>CAWUFW010004347.1:1200000-1567725 GCA_963921515.1 Calotriton arnoldi | reverse complement strand
TAACCGTTCAGTTACGTATTGCTCTTCCCTGGACCGGAAACAAGCATCCTGGGACCGGTTTCTGGCTATTCAGCCGTCAACAGCCAGGCTAGCTTGAATCCAGTGGCAAAGTGAGCAAGAGACCCACGTCTGGGCATACCCTGCCAACTTAGGGCGAACAAGCGATACCAAAGGGGATGATGGACGGAGCGCTTGAGCTAATCAAACACTCACCCCCAGTCAACTGATCTGGGTTTAATCCATCATCATTCTTTAGCTCACTCCACCACCCCAGTTCAGACATGGCCATATGCAAATCAGTCTGACCCTGTGCCTCATGGGAACAGTCCAGCCCGAACTGCCAAGCCATGTCTTCCCTGGACCGGAAACAAGCATCCTGGGACCGGTTTCTGGCTATTCAGCCGTCATCAGCCAGGCTAGCTTGAATCCAGTGGCAAAGAGAGCAAGGGACCCACGTCTGGGCATACCCTGCCAACTTAGGAGCGAACAAAGCGATACCAAAGGGGATGATGGACGGAGCGCTTGAGCTAATCAAACACTCACCCCAAGTCAACTGATCTGGGTTTAATCCATCATCATTCTTTAGCTCACTCCACCACCCCAGTTCAGACATGGCCATATGCAAATCAGTCTGACCCTGTGCCTCATGGGAACAGTCCAGCCCGAACTGCCAAGCCATGTCTTCCCTGGACCGGGAACAAGCATCCTGGGACCGGTTTCTGGCTATTCAGCCGTCATCAGCCAGGCTAGCTTGAATCCAGTGGCAAAGTGAGCAAGGGACCCACGTCTGGGCATACCCTGCCAACTTAGGGCGAACAAAGCGATACCAAAGGGGATGATGGACGGAGCGCTTGAGCTAATCAAACACTCACCCACAGTCAACTGATCTGGGTTTAATCCATCATCATTCTTTAGCTCACTCCACCACCCCAGTTCAGACATGGCCATATGCAAATCAGTCTGACCCTGTGCCTCATGGGAACAGTCCAGCCCGAACTGCCAAGCCATGTCTTCCTGGACCGGAAACAAGCATCCTGGGACCGGTTTCTGGCTATTCAGCCGTCATCAGCCAGGCTAGCTTGAATCCAGTGGCAAAGTGAGCAAGGGACCCACGTCTGGGCATACCCTGCCAACTTAGAGGCGAACAAAGCGATACCAAAGGGGATGATGGACGGAGCGCTTGAGCTAATCAAACACTCACCCCCAGTCAACTGATCTGGGTTTAATCCATCATCATTCTTTAGCTCACTCCACCACCCCAGTTCAGACATGGCCATATGCAAATCAGTCTGACCCTGTGCCTCATGGGAACAGTCCAGCCCAAACTGCCAAGCCATGTCTTCCCTGGACCGGAAACAAGCATCCTGGGACCGGTTTCTGGCTATTCAGCCGTCATCAGCCAGGCTAGCTTGAATCCAGTGGCAAAGTGAGCAAGGGACCCACGTCTGGGCATACCCTGCCAACTTAGGGCGAACAAAGCGATACCAAAGGGGATGATGGACGGAGCGCTTGAGCTAATCAAACACTCACCCCCAGTCAACTGATCTGGGTTTAATCCATCATCATTCTTTAGCTCACTCCACCACCCCAGTTCAGACATGGCCCTTGCTCACTTTGCCACTGGATTCAAGATAGCCTGGCTGATGAGGGTTTTGAACCCGAAGCCGGTCCCAGGATGCTTGTTTCCGGTCCAGGGAAGACATGGCTTGGCAGTTCGGGCTGGACTGTTCCCATGAGGCACAGGGTCAGACTGATTTGCATATGGCCATGTCTGAACTGGGGTGGTGGAGTGAGCTAAAGAATGATGATGGATTAAACCCAGATCAGTTGACTGGGGGTGAGTGTTTGATTTGCTCTAACGCTCCGTCCATCATCCCCTTTGGTATCGCTTTGTTCGCTCCTAAGTTGGCAGGGTATGCCCAGGCGTGGGTCCCTTGCTCACTTTGCCACTGGATTCAAGATAGCCTGGCTGATGAGGGTTTGAACCCGAAACCGGTCCCAGGATGCTTGTTTCCGGTCCAGGGAAGACATGGCTTGGCAGTTCGGGCTGGACTGTTCCCATGAGGCACAGGGTCAGACTGATTTGCATATGGCCATGTCTGAACTGGGAGTGGTGGAGTGAGCTAAAGAATGATGATGGATTAAACCCAGATCAGTTGACTGAGGTGAGTGTTTGATTTGCTCTAGCGCTCCGTCCATCATCCCCTTTGGTATCTCTTTGTTCGCCCTAAGTTGGCAGGGTATGCCCAGACGTGGGTCCCTTGCTCACTTTGCCACTGGATTCAAGATAGCCTGGCTGATGAGGGTTTTGAACCGAGCCGGTCCCAGGATGCTTGTTTCCGGTCCAGGGAAGACATGGCTTGGCAGTTCGGGCTGGACTGTTCCCATGAGGCACAGGGTCAGACTGATTTGCATATGGCCATGTCTGAACTGGGGTGGTGGAGTGAGCTAAAGAATGATGATGGATTAAACCCAGATCAGTTGACTGGGGGTGAGTGTTTGATTTGCTCTAACGCTCCATCCATCATCCCCTTTGGCTATCGCTTTGTTCGCCCTAAGTTGGCAGGGTATGCCCAGACGTGGGTCCCTTGCTCACTTTGCCACTGGATTCAAGATAGCCTGGCTGATGAGGGTTTTGAACCCGAAGCCGGTCCCAGGATGCTTGTTTCTGGTCCAGAGAAGACATGGCTTGGCAGTTCGGGCTGGACTGTTCCCATGAGGCACAGGGTCAGACTGATTTGCATATGGCCATGTCTGAACTGGGGTGGTGGAGTGAGCTAAAGAATGATGATGGATTAAACCCAGATCAGTTGACTGAGGGTGAGTGTTTGATTTGCTCTAACGCTCCGTCCATCATCCCCTTTGGTATCGCTTTGTTCGCCCTAAGTTGGCAGGGTATGCCCAGACGTGGGTCCCTTGCTCACTTTGCCACTGGATTCAAGATAGCCTGGCTGATGAGGGTTTGAACCCGAAACCGGTCCCAGGATGCTTGTTTCCGGTCCAGGGAAGACATGGCTTGGCAGTTCGGGCTGGACTGTTCCCATGAGGCACAGGGTCAGACTGATTTGCATATGGCCATGTCTGAACTGGGGTGGTGGAGTGAGCTAAAGAATGATGATGGATTAAACCCAGATCAGTTGACTGGGGGTGAGTGTTTGATTTGCTCTAACGCTCCGTCCATCATCCCCTTTGGTATCGCTTTGTTCGCCCTAAGTTGGCAGGGTATGCCCAGACGTGGGTCCCTTGCTCACTTTGCCACTGGATTCAAGATAGCCTGGCTGATGAGGGTTTTGAACCCGAAACCGGTCCCAGGATGCTTGTTTCCGGTCCAGGGAAGACATGGCTTGGCAGTTCGGGCTGGACTGTTCCCATGAGGCACAGGGTCAGACTGATTTGCATATGGCCATGTCTGAACTGGGGTGGTGGAGTGAGCTAAAGAATGATGATGGATTAAACCCAGATCAGTTGACTGGGGGTGAGTGTTTGATTTGCTCTAACGCTCCGTCCATCATCCCCTTTGGTATCGCTTTGTTCGCCCTAAGTTGGCAGGGTATGCCCAGGCGTGGGTCCCTTGCTCACTTTGCCACTGGATTCAAGATAGCCTGGCTGATGAGGGTTTTGAACCCGAAACCGGTCCCAGGATGCTTGTTTCCGGTCCAGGGAAGACATGGCTTGGCAGTTCGGGCTGGACTGTTCCCATGAGGCACAGGGTCAGACTGATTTGCATATGGCCATGTCTGAACTGGGGTGGTGGAGTGAGCTAAAGAATGATGATGGATTAAACCCAGATCAGTTGACTGGGGGTGAGTGTTTGATTTGCTCTAACGCTCCGTCCATCATCCCCTTTAGTATCGCTTTGTTTGCCCTAAGTTGGCAGGGTATGCCCAGACGTGGGTCCCTTGCTCACTTTGCCACTGGATTCAAGATAACCTGGCTGATGAGGGTTTGAACCCGAAACCGGTCCCAGGATGCTTGTTTCGGTCCAGGGAAGACATGGCTTGGCAGTTCGGGCTGGACTGTTCCCATGAGGCACAGGGTCAGACTAATTTGCATATGGCCATGTCTGAACTGGGGTGGTGGAGTGAGCTAAAGAATGATGATGGATTAAACCCAGATCAGTTGACTGGGGGTGAGTGTTTGATTTGCTCTAACGCTCCGTCCATCATCCCCTTTGGTATCGCTGAGGTATCTCCCAGGCCGCAGCACCAGTTTGTCCAAATGGTAGGCTAGTTCCGTCTGTGGGAGGAAGACCCAGTTATTTATAGTGCTCAGGTGCGCCACCCAGTAATATTTCTGAACATCTGATAATGCAGTTCCCCCATCGTACCAGCCCTCTGTGAGCTTTTGTATGCTATGCATGCCAGGCCCCCAACCCAGAGCAGTGTTTGGGCATCCCTCTCAATTGCTTCTCGGATTTGTGAATTTCATACGGTGTATTTTGGGGGGGCATATAGAAAGCGGGGTAAAGACATAATTTTAATTATCGCAGCCCTGCCTACAATCAAGAGCTTTAGGAACCTCCAATGCCGCAGCCCTTCTAGCAACGGGACTAAATTTCTCCGGAAAAAGAGGTGCGTGTTTGGTGTGATGTATATCCCCAAACAGCGGGAATCCGTGGTCTCCACTGTCGCCACGCAGCCAGGCAGCAGCCCTGGTATCTGACCGTTGAGTGGGCATAATAAGGACTTGTGCCATTTGATGTTATACCAGGAATAGTCTGTGCAGAGTGAGTTCCAGGTCTGTTACATAGAGCACCATGTCATCTCTATATAGAGATGTTCTGTCCTCTCATTGCCCCTCCCAATACAGACCTCTGACCAATAGATCCTGATGGATTCATGCTGCAACGGGATCTAAAGCCAAGGCAAAAATTAGTGGGGATAAGAGGCAACCCTGCTTGTCACCTTTTTGGCGTTGGAACTCCTGGGACATACCCCCATTGACTTTAACCTGTTCCATCGGACTAGAGTATAGAAGCTGTACCCATTGCATGAAATGTGGGCCAAAGCCCAGCTTGGCCAGTACCTCAACGATATAGTCCTATTCCACTGTATCAATTGCCATCTTGGCATCCAGTGACAGCATCAGGGCCTGTTCCCGTAGGTTGGCAGACTGTCGCAAAACACCATGGAGGCACCAGAGATTAAGGGTCATGCTTCGGTGGGACATAAATCCTGAATAATCTGGATGGATCAGGGTTTGGATCACTTTGATCAGGTGCATGGCTAACACCTTGGCCAATATTTTAACCTCAGTGTTCAAGAGTGAGATAGGCCTATACGAGGTGCAATCTTTGGGGGTTTTCCCCCTTTATGTATGAACACTATGGTGGCTAGTCTCTGGTCGCATGGCAAAGAACCCCTCTGTTTACTTTCCTAATACATCTGCAGTAGGTGTGGGGCCAACTTGCAGGCCAGCATTTTTGTAGAATTCGACAGAAATTCCATTAGGGCCCATAGCTTTGCCGAAGTGAAGCTCCTGTACTTCCCTCCCGAGTTCCTCTTCGGTAAGGTCTGTGTCTAGCAGTTCCTGATCTGTCTCAGAGAGGCGTAGCATGCGGATATCACAGAGAAACGCTCAGGCGTAGTCAGCCGTTGTAAGTATGGCTGGGGAGTACAGTTGAGCGTAATAGGCCGCAAATGTGTCAGCTAAGAGATGTCTTTCTCTTACTATTCCTCCCTCGCTTGTCTTGACTTCCAGAACCCAGCATCTGGATTGTTCTATTTTGCCCAGCCATGCCAAGATCTTGCCTGCTTTATTTTCCACCTCATAGATTCGATGCTGAGTGGCGCAGTGGATCGTCCTGGCGGCCTCAGTTGCTAGGTCTCTGTATTCCCTCTGCTTTAAGGCTAAGGTGTGTCTCATTTCCGGTCCATCTACTGACGTGAGGAGACGCTCCTGAGATTGAATCTCCCTTTTAAGTTCCTCCAATTTGGCCCTCTTGGCTCTCTTGAACCCCGAAAAGAGGGAAACCACCTGGCCCCTGACCACAGTTGTCTAAGCCTCCTAGAGAGTTTGGGCTGAGCCGACCAAATCCAGGTTGTCTGTAAAGTAGTGTTCTGTCGTGTCCCTCAGGCCCTCCCATATGATGGGTTGCTTCAGGTGTAGGATGCTGGACTTCTTTGCAGAGGTCCCCACACTTTTTGCTCCCCTTTGAACTACTAGATGCTGGTTTTTTGACTCTGACAAAGCACTGAAGCCTGCTAACCAGGCTCCAGTGCCAGAGCTCTTTCCTTTAAAACTGACATGTTCAATTGTAACACAATTGGCAAGGACTTAGCACCCTTCTAAGTCCCTAGTAAATGGTACCCTTGGTACCTAGGGCATGGGTACTAAAGAGGGTCCTTAAGGGCTGCAACATGTATTATTCCACCCTAAGGGACCCAGACAAAAACTACATACAGACTGCCACTGCAGGCTGTATAAAGGGTCGCAAGCCCTTCTGAAAACACAACATTACACACTCCATATACACTGTGTGTACAATATGTAAGTCACCCCTGCAGCAGGCCTTAAGAGCCCTAAGGCAGGGTGCTTTGTATTGCATGTGAGGACATGACTGCATGAGTAAATGGCCCCTGTGATGTCTGGTTCCATTTCTAGATATTGCAAGTGATCAGGGAAGCCATCTTAAAGGCATGTACTGGGAACTGGTCATTACGAGTTACCCAGCTACATGATAGCTTCACTGAAACTTACTGATGCCAGTATCGGACTTATGAAGACATGCACCCAGAGGGCACCTTAGTGGTGCCTCCTGAAACCTACTAGTCCTCTAGTGTGCTGGCTGAATGGTAATGTCTAGCCTGCCACCACAGACAAGTTTCTGACCCCCTGAAGGTGAGAGCCCACGCTCTCAGAGGCCAAAAACAATGCCTGGTCCGGAGGAAAGTGTTCACACCTCCTCCAGCAGAATGGCTAGTGAATTAGCATGTCAAGGCCAGAGGCTTCAGATCCTCTGCCGCCTTTGATACGTGACCCTTGCTTCCCCCAGTCATGGGGAAGGCCACCCCCTGCCCAGAGGTCCATTTGGCACCAGGGCAGGTGGGAAAATTAGCTAGTCAGAAGGCATGTCACATTAATTGGCTGGGCACACCCCTAAAGTACGACATCTGAAATGGACAGTTGAAGAAGGGTTTCACCATATTGTTTTTGGTGAAACTAGGAACTCTGGGTCAGTTTTATGCCCACTCTCTACAGGAAGTGGTCATATCAGGGTGTAGTTACCCCAGGGGTAGGTTGCCCATTGGCTACTACCGTACACTCCCCTTGATGCCCCTAAATTCAGTATTTAGGTGGCACCAGGAGCACATATTTGTCTACCTCTGAACAGAAGAAGGACAAAGAAGCACCAACAATGCGAAAACCGTTGGACAACCACCAAAACTGGCGCCTGGTTGCTGCTCTCCCGACAATTGCAAGAAATTACTCGTCTTGCCACTGAACAGCCTCCCCAAACCCTTGGAGGACTGTCCAGTACTTCACCAACAAAGCAGCATCTCCCTTGTGGTGGAGGACCCATCCCCCTACTGCTACAGTCTGCGCTTAATTTGTGAAAAAAATAATGCTGGTGCCTGAAGCTTTTCGCAGCGGCCAGCAGCTGGTGCAATTAAACATTGGCACGCCAAATACTAAGGCTCATGCCCTAAATCCTCCTCAGGCCTCTTTAATCCACTACCTGACACCCCCTACTCCTTTATCTCACTCTTGCAGGTACCTGCTTTCTCCCCATCAGACGTTTTTTCCGTCTTTCTCTTCCTCAATCTTTCTCTTTTGTTTGTTTTTCCCTCTGCCTGTCTCCAAAAATAAGAGCCGGTGGCGACCATCCGGCAACCACCGGCTCAAATTAAGCACTGGCTCCCAGTCCGACACGGGAAGGGTTACCCATAATTCTGCTTTATGCCACTGATTCATACTTCAGATTTAGAATGTGAATGTTTCTAGCATGTGTCCTGTGAAACCTTTCCTTAAGTGTAAATGCTTTCATTCTACAGCCACTGGACTTGCACTGTAAACCATGCACTGTTTTGGACATCTGTCTGCAGATTGCTTCGAGACTGTATTTCCCTTTACAGTGACGCAGCATCTAGAGGGGGACAACTGGACAGATATGGTATTAGCAGGGGGCAAAATTACTTCCAAGGCATTTGCATTTAACATGCAGAGAGCGACTTTATGTTATGTTATGTTATATAAATTTCTAAAGCGCAGCGGTTACCTCTCTGAGTTTAAGTACTTATGGAGATTCTATACGTTAAAAAGCCAGGTTTTCAGTTCCTTTCTGAATACAAGGAGGTCAGTGGTGTTCCTAAGGTTGCAGTGGAGGTCATTCCAGGCCTTTGCCGTGCACGTGATGAAACTTCTCCCACCCCACGTAGCTTATTCTTTATCTAATAGCAGCGTTAGGACGCGAGTGCGATGAGAGCCGCAGAGGCACTCCTTACAGAGCTACAAATAGTATTAGATGAGGAACCGTGAGGAGTATTATCCTTGGACGTGTACTCAGGACGTATGCCTGCATCAGACCTCAGACCATAGTGAGTGCCCTGTACTGTGGGAACCAGAACATAGAGAATTCACAACAGGAAAACGACGTCCACTGAAGCTGAACATATGTGAATAGACATGAATAATAATGAAACAGAAAAAGGATTGACAGATGAAAAGAAAATGCTCTTGAGTTCCCTTAAATTGGACCAGGCAGTTGTGCTTTGCAGCTACATTATGGGCGATACGCACAGGAGAAACTTTCATTGCAAGTTGGCTCATAGTAAAAATGCAGTGATAAATATTTTCTCCCGAAAGGCTCTGACACATGTCAATAGCATTTCTGGTGATTTCTAGAATGACAGGAATAGAAGAGGTGATGTTAACAAAGATTATTAGGGAGGAAGAGTGTTTATGACTTTGAGAACACGCTCTTTCACTGGCTAGTGCAAGAACAGACTTGATATTTTTGATATAGATTAAACGCAGCACAAGCTGCGACTACTGTGTATTTTTTCAACTACAAAGAATCTGTACCCATGTCAAGAGGTGAGTGTTTGCCTGAATAGTAACATATTATCGAATGGAGACTTCTAGCCGCAGATTCCTTATCTTAGAATATTCCCCAGGTGTCAGACTGGATCCGGGAAATCTTGATTGGTACCTCTGAATGCCGGAAGGTGGTGCCGACCGGCTCGGCGCCATAGGCATTGTCCATGTCACAGGTGACGTGCGAGGTGCCTATATTGGCGCCACCCTAGCTCGCTGACATCAGTTCCTATCTTTCTGTGCCGTCAGTATGGATCTGGAAGAGCTACCTCAGTCACTTTTTGACTGCTTTTTTTGACTTTTGTAGACCCTATTTTGAGCTTTTGCTCTCAGTGTGCGTTAGGGTTGTCTCCTAAGAAACCTGTGGGTTTAAACCTGTGCATCCTGCCACAGGAAGATGTCTGTGACAGACCCCCACTTGATGTTTTTATGGTGCCTGGAGCCAGACCATGACTCCAGGGCTTGTCCTTACTGCCGTGCGATGAATCCAAAAGCAGTCTGGGAGCGTTCATTGAAGCTCCTGGTCACTCGACACCAGACAAATCCACGCCGCTCTGGGTCCTGGTAGCATGGAAGGTCCTGGGCCTGCTCCACGACTTGTTCTTGACGATCATCGTCAAGATCCAAATTGTTGTTGGGCAAGTTACACAAGAAGAAGACCAATAAGTTGAAGCATTCTTCGACTCCACCACATCAGACAAGACACAGGAACAACGTCACAAATCTAGGCCCCACTCCCACACTTCCCCTGTGGAGCCTGAGTCTGGGTCCGCTCCGCACCTCTCTGAATTTCCTAGAAATGGAGCTACCCGACCCAATTGAAGGAATTTTAGGAGGCTATGCTCATCATCTTTAGGCGAGCCGACCCCTCTGGAGCTCCTTTGGGCCTCATAGGTCCGGAAGGTGACCCAACTGGGTTTCCACTTGCGGGTTCGCCCTCGGCGCCAGTTGGGCCTTTTGGATCTGTTCCTGGATTCAGACCGACTGCTCGCAAATCCACAACTTTCACCAGAGTTTGGTCCCATGGCACTGTTCTTGGCACCACCGACTTCATATTTATTCCCGACTCCGATATGGAGGCAGACCTGCATTGCCCAAAGACAACACATGGACCGATTGGACCAAGACCTTCCAGGTCGGTGATGGGTGCCTCATTTTTCTGACAGGTTCTGTCTCGGGGTGGATCTCAGGATCCTTCTGGTTATCCTGACCCCCTTGAGGAATCCTTGGCCAAGGATAACTGGTATGAGGAACTGACTGATGCCAGTAGTCTGGACACCTCGCCAGTCACTGGCCTGGCCTCTCCTCCCAGTGTGGCTATGGAGGAAGGGACTTCCTTTGCCATGGTGGTAAGGAGAGAGATGGAGGCCCTCGACCTTGAACTGCCCTCAGTGGAGGTCAAGATCAATGTCTTGACATGGGTGATTCAACTGCGGTATCCCACAGACCCCCTCCTCCCCTTCAATGAAGACCTCAGTGATATCCTGCTTGGGGCCTGGGCCAAGCCCTGCACAGGCACTCCTATGCACAGGACAATCATGTGCCACCACCGTCCTGCTCCTGGGGATCCAGCTTTCCTCACCCAGCACTCCACCCCTGTGAGCCTGGTGGAGCAGGCCTCAACTTCCAAGGTTAACCCTGGTGCATTTCCTACCACACCACCGGAGAGGGAATCCAAGAGGCTGGATACCTTTGGTAAGGATTTTCTCTTCCACCAGCCTTGCACTGTGGTTAGTGAACACTGCATGCCTCTTGGGCTGATATGCCTACACAGTAAGAGAATCAGTTGTGCAAGTGCTGCACATGGTCTTGGTGGAAGCCAAAGCCATCCTGACCCAGGTCATTGCTGATAGCAGGGATGCAGCAAAGTTTACGACGTGCTGAGGACTGGACACAACAGACTCGCTGGGTAGAGAGATTGCTTAGTTGGTGGCGCATCACCGCCATGCCTGACTGAGGTCAACTGGCTCCTTCGGGATGTCTTATGCATCCCTTTTGAACCTGCCCTTTGACAGCACTTGTCTGTTTACTGACAAGGCCGATTCAGTCCTCCCGCAATTCAAGGACATTAGGGTCACCACTCGGTTGTTGGGACTCACCATGGACCCACGACAACTACTCTGCGTCCATTTTCACCCAGCCACCAAGGCCAGCAGTCTCCCCAGTTCTTTCATGGTGAAGGATGCGGCTCCCACATACCTCGAGACCCAAGGCCAAAGATATGCCCAGTCAGCCACCCCCAGGACCCTCCCCCCCTAACCCCCACCAGCAACCGTAGTCTCCAAATCTATTTAATGTGCCCTTGCAGCATCAGAGACAAACAGTTGGCGGCAGGATCAGGTCCCAACTTCCCAACTGGCAAGCCATAGCTTCGGATAAGTGGGTGCTCCAAATTTTTCAGTGAGGTTATGCTCTTCTTCTTATGGCAACCCCACTGCTCATGCCCTCGTCCTCAGGTCAGCTGATGGAGGACCATCTCTCCCTGCTGGGTCAAGAAGTGCATACTCGTTTGGCCAAAGGAGCCATCGAGAGGGTGCCAACATCAGAAGTAGGTCGCGGTTGCCTCTCTGCTACTTTCTTTTGCCAAAAAAGGACGGAGCCTTCTGCCCAACTCTAGACCTACACCCTCTCGTCTACTTCCTGAAAAGGAAAAATTCAAGATGCTCACGTTGGCTAAGGTCCTGTCTGCCCTGGATTCTGGAGACTGGATGGTAGCACTGTACTTGCAGGACACATATTTCCACCTTCCTGTCCTGCTGGCCCACAGGCGTTACATGCAGTTCACAGTGGGCCATGACCATTTCAGTTTGCTCTGCTTCCATTTGGCCTAACCATTGCCCCTCGTTTTTTCCACAAAAATGATGGCAATGGATGCAGCTCATCTGCGGAGGTCAGGGGTCCCAGGCTGTTGACGACTGGCTGTTGTAGGCAGACTCACCCCAAGAAGTCGCCACCTCTTGCATTCACGGTGGTCCACTATCAATATGCCAAGCTCATACCTGACTCCCTCTTAGATACTCCCATTCATCGGAGCCATTCTGGACACAGTGCAATTCTGTGCCTATCCACCGTAACCGCGAGTCCGGAATATTCAGGCTATGATTCGCTGTGCCAGCCTCTGTCCAGAATTTCAGTGAGACTGACTCTGAGGCTGCAGGCCTCATTACCTCCTGCATCCTGCTAGTAAAGCATGCCCAATGGCATATGTGGGCTCTGCAGTGAGACCTGCCAGTATAAGCAGCATCGAGGAAATTGCTCCAACCTGGTTTTGACATTGAGGGGAACTGCAAAAGATCTCCAGTAGTGATTGACAAACTGCGATTGGGTCAGCGGCAGACCTCCCTCCTTTCCCCACCCAGAGCTCACAGTGGTGACAGATATGTCACATCTGGGTTGGGGCAGTCATCTGGCAGAGGTGGGGATCAGAAGGCTCTGGTGTCCGGCGGGGTCTCTGTTCCGCATCAACGTGTTGGAGTTAAGGGTGATTTGCTTGGCATTGAAAGCCTTCCTTCCATCCATTAAGCAAAGTTTGGTTCAGGTGTTCACGAGAAACACTACCGCCATGTGATACTGCAACAAACAGGGTGGGGCAGGGTCGTGACCCCTGTGCTAGGAGGCTCTGCACCTCTGGACATGGCAGGAATATCAGGACATGTTCCTGGTCACACAACACCTGGCAGGATCTCTGAGTCAGGGCAGACAAACACAGCAGTCAATGTCTTGTAGATCATGAATTTCATTTTCACCCGGAGATGGTGCACGGTCTCTTCTCAGTTTGGGAAGAACCTTGGTTAGATCTATTTGACACCGCTGGTGCTCGCACAGAGATGCAGTCATCTTGAATGGGAATCGTGACTCCTGTATGCCTTTCTGCTGATACCACTCCTCCCCTGAGCTCTGAAAATCAGGACAGTTCGGCCCCATCCTAGTGGCTCCAGATTGGGCACGGAGAGTATGGTATTACGAACTGCTGAGAATGAGCATCGGGCCTCCGATCAGGCTGCCCCTTCAGGAGGATTGTCTGTCCCAGCAAAAGTGCAGGGTTCTTCACCCAAACCTGAGCTCGCTCTGCCTTCATATTTGGATATTGAGCGGCGGAAGCTGAGTGTCTTCGATCACCCACTCTCAAAGTATGAGAGGTCATCTTGACAGCCAGCCGTTCATCCACAAAGACTTAATACGCCTACCATTGGAACAAGTTTATGGCTTGGTGCACTGAAAAACATGTTGACCCCCTTTCTGCACCTTTGTACAAAGTGTTGCTCTTTATCATTAGCCCGGCAAGCTCTTGCTGTGGGCACAGTTAAGGGGTAACTTTCAGCCATCTCTGCTTTTTTGTGATTCCTGGATCAATCCTCCCTGTTTTCAAGTCAAACCTTTCGTTATGCCCCAAAAGACCTTAATTTATTTTTAACCTACTTAAATATGTTCACCCTTTGATCTCATGCATAGCTTCCCTCGAAGACTTCTGACTATCAAGACAGTCCTCTTGATGACCCTCACATCACCCAGGAGGGTTAGCGAGCTGTAGGCGCCTGCTGCTCACCCTCCGTACACCAGCTTCTTTCCAGACAAATTGGTTTCTTCCAAAGGTGGTGACACCTTTCTACATCAGCCAAAGTATCATGTTGCCAACCTTCTTGCTTCCGTCTCACCCCTCCAAGGAAGAGGAGAGACTCCATCGCCTGGATCCAAAAAGAGCTTTGCTGTTCTACATCGATCGCATCAAAGAACACCAAGTGGAAGATCAGCTCTTTGTTGGGTTCAGCAAAGAAGGAGAAAGCATTTATGTTATAGATATTTGTAAAGTGCTCGAATCAACACCAAAGGGGTCTCTCGGTGTTCTGGACCTTCTCCAGATGGATTGTACTCTCCATTAAGATCTGCTATGCATTGGCCAAGAAGCAACCCACTGAATGATTGCAGGCTCATTCCACTGCATTAGCTTGCGGAGTTCCCATCCTGGACATCTGTCAGGCTGCCACGTGGGCATCCTTGTACATGTTTACCAAACATTACTGCCTTGACAGTCAGGTTTGTCATGATGGGCACTTTGCCTGTTCGGTCCTCTAGGACATTTTGGTTTGGGCCAGTTTGCAGACCCACCTCAGGGGATGTATTGCTTTGGTATTTATTCTAAGGTCGGTAATCTGCGACTAGAAGTCTCTATCAAATTAACAAGTTACTTACCCTCGGTAATGCCTTATCTGGTAGACTCTATCTAGCTGCAGATTCCTTACTGACCCTTTCATTCTCACTATTCTGCCAACCAGTTTCTCTTCCTAAGCTGGTCCCTGTAGGCTCTCTGCACTCTAGTCAATCAGCCTTCTGACGTGGCTCTGTGCTTCTGGCACTGAAATAGTCATGTAAAGAAACTGATGTCAGCATGCTGCGGTAGCACGTATATATGCACCGTGTATGTCATTTCCGGCACAGACGACGATGCTGACGTGGAACCAATCCTTCCGGCACGTAGAGGTAGTGCTCAAGATTTTCCAGATCCAGTCTGATGCCTGGGGATTATTTTAAGGTAAGGAATCTGCAGGTAGACAGTCTTTACCATATAAGGCGTTACCGAAGGTAAGAAACACAAAACAAAAGTAAGTAAATTGTTCACCTGCACTGTTTCCTCAAACAGCAGTCCTGAAACGCGCTGTAACTTCAACTACCTTCAGCACCAATGTGACTTGTTTCCATAACGGTAGCAGAACCTTTTGCTGCCTACTCGACAAGACATGTAAACAACTGAAGGACATGTAGGATATGACCCAATGTTGAGACAAAACGATTGGTGTTGCACTATATTTACATCCATAGAGTTTGGAAAAGTTGGCAAACACAATATGTTTAGTATATGTATCTGACATCTGCAAGACTCAGTGTTTGAATAAGATTACGAGTGACTTGGGTATAGTGATAGTCGAACTTGTAACCATTAGGGCATGTGATTTATAAGACACCCTATATGGTCAGTAAGTAAGCATGATGGCTGTTCCTTGTTGTGACATGGCGTATTACCACCAAGATGGCCGTGAACATGAGACGGTTTAGTTGCCTGATGCCCCATACAGATAACTGTAGGTAAACCTGCCGCTCGTCCACAGCCTTCTGCAGTCATAGCAGCGGCTCGTTGAATGAGAGCGATGATTCCGCATTGGTGAGTTTTACATTCTTTGTTAGTAATGGAGCATGCTCAGTACATAGGCAACATGAAGGGCAGGATGGCCTCGTAATGTGTTTATTGGATTATCTTGCAAATTTCGTTGAAATTACAGATGGGTAAAAGTGATAGAATGGCCCTGGAAACATTGTGGTGGTTTGAGGCAATTGCTTTATATGGGCGTTTGCTAATGTGTTGAAGTACGGCGAATTTTATACACCTTGGTGAGGGATAATATATACCACCTGATACAGGCACATCTACAAACACATGTGGCCTCTCATGGAGGTAATTCACCTTATGTTTTTTTTTTTGTTATTGAGAACTATACTGAGACACAGTGGTGATGACATTATAAACATGAGCTGTTGACCAGGTGATCTGGTGGATGCATTTGAGATGCTGGTTGTGAATGGAATTGGTGGCAATAGCAGTTTTGGACAGGTGCACACTGTGATCTGTGGTTCTCATGGATGGTGAATAGTTGTGTTGAGGCTGTTTTCGATGCTAACATTGTCTGTCTTGCTTTAATTGCAGTACTTTAAGTGGATGTCTTGTTGAGGGTCATCGGATCCACATTATTTGTGGTGTGTATGTAGCATGGACCACTGGACCATATTGAGTGATAAATGAAATTGGTCACAGGAACTAAGAATTCTATTATTTTTCTGTTCTAGGAACATTAGTGAGATGACACTTGTCCTGATGAGTGGTGTAACAATAGCCCCCGGAGCACCCGCAGTGCTGGGGGACCCGAGCTCCAGGGGGCCCCCTCCGGCACTATGCACGGGCGGTAGGGCCCCTGGTCTTAAAGCTCCTGACTGAGTCCGGAGTGTGGGGGGGGGGCCCTCCGTGAACTGTGCAGGGGCTCCCCTCAAGTTTCTTTACGCCACTGGTCCTGAGGAGACCCGAGAAATAGCCACAGGTCTAAATGTTGACATCCCCTCCCTAGGTTGGGCGTGACGTTTCATAGTTTGCTAAGAGATACTGTCTATGTCTAGATAGGACCTCTATATACATTTGTTTTTCAAAATTCATACGCAACTCTGGGATCTGTTCAGCGTCTTGCTCTATGATATTATATTTGTTCACAGTCTGAGCATTGCATTGTTTGCACCACATTTTGTGATGTATGATTTATATATTGTTACTATACAACAAATGCTATTTTACACACAAAAAAGTATGGCCTGTGCTTTTCTCTTAAATAATAAGAAGGATATAAATATTGAATTGAGTTCACACACCTCGGAAGCAGATGAGAGGGATGCATGAATGAGCCACACTGGACAATTTTTGGTTCTATTACTCGACAAAACATGTCTTACTTACATTTATCAATGTGGTCCTGAACTGTTGCACCCAGTGCCCATGGAGCTTTTGTTAAGGCGGTTTGATACCCCTCCCACTTCTCTCATGTAGCTTAACACGTCAGCCTGGATGATTTAGGGAGGGGGTCAAGAATGCCCCAACATACAGAAACAATAAATGTTTGCTGCTGGAAGCAGCACACTTAAGCAAAAAGGATATTACACTCATTGCTTAAGTGATTAGAGGACTAATATTTCTGTGACATCTCTGCTGCTGTTAATTAATAGGCAGTCGGAGTCCTAATGCCCATTATGATTGAGCCGCCATTGGCCAGTGGGCATATATTGTGGATAAAGCTACCAAAAGGTCTGTCTTACCTGATTTTGGGATATATGTACTGCATATCATAAACCCCTCCCATCTAGTCATCCTTTAACCAATACATACCTATCTTTTTTTAGGTCGAGCGTACAGCGCTTGCGCTGTCGCTTAGCGACCTATTGTGTATGCTTTGGGAGTTGAACTCCACCCATTCCTTGCAGATAGTGTTTATTTGTCTTGGTTGGTGTCCTTTAAAAATACTTCCTTTCCATTGGGCAATCCGCCGTCTTTGTCCCTCCTTCTCATTTCCGGTTTTCGCCATGCAGCACCGACCAAGTACTACATCATTACGCTATACATGTTTATTTCTCCGTTTGGGGACTACTTTTCTTCTTTATGTGTTTCCGTGCTTTACGTCCGCCACGCTCATTCATCCCAAGATATGGTTACGTACTGAACAGTTTTTTTCTCCTCGTGTTGTCCAAGTTTCCATGCTCCTGCCCCGCCCCATGTCCCCCCTTTTCGCATTCCCTACCTTCTCACATCTGGGCAGCTTGAGAACGGAGGCGACCTCATGGCGCGCACTCCTGCTGATTTACCATGAAGCGCGTATGTCTGTGACTCAGGCAAGCCGACATCACTTAATGTGTGTTAAGCGATGCGTTTTCTTTGCAGAATCAACTTTAAAATCGGAAGATAATGCTCTGTATTTGCACAACTTTTTTGCGCACACTCGCGGGCCACAAGCTATCTGCCCGGTATCAGCGGTGCCTGGGCAAGATGGTGGCCGAGCAGGAGGGGGTGACCAGTGCGCTATTCTCCCCTTTTCCTGTTCCCACTGCCTGCTCTCTTGCGGCCACCTTCATCCCTACAAATGCAGTGTGTGTCTCTGTTCCGACAGCTGAGGCCCAAGGCCCTTAGAAGCTGTGGTAGTTCATCCGAGAATATTTACTGTTTGTGGCATCCCCGGTGCTGCCAAGCATGGATCCGGGGCATGTGATACTCCTCTCTGGTATGTAGTTCTCCAACTTACGAACAGCTGTGTTTTTGGGCCTGTTTCGTGCGAGTTGCGGAGCGGGGGGATGTGGAGGTGGTGTCAGGGCTCTTATCAGCTCCCCGCCGCAGATGTCAGAGGGCATGGGCCGTCTCTTGTTTTGTGAGTCACAGAAGAAAGTATCTGCAATAAGTTATTCTAGCTCCAGGCTACATCCGCTGAAGTTTTAATTTATAGTCCGAGCTGAAAAAACAAATGTATTTGTTCAGAAGAACGCTTACCATGTTACATGTCCTATTTAGTGTATGTGCTATTGCCACAGAGATTATTTCAGCTGAGCTAAATGTTTGATGCGTATAGTGCTATAAGGTGGGATAAAAGGTAGAAATTCACTGTTCGACTGCTAATAACATAAGCTGTTGTGTATTTATGTTATTGTAAACCTCACGCAGTATACGTGTGCACACAGTGAACACTTCAACAGTAAGGAAAATGTTCAGTGTATATGTCCCACACGAGTAATTTATCAAGAAGTACCTACACCCAGAATTCCTAACTTGTTTGTCTATAGACTCGGGTGGCTAAACCTTTATAAAAAAAAGTTGGGAGGGGTAGTTCACGAGGCAAACACACGCGCATCACCCCAATGACAGAGTGATGATGTGAGTCAATAGTGTGGAGTGGAAGGCGTCATCCTTTCCCGTCTGATGACGAGCGTTGCACTTATAGAACATTTCCAAATCTCTGCTGTAATATTTTTTCCTAAGTTCATCAATACAAAGCGACAAGAGCCGCAGTGCCTCATAGGAAGAGAGGGGTCAGGACTTCTGAGTCACATCCAGTGCTACAATAATATGAAAAACCATAAACTGGGGTGTGTCAGAGAAAAGGGTGTGGATTCTCGCGGGCAGACTGATGAAAATCAGGGTCTGACAGTCAACATATACATTTATTTAAAAGAAAAGAAATTGGGAGCGAGGACAAAGGTGCAGTAAATCTATTCCAGCCACTCTCCCCAGGGGCCAGTATACTTGGACACAACCCCAGTGCATGACTGGACATCTCACAAAGTACGAATTTTTGCTTCACAGTATATGAAAATTCATCAGTCAGTTCTCATAAAGTATTATTCTAGTACACAAATGCTTGTTTTACATTGCAATAGGTCTCGCATTTACGCGAGTTTCAGCTGTTGGCATTGTAAATGACAATGCCTTTTATGTTTTGGTTTTTAAAACATAAATAAAGGGCATTGTCATTTACAATGCCAATAGCTTAAAGTCACATAAATGCGAGACCTATTGCATTGTAAATGCTTGTTATATATGTGTTTGAGGTTGTGAAGGATGTCCCGGGTCTCACTAAGAGTACAGTCTCACCAGAATATAATAAATCCACTGTTGCAAATACTTGTCCTCTCTTCTTGTTTTGTAGGTTAATTGCTTTTTGCCGGTTTAAGGTATGTTTCTTGCAGGAACACTATGCTTATATCCCTACATCTCAGTAAGGCCTGGGCCTTAGAACAGTTAGTGCTATTCCATGTGACAAGTTTGTATTTAACAGGGTGAGTCATAGAAATAATTTATTCTGTTTGTATCCACCTTCTTCGGATATTTTCACTTTCGTCACTTTATGTCACCTGTGTATCTCTCAGTCTCCACCACTACTTGGCCCATAACACAGAGCATTATGAACGTGTGACGTATGTCCCTTCAAAACTTTCTCCCAATGCCCATACCCCTAGATAGTGGTGCAACTACATCTGCCCAGCAAGTAAACTTGTGTGTGCATATAACCAGGTCCTCTCTCTCCCACTGGGGAGAGCGACATGTAGAAAAGTGACCGACCATCACAGACACAGCTCTCCAGTATCTCAGCCATCAAGCTATTGTCACTGCTTTGTTGTAGCTTGACATTTTGAAATTCTCGGGTGCTTATTCTTCGATATAATTGTTCCTTGATTGCCCTACTTTTCCATACATTCTTTAAGCTCGTCCAGCTTGGTTTCTTTACAAGTCATCAGCTAGTCTTGGTGGAAGTACTGGAAGTGCTTCCTTGTTTTGTTCAGAGTGGTCAGAACTTAATTCCTTATAAGTGGATTCTGCTGGAGTTTCGTTATCATTTATCTGCTGATCCTCTAGGGGGTGGGTGCTCGTTGTTCTCTTTCTGCTTCGATTTGTCTTTTGATAGGAGGGTTTCATCTGAATGATATTGATGTCTTTTTTTTCTTCTCCTGCTTTTGTGTCATGGAGAGAGTGCTGGCCCTAACTCATGGCAAGAAGCTCAATTCTCAATTATTTCTCAATTAAGAAAAACGGGCTGCATTTAAAAAAAAAAGCTGCTTTATTAAAAAGCAGTCCCAGATATGGTGGTCTGAGGAGCCCAGCAGGCCACCATCCCTGGGAGGGCTGTCATTCCCAATGGGCTCGTAAATTGCGAGAGGCTCATTAATATTAATGAGCCTCGCAATTTGCGACCCCATTGGGAATCGCAAACAGTGTGAAATACACTGTTGTACATCGGAAATTGCGCCTCGCAAATTGCGACTCGCAAAAGAGTCACAATTTGCGATGCGCAATTGTCTTGGTCGTCCATCTGGCCCTCAGTCCTGTATGCAGAAAATCCTCTACCACACATGAATTGCTAAGATGACCCTGCCCTATGCCTCGACTGGACCCACGAATGCTGGAAGACAACAAGAGGGGGCTCTGCTAGGTACACTAACATGGGTCACTTTTTTGAGGAGATATTGGCCCTTGGTAGATCTTCTGAGTACATCCTCTTCGATGGACCAGGTTGATGCTGCAGCACAGCGGCAGATCAGGACTTCTGCGCAAGGATAACATGTTTTACCATTGGGGATGTCTCTTTAGGATTATTTTGTTTGGAATGATCAAAAGCATTATCTCCAGTCCTCAAAGGACACCAAGCAGATTCTGGGCTTCTTGGAGGAAGCCCATCAGGGCAACAACACTCCTACCACAACATCTAACAAAAGCACCCATCACCAAAATGGAGAATGGTGATATGACATTGGAAAGGCATCTCTCTGCCTCTCCGAGAGCTAGTGAACACTATACAAGAAGCACTCAGAGAAGTGAAGAAACTATGGGATGCTGGCCCATCTGAAACTGGTGGGGCTCTGGCAGTGATGAGGACTTCCTCCATGACCACAGTTCCAGTGAGTGACATAAGCGAGCTTGATGAAGGGGGGTGGTGCACTCAAGTGGGTGCAGGAGAAGGGGAAAGCTCCATGGACTAAATACTTGATAAAAATGACCAACACTGAATTTAGGAGAGTTGTTGGGCTTCTAATTGTAAATATAGTTCTTTCACGGCCAACTTCTTGCAGCCACAGTAAACAAGGGAGACTGGCATATCACAAAGAGGCAGTTGTGGAATGATTCTTCCGTTTTGCTTTTCTAACATCACCACACAATTTATGCTGATTGCTAATGGTCCAACTATTCTCAGTTCTGCTGTTTTTGTTCTTAGTTTCTTAGTTGATAGGAGGGTAGCGGGATAAAAGGTCAATCTATTTAGCTTTTCCCCCCATCAACTGGAGGGAAGTCATAACCCAAACACAGACCTTCTGTGGCGAGTCAGGGAATACCCACGGATATCTCCATAGTTAATAAAGTTAGCCTCAATCTTAAATGCATGAACTCTCTGGCCAAGAAACTAAGGGTTCTTAACCTATAGAAGCATTTGAGAGCAGATCTATATCGAATGCAGAAGACACACACGACTGGCCCAGAATGAGGACAACATTCTTTCACACACAATACTTGTACTTGTTCACAATACTTGACGAAATCATCAGCTTCAGGCAATGGGCAGATGTGCCCATTGCCTGAAGCTGATGACTTGAAGGGACTGTGAAAATGGTAATCCCAGACATAGCAGGTAGAATGTTAGGTCTGGTGATACAAATTGACTCAAGATATTATACCATAGTCAATCTATATGGCCCAAATAGAAAACCAGAGCTGTTCTTTAAAGCAGCAATATCCGTGGCCCTGGAGTATGCAAATTGAGATCTGATAGTGGGCAGAGATTTAAATTAGTAAAGGCCAGATCTAGATCTCATCAATTATCTGATAGTGGCAGATAGACCTCCAAACACTTTAAGGTGTGGCTCACTTGAGTAGGGCTAGTAGATATCTGGAGGGAAACACATAAGTGACATAGACTTTACATTCTATTCACCAGTTTATAAAATGTATGCCTGCCTTGATCATTTCCTGATAATCACTAGACTTAGAGGCAGATCCTCCAGACACAAAGATCACTGTCACAGTAGACACTTCCCAATGAATTATCAATCTGGTGACTAAACAAATACCTCCTACGTGATCTCGCAGTTAGGCAGAGGTGGGAGAGGACATAACAAGATTCTTAGCTTAAAATGACACACAGTAAGTTTCCTCCTCCACTCTTTGAGATACCATCAAAGCCACCGTGGGGGTATATTCAGTGGAGCAGTGCCGCTATACAAGAGACCTAGGGATGAGACAAGAACTTCTTTAGAACTATCATTAGCAGAAACGGAGAGAAGGAGCATAAGAAAAAGAAAACCATCTTGAAAAAAAATTGGTGCAAAGTCCTAGCACTTGGAGCTCAGCTTAAACCACTTGACAGGGGAAGAGCAGAATATGCCTTTTAGAGGAATAAACAAAAATACTACCACAGGCAAGAAAGCAGGGAAAGATTAGGTCAAAGAACAACACGGATCAGGGTCAAAAAGATTACCAGTCACAATGGGGAAAAGGTTCTTGATGATGGGTCACTATCTGAGGCCTTTTGCAATATTTACCAGAAATTTTAAGCTAAGTAGGAGGTGCCCCACCTTAAAAGTCGATATACCCCCACAAAAGCTTTAATTATGAATTGCCACAGGAAGGGAGGCATTGCCATTACAACAGAGGAGGTCATTGCTGCAATTAGTAGACTTAAGACGAGGAAATCCCCTGGCCCAGATGGCTTCACCACCACCTTTTATAAATTACACTGTAGTAAATTTGCCCTGGTTCTACCTCGACTATTTAATGATGCTGGGCAAGCGGGCACTTAAACCACAACAATGCGAGAAGCAGCAGTGGTAATAATTTCCAAGTCATTAAAGGCCCTATGTTAAGAACCTTCTATAGGCCAATCTCTCTTTTAAAAATTGATATAAAACTTCCTACTGGTATTCTGATGGCCAGACTGAGACCTCTCCTCCCTGAAGTAATCAGTATGGATCAATCCAGATTTGTTCCTGGCCTACAGTGCAGTGATAACACCAATAAGCTCTTCCATATACTGGATAACTCCCAAAAGAAATGACACAATGTCCTTCTGCTCTTGTTGTATGCTGAACAGTTGTTCAACAGAGTAGATTAGAGCTACATGAGGCAGATGCCTAAAAGATGGGCATGAGTTATCACTTCCTAGGCTGGGTCATGCCAAGCTATCAAGCACATAGAGATCACATTAAAGTGAATGCCACTACTTCACATGACCTATTGCAGTTCATTGTGATACTGAATAAGGATGTCCTCTATCCACCTTGACACTTGAACCCATTGCAAATGCCATGAGAAATAGGGGGGGTCTTAAGCGGGCAAATATTGGTAAGAATATCTTTAACCTCACTGTGTTTGCAGGTGATACTGTACTCTCACTTACAGATCAATTGTTTTCTGTACCACCAGTATTGAAGAAGCTGGACATTTTTTCGAGCTGTTTCCATCTTCTGAATCAAGATTACAAAGTGTGAAGCCCTCTTACTTCATGCATCTCCAAATCAGGAAGAGGAGCTTCATAAAACCATATACATTCAATGGAATTCAAACTTGATAAAATACTCAGGACTAGTGTATACTGTGGTTAAAGGCCCGGGAGTTTTGGGATACTCAGCTTGTGTCATGCACTGTTCAGCCACACCCTTACAAACTGTAATTGTCTAGTCTTCCTAGCATGCCCTTCTCAAATGTTATATTCTGTTACTGCACAATAAAGTTTATATAAGTAAACTATCCCCGCCCGCCAGCTTCGCTCCGCCGACCTCGCCCTCGCCACAATCCCCCGCATCCGAAGAGTGACCTCCGGCGGCAGATCCTTCTCCCACCTCGCCGCCAAAACCTGGAACACCCTCCCCATCCACCTACGGCAGACCCAAGACCTGCTGACCTTCAGAAGACTCCTCAAGACCTGGCTCTTCGAGCAGTAGCAGCACTCCCCCCCCCCTCCCCCCCAGCGCCTTGAGACCCTCACGGGTATGTAGTGCGCTCTACAAATGCTATGATTGATTGATTGATTGATTGATCCCCAGTACATATACCTGATGCGGGACCCTCCCCTTCTGTACTATGACACCAATGTCATCATTGCCCCACCTCATCCGTGGACGCCAGTTGGGCATGTCTAGGGATAGCACCTTCTACATTCACTTGTCTCTTGCTGTCCCTGGAACTGTCTTTGCTACCCCTGGTCTCTTGGCTCATAAAGGTAATGGCAGGATCAGAAAGTAAATAGGTCCTAAAGCCAGATTTAACTTCTGCACTTTCCACATCTTGCCCTTCTGGTACCCCTCAGCTGCCAATAGGAGGTTATTGAGGGACTATAAGTGGGGAAAAGATAACGCCATTGTGAGAAGTTGGCCTGGTATATGCTGTTCACTAATTAAAGTGGACACCTTGCACCAGAACAATTCGACTCTTATGGTAGATAGGTTTAAGACAACCTTTATAGAAAGCTATCCTAGTGGTAGCTGTGGAGAGCAGCCTTCAGGCTAAGTCTTGAAGGAATGTAAAGCAGATTGTTTTACCACACAATCTCTTGAATCACCAAATGAAAAGACACCACACAGGTATATATATCAAATATATATGTATTTATTAATAAACACTCTCTACTAATCTCTTTATGAGATTAGAGGATAGGAACATATGTACAAGTCAAATATTATCAGGATAAGTTTAGCACAATTGAATATTACAATCTTAGTTTGCTAGACCTAGGTCTAGGGCATCTAGAATCGAGGGACCCCCAAGAACCACCCCAAGTAGTTGTAGGAGACCCACAGGGGACGGACGCGGTGACCTGGCACCGATGCGAATGCTGTACGAGTCTATGCACTCAGACGCGATTGAAATATCAATGTTAAAGGTCCCTTGCGTGTTCGAGGCGAACACACCGATTGGTCCTTGTACGAGTCGAAGGACGCGGTTACAGATGGTATTGCAAGGGAGTTGGACGCGGTGTGTCTAACACAGACGCGAACCAGGTTCGAGTCAGTGCGATAGTCGCACTTGGAAAGTTAGAGTTTTGGGACACTTCGAGGAAGCTACAAGCAAGTCACTTACAGGGTAAGTAGTTCTAGGGCCCACACCCACAGGAGCACCGTAGTGCTGAAGTTACCTCACCCAGGGGAGCCGGGTGCATAGGTGTTCTTTGGTGTCGGGTCGTGGCGTCGTTTTCAATGGGAGCCAGTGAAGACTTGCTGCTTGCGGCGACAGGAGAAGTGTCCGGAGGAATCCAAGCCTGGATTCGGAAGATGGAAGACCTGAAAGCAGAGGGGACAGTGTTCAAAGTCACTTGGCAGTGACTCGGGGCAAGGAAGATGGATGCCCACCGTCGTCGCAAGATTCAGGTCGTCCGTGGTTGCCTTGATTCTTCAGCCACGAGGTCCAGGAGGCGTCGTCGATGACCAGGAGGTGGATTCGGCGTGTCCCACGATGTCTGCAGCTTACGGCGGTGTCGGCGACTCGATCAGAGCCACCAAGCCTTGGTAACAGCAAGTCTCGGGGAAAGTGTGAAGAGACAATGGCACAGACCAGCAAGGTCTGTCGGAACTCACCCAGTGAGGGTAAGTCAGGGCAGGCCTGGGGCAACCAGGGAGCCCTTCGGTTTCTTTATAGAGTCTTCTGGGGACCCACAAGCCGGCTGGCAAGGGATCGCAAAGACGCCTCGGGAGGATCCGCTCACAGGGGCCCACGGTCACTCGGGACATGGTAGGCCTCTGATCTTAGGAGGGATTCCTGCTGGAGGCTGGGACCACACGTGGTCCAAAGCACAAGTTCGTGGAACGTTGGGAAGGGGTTGCACTCGACAATAGTGCATGGTACCCAGGGGTCGTGGTTCCTCATTACTCTTGGGGTCCACTGGCCTCAGCTTCGCTGGGGACTCACGATGGCCTTTGAGAAGTCAGGAAATCCACTTCTTGGGCTGCAGGAACTTCGGACTCCGGCGGGAGCGGCGTAGTTTGCGACCGTCGTTTGTAGCTTTTGGTGCCTGCCAAGCAGGGAGTCACTCCTTGACTCCAAGGGAGATTCTTCAGTCTTCCAAAGGTAGTGGAACGTCGAAGGTCTGGGATTATTCTTGTAGAGCGTCGTCCAGGGAAATCTAGGGTGCAATGCACAGGTTCCCCTCTTATACCAAAAGAAGGGGAGGGACTAGCTCTATGACCCTACCTATGGGAGGGTCAGGGGAGTGGGTGGCTACACCCACTTCCCTTTGTCCAGTTTCGCGCCAGAGCAGGGACAGGTAGCCCCTGAGCCGGTTTGAACTGGCATATGCACAGAGGAGCCTTCTGCTCCCCCAGTGCAGGACTTCAAAGCACTCTAAGAGTGCACCCACCCAGGCCCAATACACTAAACCCTGTCTGGAAGGTGGTCACACCCCCTTGGGACAGGATATCTATTGTTGGGCTTCCTCCACTGCGAGTGTTGGTCATCAGCAGGAGGGCAGCCCAGTGTCTGTGACTGGTGGCATCCATTTTGTGATGCCAGGGCTCTGCAGGATTCTACCGTGTTTCCACAGTAGGTACATGTCTATCCCTCTAGAAGGGTGGAATGCTACCCCCGCCGCCAGGACTGGCGGGGGGTAGTATTCCAAGGTGTTTGACACCAAACACGACATGTTTCGATGCAGCCATTCCAAAGTTAGCATTTTACCGCGAGGATATAATGCACTTAAAAGTATATGGTTTAACCGCATCCACAAACAGCACCAGAGAATGGACTCTGAGAGCTGCAGAGGGGCCCTGCTCAGGCAGAGGCACCCCCTCACATAGAAGCCAAGCACCCTGCCCTCAGGATTGATAGGGCCTGCCTTAGGGGTGACTGATAGGTTTATATGTGTGTGTAGGAGAGATATAGGGGACCTATATCTCAGTGAGGAGTGCTAGCACTTCCTCACCCAGGCTGCAGTAGCAGGCCTGTGGTGTCCGATTTAGTCTGCTTCCCAGGGGTGGCATAATACATGCTGCAGCCCCTGGTAGGCCTGTGAAGTACCTATGCCCTTGGTACCTAAGGTACCATATACTAGGGACTCATAAGGTACCACAGTATCCAATCACTAGTGCACCTAGAGTGCACTCCAAGTCGTTTAGAGAGAACAGAGAGGCTGGGGCCCTGATTAGCAGGGGCCCAGCCAGACTATAGCCAGAAACCAGTGTAAACATCAGAAAAAAAGTGGGGGCAACATAAGAGGCAGATCCTACTCTCCTACACAACCCCCCAAACGCAGGGACACTAAACTAACCTTGACCAGTTGAGTCTTCGTGTTCAAAGTGGAAATACCTTGAGAGTCCATCTGCATTGGCATGTTGGGTCCCAGGTCTATGTTCCACTGTATAGTCCATCCCCTGTAGGAAATGGACCACCTCAAAAGTTTTGGGTTTTCTCCTTTCATTTGTTTAAGCCATAGGAGGGGCTTGTGGTCGGTCTGAACTATGAAGTGAGTACCAAACAAGTATGGCCTCAGCTTCTTCAGGGCCCATACCACAGCAAAGGCCTCCCTCTCTATAGCTGACCAACGTTTCTCTCTAGGGGTCAGCCTTCTGCTAATAAAAGCTACTGGCTGGTCTTGACCTTCATCATTCAGTTGAGACAGTACAGCTCCCACACCCAGCTCAGAAGCATCTGTTTGGACAATGAACTTTTTGGTGTAGTCTGGACTCTGTAAGATGGGGGCAGTGCACATGGCCTGCTTTAGGTCTTCAAATGCCTTTTGACAGCTAGCTGTCCACTGAACCTTTTTGGCATTTTCTTTGAGGTCAGATCATTCAAGGGGTTACTATAGATCCATATCCCTTGACAAACCTCCTATAGTACCCAGACAGGCCTAAGAAGGCTCTCACCTGTGTCTGGGTGGTTGGAGCAACCCATTCCATTATGGTTTGGATTTTGCTCTGTAAAGGCTGAACCTGGCCTCCACCTACAAGGTGGCCCAGGTACACAACCTGACTCTGCCCTATCTGGCACTTAGTGGCCTTGATAGTGAGGCCTGCTTTCTGCAGGGCCTCCAAAACATTCCTGAGGTGGACCAGGTGATCCTGCCAGGAGGAACTAAAGACAGCAATATCATCTAGATAAGCTGAGCAATAAGTTTCCATCCCTGTCAGAACTTTATTCACCAACCTCTGAAAAGTGGCAGGTGCATTTTTCAATCCAAAGGGCATCACCACAAAGTGGTAGTGCCCACCAGGGGTCGAACATGCTGTTTTGGCTTTTGCATCATCACCTAACCTGATCTGCCAGTAGCCAGCTGTCAGGTCAAACGTGCTTAGATACTTGGCTGAGGCCAAAGTATCAATCAGCTCATCTGCCCTTGGTATGGGATAGGCATCAGTCCTAGTGACTGCATTGAGGCCTCTGTAGTCTACACAAAACCTCATTTCTTTCTTACCACCCTGGGTATGAGGCTTGGGTACCAGGACTACTGGACTAGCCCAAGGGCTATCTGAAGGCTCAATTACACCTAGCTCCAACATTTTCTGGACTTCAGTCCTGATACAGTCCCTGACATGGTCAGGTTGCCTGTAGATTTTATTCTTGACAGGCAGACTGTCTCCAGTGTCCACCTCGTGGGTGCACCAGGAAGTCTGACTAGGGGTCAGGCTAAACATATGTCTAAACTGTTGCAGAACTTGTCTGCACTCAGTTTGCTGATGGTCAGTGAGGCTGCTTGCCAAAGCAACACCATCTACTGACCCATCATCAGGGTTCTGAGAGAGCAGGTCAGGGAGAGGGTCACTCTCCTCCTCCTGGTCCTCATCAGTTGCCATGAGCAAGCCCATGTCAGCCCTGTCAACATATGGCTTTAATCTGTTGACATGGAGCACCCTCAGGGGGCTCCTGGGAGTTCCAAGATTCACCAGGTAGGTGACTTCTCCCTTCTGTTCAACTATTGTATGGGGGCCACTCCACTTGTCCTGGAGGGCTGCTGGGGCCACAGGCTCCAACACCCACACTTTCTGTCCTGGCTGGTATACAGTCAGTACAGCCTTTAGTCATGCCAAGCTTTTAGTAATTCTTGGCTGGCCTCTAGGTTTTTGGTTGCCTTTTTCATGTACTCAGCCATCCGGGAGCGGAGACCAAGTACATAGTCCATCACATCTTGTTTGGGGGGCTTGAGAGGTAACTCCCAGCCCTCTTTCACCAAACACAGTGGACCTCTCACAGGATGCCCAAACAGAAGCTCAAATGGGCTGTAGCCAACCCCCTTCTGTGGAACCTCTCTGTATGCAAACAACAGGCAAGGAAGAAGAAGGTCCCATTTCCGCCTAAGCTTCTCTGGGAGTCCTTTAATCATTCGATTCAAGGTTTTGTTGAAGCGTTCAACTAAACCATTGCATTGTGGGTGATAGGGGGTGGTGAACTTGTAAGTTACACCACACTCCTTCCACATTGCTTTTAGATATCCTGACATGAAGTTGGTACCTCTGTCAGAAATGACCTCCTTTGGAAAACCCACTCTGGAGAAGACTCCAATGAGGGCTCTTGCCACCACAGGGGCTGTGGTGGTCCTTAGGGAATTGCTTCTGGGTACCTGGTGGCATGATCCACTACCACCAGGATAAACCTGTGCCCAGATGCAGTTTGAGGGTCAAGGGGACCAACAATGTCAATCCCTACCCTTTCAAAGGGTACCCCCACCACAGGTAGTGGTATCAGGGGGCCTTTGTTGTGCCACCTGCCTTACCACTGGCTTGGCATGTGACACAGGAGCGACAAAACTCCTTGGTGTCCTCTGACATATGTGGCCAATGAAAATGTGGAACAAGCCTGTCCCAGGTCTTGTTTTGGCCCAAGTGTCCTGCTAAAGGGATGTCATGTGCTAGGGTCAAGAGGAACCCCTAAACTTCTGAGGTATTACCATCCTCCTGGTGGCTCCAGGGGCTGGGTCTCTACTCTCAGAATATAGGAGTCCCTCATCCCAATAAACTTTATGGGACCCACTAGCACTCCCAGCAGCCTCAGCAGCAGCCTGCTGTCTGAGGGGTTCAAGAGAGGGGCAGCACTGTTGCTCCTTCCTCAGATCTTCCCTAGAAGGGCCCCCTGCCCCCAAGAACTCAACCTGATCAGGCTCAAGTCCCTCTGGGGCAGTTCCTTCTTCAGGATCTGCTTCACCTCCCTCTGGAGGTGAATCTGTGATCTGAGACAGAGGGAAGGCACTGCCTTTACCCTACTGCTCCTCCTCTTGGGAAGCATCTGGTCCATTGTTCCAGGATCCAGAGCTGGTTCAGTGTCATGCATTCTTGCTTGTGACCTGGTCACAGCAAATACCTCTGCAGGGATGCCCAACATCTCAGCATGAGTCCATAACTCTACTTCAGACCAGGCTGAAGTCTCTAGATCATTGCCCAATAGACATTCGACAGGGAGGTCTGCACTGACTACAACCTTCTTGAGGCCAGTTACCCCTCCCCAGGAGAAATTCACAACTGCCAGACTATGGTTGGTCTTGACGTTGCTTGCATTGGTCACCTGGTACATTTCGCCCAGGATGATCTGTCCAGGGTCCACTAGATCCTCTGCCACCATGGTGACACTAGCACCTGTGTCCCTAAATGCCAAAGCCTGTTTGCCATTTATTACAGGCTGCTGTTTGTATTTGCCCAGATTACTGGGACTCACTAGGAAGGACATATTAAGGTCTCCCTCACAAATCAGCATTGCCTGAGTGGGCACTCTGACTAGGTCAGAGTCCACTTCAGAACCCAGGGTCAACCCTACTACACCCTTATTCTGTGTACCACCTCCACCAGTAGCTGAACTAGGGGGAACAGTTGCCTTAGGGGCAGGAGTGGTGGTGGTTTGGTCTTTGGACTTGTTACAGTCAGAAGTCCAGTGCCCTTTCTGTTTACAGAATTTGCACCAGGGCTTCTTTTGGCCTTTTCCCTTGTTGGGTTGTGACTCCCCACCAGATGCAGATTTTTGGGGCCCTTGTGAAGACTTCTGGTCTTTTGACTTATCCCCACCTTTCTCAGAGCCCTTAGGATCTTGCTTCTTGGTGTCACCCCCTTGGTTCTGGGGTTTCTGCCTCACCCTGGTTCTGACCCATTTGTCTGCCTTCTTTCCCAATTCTTGGGGAGAGGTCAGATCCGAGTCCACCAGGTACTGATGCAACAACTGGTTCTGGCAATTATTAAGGATCTGTTCTCTCATCATCAGATTATACAATCCCTTGAAATCAGTAACCCTACTGCCAACCAGCCAACCCTCCAGAGCCTTGGTTGCACAATCAACAAAGTCAGTCCAGTCCTGAGTCTGTGCCTTCTGGGTGTCTCTGAACTTCAACCTGTACTGTTCAGTGGTTAAGCCAAACCCATCTATCAGTGCACTCTTCAGGACTTCATAATCATCAGCATCCTCTTCTCTAACAGTGAGGAGCTTGTCTCTACCTTTATCTGAAAAGGAGAGCCACAAGATTGCTGCCCACTGCTTTTGGGGGACCTGCTGTACTCTACAGGCCCTCTCCATAGCAGTTATCCACTTGTGGATATCATCCCCACTCTGGTAGGGAGGAACAACCTTGCTCAGGTTCCTATGGTCTGGAATAGATTCTCTGCCTCTAGGGACACTGTTGCTGCCACCAAGGGGTTCTAACCCCTCTCGTCTAGAAGCTCTCTGGATCTCCAGGGCTTCTCTATCCAGTGCCAACTGCTTGGTTCTGAGGGCAACTCTTGCTTCCTCATACTGAAGCAGTTTGCACATTCTTTCAGAGGAGGTCTCTCTTATGGGAAAGTATGAGTTCCTCTGGTGGACAAATTCTCGGCCAGAGTGATAAGAGTGCTCAGATTCCCTGGAAGGGGATCTATGCCTCTCATCCACTCTGTCAGTTCTCTTAGGGAGAATTCCTCTCTCCTTTTCAGGCCTCTTGAGGCCTGGCCCTTCAATCACAGAGTCCTGGTCATTCGGATTTTCATCGTCTGACCCAGATACTGTAATTGACCCACCCACTGATTCAGACCCATTAGCTCCTAGAGCCAATCTAAAATCATCTGCTGTCAGCAGATCTATCAGGTGCAGGGTTGAGGGACTCTGTCCTAGCCTCAGGTGTCTTTCAACACACATGGCTCTCAAGTCAGAGAAAGCAATGTCCTTATACTGAGGCTGAGTGGATCCACTGGTTCCACCCTTTAAGGACATTCTAGTGTTGTGCAGTGTTGTACTACCTACACTAGTTTGTGGCCTACTGATACTAGCTTGAGCTGTAGAAAGGGTGTGCTATCCCTTGGCACACAGCTCTAAGTTCAGTAGAACTTATCGATACTAAGCTTGACTTTATATGTACCTTAAGTACCTATAGTGGTTTTCAGTTAGTAATTCAAATAGAGATTTTCTGGTAAAACAATAGCAAGCTGGAATCCCACACGTTGCCCACCAATGTGAGAAGTTGGCCTGGTATATGCTGTTCACTAATTAAAGTGGACACCTTGCACCAGAACAATTCGACTCTTATGGTAGATAGGTTTAAGACAACCTTTATAGAAAGCTATCCTAGTGGTAGCTGTGGAGAGCAGCCTTCAGGCTAAGTCTTGAAGGAATGTAAAGCAGCTTGTTTTACCACACAATCTCTTGAATCACCAAATGAAAAGACACCACACAGGTATATATATCAAATATATATGTATTTATTAATAAACACTCTCTACTAATCTCTTTATGAGATTAGAGGATAGGAACATATGTACAAGTCAAATATTATCAGGATAAGTTTAGCACAATTGAATATTACAATCTTAGTTTCCTAAACCTAGGTCTAGGGCATCTAGAATCGAGGGACCCCCAAGAACCACCCCAAGTAGTTGTAGGAGACCCACAGGGGACGGACGCGGTGACCTGGCACCGATGCGAATCCTGTACGAGTCTATGCACTCAGACGCGATTGAAATATCAATGTTAAAGGTCCCTTGCGTGTTCGAGGCGAACACACCGATCGGTCCTTGTACGAGTCGAAGGACGCGGTTACAGATGGTATTGCAAGGGAGTTGGACGCGGTGTGTCTAACACAGACGCGAACCAGGTACGAGTCAGTGCGATAGTCGCACTTGGAAAGTTAGAGTTTTGGGACACTTCGAGGGAAGCTACAAGCAAGTCACTTACAGGGTAAGTAGTTCTAGGGCCCACACCCACAGGAGCACCGTAGTGCTGAAGTTACCTCACCCAGGGGAGCCGGGTGCATAGGTGTTCTTTGGTGTCGGGTCGCGGCGTCGTTTTCAATGGGAGCCAGTGAAGACTTGCTGCTTGCGGCGACAGGAGAAGTGTCCGGAGGAATCCAAGCCTGGATTCGGAAGATGGAAGACCTGAAAGCAGAGGGGACAGTGTTCAAAGTCACTTGGCAGTGACTCGGGGCAAGGAAGATGGATGCCCACCGTCGTCGCAAGATTCAGGTCGTCCGCGGTTGCCTTGATTCTTCAGCCACGAGGTCCAGGAGGCGTCGTCGACAACCAGGAGCTGGATTCGGCGTGTCCCACGATGTCTGCAGCTTACGGCTGTGTCGGCGACTCGATTGGAGCCACCAAGCCTTGGTAACAGCAAGTCTCAGGGAAAGTGTGAAGAGACAATGGCACAGACCAGCAAGGTCTGTCGGACTCACCCAGCGAGGGTAAGTCAGGGCAGGCCTGGAGCAACCAGGGAGCCCTTCGGTTTCTTTATAGAGTCTTCTGGAGACCCACAAGCCGGCTGGCAAGGGATCGCGAAGACGCCTCGGGAGGATCCGCTCACAGGGGCCCATGGTCACTCGGGACGTGGTAGGCCTCTGATCTTAGGAGGGATTCCTGCTGGAGGCTGGGACCACACGTGGTCCAATGCACAAGTTCGTTGAACGTTGGGAAGGGGTTGCACTCGACAATAGTGCACGGTACCCAGGGGTCGCGGTTCCTCATTACTCTTGGGGTCCACTGGCCTCAGCTTCGCTGGGGACTCACGATGGCCTTTGAGAAGTCAGGAAATCCACTTCTTGGGCTGCAAGGACTTCGGACTCCGGCGGGAGCGGCGTAGTTTGCGACCGTCGTTTGTAGTTTTTGGTGCCTGCCAAGCAGGGGAGACACTCCTTGACTCCAAGGGAGATTCTTCAGTCTTCCAAAGGTAGTGGAACGTCGAAGGTCCGGGATTCTTCTTGTAGAGCGTCGTCCAGGGAAATCTAGGGTGCAATGCACAGGTTCCCCCTCTTATACCAAAAGAAGGGGAGGGACTAGCTCTATGACCCTACCTATGGGAGGGTCAGGGGAGTGGGTGGCTACACCCACTTCCCTTTGTCCAGTTTTGCGCCAGAGCAGGGACAGGTAGCCCCTGAGCCGGTTTGAACTGGCATATGCACAGAGGAGCCTTCTGCTCCCCCAGTGCAGGACTTCAAAGCACTCTAAGAGTGCACCCACCCAGGCCCAATACACTAAACCCTGTCTGGAAGGTGGTCACACCCCTTGGGACAGGATATCTATTGTTGGGCTTCCTCCACTGCGAGTGTTGGTCATCAGCAGGAGGGCAGCCCAGTGTCTGTGACTGGTGGCATCCATTTTGTGATGCCAGGGCTCTGCAGGATTCTACCGTGTTTCCACAGTAGGTACATGTCTATCCCTCTAGAAGGGTGGAATGCTACCCCCGCCGCCAGGACTGGCGGGGGGTAGTATTCCAAGGTGTTTGACACCAAACACGACATGTTTCGATGCAGCCATTCCAAAGTTAGCATTTTACCGCGAGGATATAATGCACTTAAAAGTATATGGTTTAACCGCATCCACAAACAGCACCAGAGAATGGACTCTGAGAGCTGCAGAGGGGCCCTGCTCAGGCAGAGGCACCCCCTCACATAGAAGCCAAGCACCCTGCCCTCAGGATTGATAGGGCCTGCCTTAGGGGTGACTGATAGGTTTATATGTGTGTGTAGGAGAGATATAGGGGACCTATATCTCAGTGAGGAGTGCTAGCACTTCCTCACCCAGGCTGCAGTAGCAGGCCTGTGGTGTCCGATTTAGTCTGCTTCCCAGGGGTGGCATAATACATGCTGCAGCCCCTGGTAGGCCTGTGAAGTACCTATGCCCTTGGTACCTAAGGTACCATATACTAGGGACTCATAAGGTACCACAGTATCCAATCACTAGTGCACCTAGAGTGCACTCCAAGTCGTTTAGAGAGAACAGAGAGGCTGGGGCCCTGATTAGCAGGGGCCCAGCCAGACTATAGCCAGAAACCAGTGTAAACATCAGAAAAAAAAGTGGGGGCAACATAAGAGGCAGATCCTACTCTCCTACAGCCATCCCTATGATGTCATCCGGGGTGAGAGGATGTGATATTTCATTTATGCTATCCCTGACATTTTGGAAAATTGACTTCCAAAACCCTATCTAATAATTATACTAGGTTCTGTAGTTTAATTGAAAGGTGCCAATAGCTGTTAAAGTGTAAGGGAACCACTATGTGGTATTTCATTTCAATGTTGTGATTTTGTACATTAAACTCTTTTTATTTTTCCTTAGTTCAACACCATGGTCCCTGTAATGATAAAGGATATGAATGAATTTGCACCAGAACTTGCTGAACATGTTTCTGTACCTGACATGGGCATTAATCCTCCTGCTGAATGGGTAACCACACATATATCAGCTGATCTCTTAGTTTCTCTTCCTTTACTTTCTTAAATCATTACGTTATTGTACCTGCAACACTTTAAATAACAGAAAACTAAATAATCACAAGATCACATTTATATACATCTTCCAATACTGTACAAGTATCATCAGTTTTGGAGTGAAAGAGAACTCTAGTTGTAAGACATAAGGCAGCCTAAAGGGGGAGAACTGAGAGCACAGGGCTTCTGTTGGAAGAAAGCAGTAGTAAATGCACAGCAGAAACCAGCCATAATATGTATGCTATGGTTGTATAATGAAGGCTTAGCTAGTGGAGTGCGGGGTTCTGGACCATGTGTTTTTTACAGTGTGGGTGCCGAAATCAAAACGTATCATGCATATTTATCAAACTGCTCTTCAGGAGGTAGAACAAGGAGTGTTGCTGTGTTGCAACACTTATGTCATCATAATATTTAGTAATTTTGATTTTGGCACCCACACTCAAAAAACACATGGTCCAGAACCCCGCACTCCACTAGCTAAGCCTTCATTATACAACCATAGCATACATATTATGGCTGGTTTCTGCTGTGCATTTACTACTGCTTTCTTCCAACAGAAGCCCTGTGCTCTCAAGAACTGAGAGCACAGGGCTTCTGTTGGAAGAAAGCAGTAGTAACAGCAACAGGGAACTGTCGTCAATTCTATAGAATTAATGAGACAAAAGGAAAAACGAGAGAGAAATTCTCTCAAGGAAGGGGGGAGAAAAAGGATGATGCGCTGGGAGGATCTAGACCCTGAAATGGGAACTAAAGGGTCATCGGGGGGTAAGAGAGCAGGCCCTCTGACTTAGTTGGGCCGTTCCGGGGATTCCGGTTTCCGACCCCTAGAGAATGGTTCAAGGGAGTCCACAAACAACTGCAAAGCCCGTAGTCTGGGGGGGACCAACCGGCAGTGCCTAGTCATGGTGAAATAGTGTAAAAGTGGCTGCCATGTGCGGTCAAATCTTGCATCTGTGTGGTTGATGCGGGCGGTAAGCAATTCGAGGGCTAAAACATTCCACAATCGAAGGAACCAGGTGGCTATGGGGGAGGGGGGGTGCGGCTTCTTCCAAAATAAGGCTATTGACTGCCTAGCGACTCCTAACAAGTGGAGGGTCAAGCGCCAGTCTGTGTGTGTCATAGCATTTAGCTTTGAGGGTTTAATGCCTAAGAGCGTGACTCACGGGGAGGAAGGAATAGGAAATCCCACCACCTCTTTTATGTGACTGAGGACCTCCTTCCAAAACATCGTGAGACTCGGGCATGACCACCAAATGTGATGAAGTCTCCTCTATCTCCCTGGCACCTCCAACAGGTCGGGGGGAGTTTGGGAACATCTGGTGAAAGCGAGTTGGGGTGTAATACCACTGCGTCATTAACTTATATGCTGACTCGCGTTGCGGCGTGCTCTGGTATACCCTTGGTATATCCCGCCACAGTCAATCCCACCCTTCTGGAGGTATATCCTCTTCCAGGTCTATAGCCCACCGCGTCTGATATCCATGGGGCGTGGGCCGCTGAGAATGCTGTAAGACAGTATATGTATTAGAAATCAGACCCTTCGAACCCTCAAATTTGCGAACCACGGATTCAAAGCCCGTAAGCTGTCTGGTGGCTCCCTGGGTGTAAGTCTGGGAGCTAAGCCAGTGTCGTATCTGGTAATATTGCATACGTGTCCTCTCTGTGAGATGAAAAGTTTGCCTACATTGTTCAAACGTAAGGAACTCATCGCCTTGAAAAAGGTCCTGAATAACCCGGCATTCACCCTCTGTCCATGCACTAAATGCCTGAGTTTGTAGTGCAGGGGGGAACATGGGATTACGTGCTATAGGCGTGTTAGGGGAGGGAAATGTCGTTAGGCCTCGGGGTATCACCAACTTATCCCAGATCTCTAATACTGTTCTCGTAGGGGTGGCTATGTAGGCACTGCGGGGGCGGGCCCCTCGCGGTAGCCATGCCAGGTCCCACAAAGGTCTACAGGATACCGCCCGGTCCAAGTGGAACCAATGTTTTTCGCTCTCGCGAACCACCCACTCCATTATATACCGGAGGTGACAAGCCCAATAGTATTCCAGAAGGTTGGGGCACGCAAGCCCACCCCGGTCACGGGGCAGCATCAGGATCTTGTTGGAGAAGCGGGGTCGGGATTTCCCTCATATAAATTTTGTAAAGTCACGCTGTAGGGCAAGAATATTAGACTGTGGTATTGGAGTGGGAAGGGTTTGAAAAAGATATAAGATTTTAGGGAGAAGAGACATTTTAATGGTATTGATGCGTCCTAACCATTCGAGAGGAAGGCCCTTCCATCTGTGCAATTCCTCCCGGATGGCTTTCCTATATCTAGGCGAGTTGGACGAGGTCCATGTCGAGAGTGTGGGGGTCAAGTCTAGGCCCAAGTACCAAATCGATACGTCAGTCCTCTGTACCAGGATCAGGTCTTGCAATTCCCGGACTTCTGAGGCCTGGAGAGTAAGATCAAGGGCAGGAGATTTAGCAAGATTGATCCGGTATCCCGACGCGTCTTCAAAGGACCTTAGGAGAGTAGCTACAGCAGGGACGGAAGTAGGTGGGGAGGATAGTGAGAGAAGGAGGTCGTCCGCGAAGAGGGAGGCTTTATGTTCATAACCACCCATGGGGATACCCCGTATATCCTGGTCTTGACGAATGGTGATAGCCAGGGGTTCCACCACTAGGGCAAATAGTAAAGGGGATAGCGGGCACCCCTGTCTGGTGCCTCGATAGATGGGAATAGGGGCAGTGAGACGTCCATTGAAACGAATGTGGGTAGTGGGTTTCGCATAAGGCGCCATCAATTTGGAGATCATCCCCGGTCCCAACCCCACCTTCTGTAAGACTTCTTTAAGGAATCCCCAGTCCACTCGATCGAATGCTTTCTCCGCGTCGAGGGACACCAGACAGGCGGGGATATTTGTGTAGCATGCTTTTTCCACCAGATGGGCTATCCGACGGATGTTGTCTGCTCCCTGGCGATGACGGATAAACCCCACTTGATCGGGATCAATGAGACCTGGAAGGTGGGGCTCCAGGCGGTTTGATAGGATTTTCGTGTAGATCTTGGCATCGGTGTTTAATAAAGCGATAGGGCGAAATGACGTAGGTAGGGAATGATCTTTACCTGGCTTAGGAATGAGTACTACTTCTGCTTCATTCATTGTTGGGGTGAGACCCGAGATGTCTGTGAAACTATTAAAAAGATGGATCAATTGATCTCGAAGTTGCGGGTAAAATACCCGGTAAAAAGTGACCGGCAACCCATCAGGGCCCGGGGTTTTACCAGTTGGGAGTTGCTTCAGAGCCCTAGCAATTTCGTCATGAGTAATGGGGTCTTCCAGCAGTTTCGTAAAGTGGGCATCAATAGGATCACAAGGGCAAGAATCAAGAAAAGCAGAAACAGCTTCGGGAGAACAAGGAGCATTTGCATAGAGATCCCTATAGAAGTTCTCTAATTCCAGGCCTTTATCCGCCTCCGAAATGGCCCATGTGCCATCAGGACGCATAAGTTTAGCAATGTGGGCTCTCACGGTCTGCGCTCGGAGTCGCCGTGCCAGACACGCCCCGACCTTGTCCCCCCCTGTGTAGAACTTCTGCTTGAGGGAGAGTAGGAGTCTCTCCGCCTTGTTGGTATGGTGCAAGCGCAATTGGCCACGTAGTTCGGCAAGGAGCCGCTTATTGCGGAGGGACGGTTGTAAGTGATCCTTGCGTTCTAGGGTTTTAATATCTCTAGAAAGAGTGGTTTCGACCAGCTGAGCCTCTCAGATCCTGGCGATCAATATAGACGTGATGACCCCTCGGATGGTGGCTTTAAAAGCATCCCATCTAGTGTTCTCAGTAGTGTCAGTGAGGGTATTAGCAAGTAAGAAGGACTCAATCTCCTTTTGGATATCTGCCACATCCACAGGATCCCGGAGGACCTGAGGGGGCAGTCTCCATCGAGGTAAGAGCTCCTTACGTGAGTTGGGGGGTTGGAGAGAAATCAGGACATGCGCATGGTCTGATAAGGATATATCGGATATCTCTGCGCTACTCAATGCGTGTATCAAGGGGAGGGAAAGGAAATAGTAGTCTATACGAGAATATGACTGGTGCACATGAGAGAACAAGCATTGGCATAGCCAATAGGTCTCGCCTTTGGGACCTTATAAGTTTTTAGCCATGCAACAGTTGATGTTATTGCACCAAGGATATTGTGCTGCATAACTAAATACTTATAAGGTCCCAAAAGCGAGACCTATTGGCTATGCCAATGCTTGTTCTCTCCTGGCGCCTCGTGTCTGTTTAGTGCTAACACGTGCATTTCCTAAACCATTTATCAAGGAGGATGTCTCTGTCTGCCTTGTGGCCCAGTGGCGCCTGTTGTCTGTTTACAGCCTAGAAGAAGGAGGTGGAGAAGCACAATGTACGCGCTGCAATGGGCTGTGCTTTAAAAAAATGTAGAAACAGTATTTTGTGTGAAAAAAAACTTAATCACACTTGTCTTGACCTTACCTCAATACTTAATGTAATAACCACTGGCACAGACTGAAAGTCCCTAATATAAATCTACAATCAAAAAAATGGTATTACTTGTGTAGTAGGATAGCTTTGTTTGTTTACCAACGAAAACATGTGTCATCTGAAGACAAAGCTGGTCTTTGTGTAAAAAATCGTTATGCTACAGAATTCACTTTAGACAATGCTATATAATTTGAAAAATGCACGCACTCCATATATTTTGAAGCAACAACCCGTTAATGTCTGTTTAAGAACGAAACCACTTCAACAAACATGACTCTGTTGCTGTTTAAAAACATATAGAGCGCGTGTGCATTTCTTTCAATTTAAATTGCATTGTTTAAAGTGAATTATGTAGCCTGACGTTTTTTTTCACGAAAGGCAGCTTTGTCTCCAGTATGTTTATTTAAGATCGAAGCAATGTGTCAGCTGGAGACAAAGCTGCCTTTGTGTTATGAGACATCATGCTACAGAATTCACTTTAAACGATGCAATGTAAATTGACCAAAAAAGCAAATTCAGAAAGGGTTTAAAATAGCATCATGTTTACATAGTTTCCAGGCTTTGTATAATACCCAATGATATATTGTTGTTGTTGTCAAAGGGTGCAGCGAGAGAGGATAGAGATAAAATTAGAATCTGAAAGAGACACGTTAGTGACAGATTCCTTACCTTAGAATATCCCCAGGCGTCAGGCTGGATCCGGAAAGTTTTTTGCGTAGCAGTACCCTTGCGCGTCGGTAGGCGGCGTTGTGCGGCTCCGCGTCCGTCGTCGGCGTCGTGGTCGCCGGGATGACGTCGCAGGCAGTACTTAGACGCCGCCCCTGCGCGCTGACGTCAGTTCTTCTTTTTCCGCGCCAGTAAGCGCAGATCCGGGAAGAGCAGTGCCCTAGTCACTTTTTGACTGTCTTTTTTGTGAATTTTTCACTGTTTCTCCAAACGAGTCTTCACGACTCCTAAGGTGTCATAGGGATGCCCGGCTTTAAGCCCTTCGAGGCCTGTGCTCGCATGATGTCGATCACGGACCCGCATCTCGACTGTCTCTTCTGTCTCGGCCGAGACCACGACACAAAGTCGTGCCCTGACTGCCGGAAACTTCATCCAAAGGCTTTGCGAGAGCGGTCTCGAAACCTGCTCGAGGTCCGGCAGTCGGCTCTGCGCCGCACCAAGCCGCACCAAGCCCCGGTCCCGTTCGTCGGAATCCAAGTCTTCGCGCTCCTCCGGTAAGTCGAAGCACAAGAAGTCTAAGCGGCGTCATCGCTCTAAGACTTCGCCTCGCCGGTTTCGCGACTTGGCTGAGGCCCCAGTCGGCACCGTCCCCGCCCCGCGGCCCCGGACATGCCTGTAGAGCCGCCCCCGAATTACCCGTTCTTTCCGGGGTCGGGGGCGACTCAGGCCGAAAGACAGGAATTCCTGTCGGCCATGGCCCGCCTCTTCGGGCCTTCAGGTCCCTCCGGTGCGCCTTCGGGCCCCGCGGGCCCTGATGGAGTTGCCCCGGCGCCGCCGTCGACTCTGGTCCCGGCGCCGCCTGTCCCACCAGCCTTCATCCCGGCCTCGGCTCCGGCCCCGGCCTCGATCCCGGCTCCGGTGGTGCCGCAACCCACATCAGCGCCGGTTGACCTAACCACGCCTCCGCCGACGCCGATGTCCCCGGTGCCGTTCCTGACGCCGTCCGGGGCTCCGGACGACGTCGTTCCCCGGTTCTCTCCGGCTCCGGACATGGAGCCGGACCGACGTCGCCCGACGCCGGTTCCGGCGCCGATGAGACCTTGGGTCCCAAATGTCCCTCCTCCTCCATATTTTGAACAAGAGGAGGACCAGGAGAGCTGGAAGGGGTCTGAGGACCCTCTCACGCAACAGTGTGAGTTTGACCCAGACTGGGTTGAGGAACTTGGGGATGCCAGTGGTCTAGACACCTCCCCTGACACTGGCATGCTGTCTCCTCCCGTGGCTACGGAGGAGGGGGCTAATTTTGCAACGGTGTTGCGTAGAGCTGCTGGAGCCTTACATCTCCAGTTGCCTACTGTGGCCGTCAGGACTAACCTCCTGACAGAAGTGCTTCAGCCGGCGGCTTCCTCTTCGGAGACTGTGCTGCCGTTTAATGATGCACTCACTGACGTTCTTTTGGGTACCTGGTCCAAACCCACCACAGGGGCTCCTGTGGATAGGAACGTGGCCCGACGCCATCGCCCTGCTCCGGGCGACCCCTGTTTCTCTCCCAACATCCCACCCCTGAGAGCTTGGTTGTCCAAGCCTCTGCCTCCCAAACCGCCTTCCCTACCGCCCCTCCGGATAGGGAATCCAAACGCCTGGACCAATTTGGGAAGAAGGCTTTTTCTTCCTCCAGTGCTGGCTTGCGGTCCGTCAACACCGCTTGCCTTTTGGGCCGATATACCCACTCCCTGTGGGATTCGGTGGCGGCTGTTTTGCCACAGTGTTCTGAGGAGGTCCAGACACTGCTTACCCGCGCCATTGCGGAAGGGCGAGATGCGGCTAAATACACCATCAGCTGTGGCCTTGATACCGCCGACTCGCTGGGCAGATCGCTTGCTACGACGGTGGCGCTACGTCGCCACGCCTGGCTGAGGACAACTGGTTTCTCGGGTGATGTCCAGAATACACTCATGGACATGCCCTTTGATGGAGTCGGTCTTTTTGGTTCAAAGGCAGACCATGCGCTGGAGCGGTTTAAGGACTCACGAGCTACGGCCAAGTCCCTGGGCCTTTCTGTTGTACGCCCTCCGCTCAGCTCTGCTTTTCGCCCCTTTCGTGGCCACGGAAGGGGCGCCCAGTCACGTCAGCTGCCCAGCCACCGGCAAGCACAGCAAGCGTCTACGCGTGGCCGAGGACGTGGATACCGCCGTGGCGGTTCGGGCAACCAGCGTGCGGGTCAGGCCACAACCTCCAACCCGTCCGCGGCCTCCAAGCCCTCCTAGTCCCTCCTTTCCGGTGCACAGCACGCCAGTAGGGGGCAGGGTCCGCCATCACCTTCACCACTGGCGTCCCATCACCTCGGACCGGTGGGTCTTGGACATTGTCCGAAGGGGCTACTCCCTCCCCTTCGAGACCACCCCCCCAGCCATGCCACCTCAATTCCGCCGCATGTCAGGGGATCACTTGGTACTTCTACAGAAGGAAGTCACGGCCCTCTTGGCCAAGAGGGCCATCGAGCATGTTCCGACCCCAGAAGTAGGTCGTGGTTGCTACTCCCACTACTTCCTGGTGCCCAAAAAGGACAAGGAGGACATGCGTCCTATCTTGGACCTCCGGAACGTCAATCGCTTCCTCCGGAAGGAGAAGTTCAAGATGCTCACCCTAGCTCAGGTCTTGACTGCCCTCGACCCTGGAGACTGGTTGGTAGCGTTGGACTTGCAGGACGCTTATTTTCACATCCCCGTCCTGCCGGCCCACCGGCGTTACCTGCGGTTCACGGTAGGCCTCGAGCATTTTCAGTTCACCGTGCTCCCCTTTGGCCTTACAAGTGCCCCTCGGGTGTTCACGAAAGTGATGGCGGTGGTCGCAGCTCATCTGCGCCGGGCAGGGGTTCCAGTCTTCCCCTACCTCGACGACTGGCTGCTGAAGGCGGGCTCGTCCCAGGCAGTCGTCTCCCACCTCCAGACTACGGCCGAACTCCTGCACTCGCTGGGGTTCTCCATCAATGTGCCGAAGTCGCATCTGATTCCTTCTCCACAGCTCCTTTTCATCGGAGCAGTTCTGGACACGACGCAGTTTCGGGCCTATCCTCCCGAACGGCGAGTCCGGGATATTCGGGCTATGATTCCGATCTTTCAGCCTTTATCCTGGGTTTCGGTACGGATGACCCTGAGGCTGCTGGGCCTCATGGCCTCCTGCATCCTGCTGGTCAATCATGCCAGATGGCATATGCGGGCTCTGCAGTGGGACCTGAAGTTCCAGTGGGCGCAGCACCAGGGCAACCTGTCCGATCACGTCCAGATCTCGGAGGGGACTGCAAAACAATTGCAGTGGTGGCTCTCGAACCGGCAATGGGTCATGGGCAGATCCCTCTCCCTTCCCCAGCCAGAGCACACAGTTGTGACGGACGCGTCCCTTCTGGGATGGGGCGGTCACATGGGAGAGGCGGAGATCAGAGGCCTCTGGTCTCCGGCGGAGTCCGGGCTCCATATCCACCTTCTGGAGCTCCGGGCGATCCGACTTGCACTCAAGGCATTCCTTCCCTCTGTCAAAGGGAAGGTAGTGCAGGTGTTCACAGACAACACCACCGCCATGTCGTACTGCAACAAACAAGGCGGGGTGGGGTCGTGGACCCTTTGTCAGGAGGCTCTGCGCCTCTGGACATGGCTGGAACATCAGGGCATGTTCCTGATGGTTCAACACCTGGCAGGTTCCCTGAACGCCAGGGCGGACGAACTCAGCCGCAGGTGCATGATGGATCACGAATGGCGTCTTCACTCGGAAGTGGCGCAAGGACTCTTTCTACAGTGGGGAGAGCCTTGGTTAGATCTATTCGCCACCGAAGAGAACGCGCAATGTCATCAGTTCTGCGCGTTGGAATTTCCAAGGCGGCACTCGCTCGGCGACGCTTTTCGTCACGAGTGGAGTTGCGGTCTATTGTACGCCTTTCCGCCTATACCACTTCTACCCAGAGTGTTGAAGAAGATTCGGCACGACCGGGCCCAAGTCATTCTTGTGGCTCCGGACTGGGCTCGAAGAGTTTGGTATCCCGAGCTACTCAGTATGAGCGTAGATCCCCCGATCCGTCTGCCTCTTCGGGAGGATCTTCTGTCGCTGCAGCAGGGGACGGTCCTCCACCCGAACCTGTCCAGCCTCCACCTGCTTGCGTGGAGATTGAGCGGCGGCAGTTGATTCCTTTCGACTTGCCTCCCGAAGTTTGTGATGTGATTCTGGCAGCCAGGCGTCCCTCCACTAAGGTGGTATACGCCTGCAGGTGGAACAAGTTTGTGGCATGGTGCACAGCAAAGGCTGTGAATCCCCTTTCTGCCCCTCTCTCTGAGGTTCTCCTGTTCCTTCTTTCCCTGGCCCAACAGGGTTCTGCCCTGGGTACCATCAAAGGCTATCTTTGTGCCATCTCGGCCTTCCTCAGGCTTCCTGATCAGCCCTCCCTTTTCAAGTCCCCTGTTGTTAACAGGTTTCTAAAAGGCATTACACACCTCTTCCCTCCTGTTCCGTTTGTGATGCCTCAGTGGGACTTGAACTTGGTTCTTACCTTTCTTATGAGCCTCTACATAACTGTCCTCTTCGTCTTCTGACTCTGAAGACTGCCTTTCTGGTGGCCGTCACCTCCGCTCGGCGGGTGAGTGAGCTCCAGGCTCTATCATGTAAACCTCCCTTTCTGTCTGTCCATCCAGACAAGGTTGTTCTTAGGACGCGTCCGTCCTTCTTGCCAAAGGTGGTTACTGCCTTCCACATTGGGCAGACCATCACTTTGCCCACCTTCTTTCCGCCTCCGCATCCTTCCAGAGAGGAAGAGAGGCTCCACCGTCTGGACCCAAAACGTGCGCTTTCCTTTTACATCGACCGCACACGCCATTTCCGGGTGGATGACCAGCTCTTTGTTGGCTACGTGGGCGCCAAAAAGGTCGGGCGGTGCACAAGTGAACCATCTCCCGCTGGGTAACCTTGTGTATCAAAGCCTGCTATTCTTTGGCTAAGAAGGAGCCTCCTGTTGGGCTGCGTGCCCATTCCACCAGGGCAACGGCTGCTACCACGGCTTTGGGCCGCGGTGTTCCGCTGCGGGATATCTGTCAGGCAGCTACGTGGGCCTCGCTGCACACGTTTACAAAGCATTACTGCCTTGACAGTCAGGTCCGGAGGGACGGCTTCTTTGGCCGTTCTGTCCTCCAGGACTTCCTTGTCTGATCTTTGTTCGCAGACCCACCACCGGGGTTGGTATTGCTGGGGTATCTATTCTAAGGTAAGGAATCTGTCACTAACGTGTCTCTTTCAGATGCACAAGTTACTAACTTGTGTAACGATATATCTGTAAGAGACAGTAGTTAGTGACAGATTCCTACCGCCCACCCATCCTCCCCGTTCTGCGAACTGATTTCTAGGGTTAAGGACATCCCTTTCAGGGCCCTAGTATTTTTCAGACACCTATGTCAGCTTCTTGCATGGCTCTGCGTTCCTGGCGCGGAAAGTCGTGTACAGAACTGACGTCAGCGCGCAGGGGCGGCGTCTAAGTACTGCCCACGACGTCATCCCGGCAACCACGACGCCGACGACGGACGCGGAGCCGCACGACGCCGCCTACCGACGCGCAAGGGTACTGCTACGCAAAAACTTTCCGGATCCAGCCTGACGCCTGGGGATATTCTAAGGTAAGGAATCTGTCACTAACTACTGTCTCTTACAGATATATCGTTACACAAGTTAGTAACTTGTGCTTTAGTTCAGAAATCAACTGTTAAATCGTCTGTGATTCCTAACCTAACATAAATAGTGTTAAATTCTGAACTCAGGTCAGCATATTTTGGATATAATTGGGTTACTGTAACAATACTGTTTAAAACAGTATCTTTAAAAAAGTACTAGCTTTAAATAGAGCGAAATGTTTGGAGTTACGGTAAAGTGATTGGCCTTAGACGGGAAACATCAATGAAAGAGGATGTGTTAGTGTGGCTTTTTCTCTCCTGGCGCCTCGTGTCTGTTTAGTGCTAACACGTGCATTTCCTAAACCATTCATCAAGGAGGATGTCTCTGTCTGCCTTGTGGCCCAGTGGCGCCTGTTGTCTGTTTACAGCCCAGAAGAAGGAGGTGGAGAATCACAATGTACGCGCTGCAATGGGATGTGCCTTAAAAAAATGTAGAACAGTATTTTGTGTGAAAAAAAACGTAATCACACTTGTCTTGACCTTACCTCAATACTTAATGTAATAACCACTGGCACAAAGTGAAAATACCTAATATTAATTCTGCCTACAAATGGACTCCTATCAGGTGCGCAGCCACACAACACGCAGTAAAATGGCAAAATGCTGTCACGCACGGCGAGGATTGACAAATGTTGCCAGGTGAGTGAGGGAGAGCCAGGTAAACCGAAAAAGGTGACAGAAGGCAGAGGAAGAGAGAAAATGCCGGGGGAGTGAGGGTCATGCAGCGGGAGTATGGAGAGGCGGGCGGGGAGTGGAAGGGACTGCTCTGTGTAGAGAAGGGGAATTGAAAGAAAGTTTAAAAACTGGCTGCACGCGGAAAAGGTGACAGAAGGCAGAGGAACAGAGAAAATGCCGGGGGAGTGAGGGTCATGCGGCGGGAGTATGGAGAGGCGGGCGGGGAGTGGGAGGGACTGCTCTGTGTAGAGAAGGGGAAGTGAAAGAAAGAGTAACAAGCATTTGCCGCGCTCGGGGGTCTCCGCTACCACCGTCCCGTGGCAATGTTGGAGAAAGCAATATTTGCTCCAACCACCGGGCCATCCCCAAGGAAACCTGCTGCAATGTTGATGATGATACCCTCTGAAGGTATAGTTACTCCGTGCAAGAGGGCCGATTGTTGCCTTCAGAAACATGCAATGATTCAGCCTACAGCCAGGGCCCGGCGAAATGCAGGCCTTATGTCAAAGAACCGGAACCGCCCACATTCCAAGACTAAGTGTAAGGGACTCCAAGGCTAGTCCAGGAGCAGACACAGCCAGTGTAGTTTAATCCGTAGGGTTTGGCGATCGAGCTGGAGAAGAAGAGCCACTTAGAGAGCGAATGTGGCTAATGATGTCTTGCTTAGCTTGGGAAGATTCAAGTTCCTGTGTGCGGCATTTGGATCTAGGAGGCATAACTGTGGACCATATTGGGCGGAGAGGCCCATCTCGACATTCCCGCGGTGAAGACAGGTCCTCTCCTTCAGGCTCCACAGGGAGCTGTAGAAGCTGTTTTGCATCCCTTAGCGAACGAAGGACTTGCCGTTTGCCCTCCCAGGTGAACATCAGGGTAAAACGATAGCCCCACTGATACTTGATATTGAGGTCTCTCAACTTATCCGTGACAGGCTTGAAGTCTTTTCTCCGTCGAAGTGTAGCTGGCGTCAAGTCTTGGAAGATTTGTATCGAGAGGCCATTGTACGAAACTGCCTTAATCCCTTGTACTTTTTTCAAAATGGCTTCCTTGTCAGCAAAGTAATGGACTCTAGTAAGGATGTCTGGAATGAAATCAGGCCGATTGCGTGGGCCAAAGACCCGGTGGGCTCTGTCAAGCATAGGCAGTGAGGCTTCTTCATTCTCTCTGATGGCCTGTAAGAGTTCTGCTGTGTATGCCAGAATGTCCTTTCCTTCCGCTCCCAGTGGAACCCCCCTGATACGGAGGTTGTTTCGCCTACTGCGATTTTCAAGATCTTCTTGTTTCAACAGTAGGGTAATATTTTGCTCCTCTATTTCCGTCATTCTCTTCCAAAGATTTTCGTGGTCTTCTGCTCTAGTGTCCATGGTGCGTTCAAGATCGTCGACCCTTCCACTGATCTCCGTGACCTCCCGACGTATGTCCTGAAGTCTGGCCTTAAAGTCCTGTCTGAGAGATCCGATTTCATCTTTGATTTCCTGCAGAAAAGACGCATGAATGCCTGAGTGATTGGCACCTCTGAGCTGGACTTTGCTGATGCCGTGGTTGAAGAGTTAGGATCCTCCTGCATCTGAGCATTCGTTTTAGACCAGAGGGACGTAACCGGATTGTCACGAGCCGCGGCAGACTCAGCGTCTTTATTGGCTTTACTTTTAGGAGGCATGACAGAGTGCACAATGGGGACCGTGAGCCCAGCGATGGAAAGAAGCCAGCCCTTGAAGATGGAGTGGCGGGGTGGCGAGGAATGAAGGTTTGGCGTCTTTTTCCTTATGTGTTCGGGTCAGTCTGGGATTCAGTCAAGGGGGCACCAAATATCTAAGCAGAGCAGCGGCAGAGAAGGTGAGCGCGACGGTCACCCACCAAAGAAGCAGAGCAATTTTGTCCAGAGGGGCGAAAGATTCTAAACCAGGGCGTCCCGTTACTTCCCCTTGGTCGACTGATCCATAACAAGGAAGCACAGACTAAGGCCACTTTACTCCTCCACCATTTCCATCAGCAGAAGGTGAATGGGGGACTCTCCCCCATCGTAGTCCACCACGTAGGGCTCAATAGCTTATGCAAAAGGGAGGGCACTCACCGCGCACAAGGAGCCTCCAAGGGCACTCGCACTCAGACAGGATTCCCAGCTTCACCCATTGCACTACAAGGCAAAGCAGTTGATCTCCTCAGTTCTCCCCGCCCGACGCGGGTGGTGATCAGGTCAGGTGTGCCCCTTTCTACTGTGACACCAAGGGACCAGGAGCCCAGCGTGCCTTCTGCCAGACAGCCAACGCGCAATTAGCAGATCCCCAGATGGGGGGGAGGACCGAGTCCAGGCACCAGGAAGGAATCCACCTCCCTCCCCCTGGGTACAAGCGGTGGTCAATATGATGCAGTCACTTCTGGCTGGTAGCAGGCAGATGCGCCCCAAAGGATAGTCAGTGCGTCAGACCCTGGCACAGCATGGGGACTCTCCACCGCCCTATGGAGCCTTCGCAGGCAAAGTGCGCCTCCCCACTTACTGCGATCTTCTTATCCCGCCGTTTCCGCCTCGCCTTCCGGGGCCAAGTAGTCGAGTCAGGGTATGGCTGTTGCAGGTGCGCGTTGGAGCCCCCTCCGGCATCAGGCAGATCCCTGGGGGGCAGGCGCCAACAAGGGAACCTCCTCAGCGAGGATCCTCCGCACTCACGATCCCCAGGCCTGAAGTCGCTTTAGCAAGGCCCGACATACAAAATGGCTGCAGGGAAGGTCACCGGAGAGATCGCCACAGACCTCGAGCATCCAGGTACTGCAGGGCCACCTTCCCCAGGCTGGCGGGCTCCTGCAGAGGCTCAGCAAAGGGAAAGCGCCCTGCCCCGGTCGTCCTCACTGTTCACTATAGCCTCTTCTGGAAAGGCGTACCGCCGCGCCCACTGCAGTTCCTTGGCACGGCTATCCCCGTCACATCTCCCGGGGCAGAGCGGCCGGGCCACTAGTCGAGCTCTCAGGGCGACGTAGAGTTGCGGGGCACCCCCGCGCTCTCTCCAAAGTCGTGCAGGTCTCGGGAGCCCAGCGCCGACACGGGGGCCTCCCCAGCGCCTGTATCCCGCACTCTGCTTACGGGGCTGGAGTTGGCGCCCAGCGGCTACGCCACAGCAATGTCCACCCTACAAGTTGACGGCCGGGGGGGAACGTCGCAGAAGCCCTCAGGAAATTCGAGCGCCCAGGCGCTGAAGGGCCGCTCACTGCTGATCAGCGAGGTTCCCCCGATTCACAGCGCCAGTCCAAGCACCCTGCCCCGGTTGACAGACCCGGCGGCAGGGAGCAACAGCAATTACGGGACACAGTGGAGCGGAGACCCAGAGATACGCGGCTCACTCCATTTGTGTCCTGGCCACGCCCCATCTCTATTCTTTTAAGTAATATACATATCTTGCATCAGGAGACAGCATACATACACTTGAGTTTGTTTTCTAAAACCTCTTGTGGGGTAAAATTTTAGATAAGTCTGGGTGCATAAATGTCCATTGCTGGTTCCTAGGAATTATCCTCTGATTTGTAGCCCTTTCAAGAGAGCAATTACCATAAGCAACCTCTGATTCGTCTAGAGTCCAAAAGCTTTTTCACTTCATATTCTGGTTTTTCATGAGAGAAGCTAGTTTACTTTGCCGGTTTTAATACTTATGTGTAGAAAACCAGGTGAACACACAGATTATTGGGTAGTCTCAGTTTGTATGAGACCAGATTCCCTGTCTTTACAATCACATATGGGCCAATGAAATGTGGCTAGAATTTATGTTGGTTGTTAAAAGTAAAATTTCGAGTTTAGAGCCACACTTGATCTCCTGCTTTGTACAGTGGTACCGCTTATCATTACTTAGCCGCCTGAATTTTATACTTGCGCTTGCCCTTTTGTAAATAATGTTGTAGTTGAGTCAAAGTTTTTTGGATGTTGTCAACCTTTTCTTTGATGGTTGGAACTAAGGTTGAATCCTTGGGCTGAACAAAGGAAGAATCTCAAATGCCTACCATAAACACAATAACACGGAAAATGACTGAAGTGTATCTAGCATTATTGTATGCTATTTCTGCAAGCCAAAGCAGATCTACCATGGAAACTGGGGAACTGACTAAATAGCATCATAGGTATTGCTTTAGACCTTGATTGACATGCTCAGTCTGTAAATCAGATTGAGGATGATAACTGATGGACAGAGCTATGGTCATGTACAGGGCCTTGCACCATGTTTGCCAAAATATGGAAGTAAATTGGGGTCTTCTATCGCAAATAATTATTCAAGGGATGCCATTCAATCGTACAACTTGTAGAATTATCTTAGTAATTTGGACTGCCATAGGTATTCCCTGACAAGCTATAAAAAGGGCCATTTTTGTGAAGCTGTCTACAACCACTAATACAGTTTATTTTCTTTGATCAAGTGGTAAAGTTGCAATGAAATCAAGAGAAACAGATTTCCAAGGTTCATCTGGGGTAGGGAGATGTGGAAGTAATCCCCTGGATCTAGAACAATCTGCCTTGGCTGGTGAACATGTTTCACAGGCTTGTACTGCCAACATGGTGTTCTTACTCCACCTAGGCCACCAGAAATCTCTTTACACTAAATCAAAAGTCTTGTCTATTCCTGGATTCCCTGTTAAAGGATTTTCATGGCACCATAAGGAGATCTTTTTTGCAGTTCCTTAGTGAGGAGGTAGAGGTTTTTTTTTGGTTAAATGGCAATCCATTAATAATCTCTAGGATTTGTTCATAGTTTTCATTTTTGGGACTCTTTTGAACATTGATGCTGCAACGAACTGTTTTCAAAAACTATTCTTGTTCTGTAGCCCCCATCACTTGCTTTGGGTTTAAATTGATGTTGGATTAGCAAATTTTTTATTTCCTTTGCAATCTTGCCTGGATAAAGCATAATTTATTTTGTATTGTGTCCCTAGACTAAAGGTACAGGAACAAAGTCAGATTCTTCAAAAAACTGAATTCATCGCAACTGACATGGTATCAACAAACAAGCAGACAACATACATTTTAAGTTGCGATAATCAGTAAAAATTGTTACACTGTGCTTAACCCCATTAACAGGTGTCTCCATTCTTTGCAAGCCTATCTAATTCTAAGTTCTTTCCCAACTACAATGTAATTCCATTCAGCATCATTTCATTTTCTAGACATAGAAGCAATGCAGTGCAGTTGCCCACTTTTTCATCTAGTTGAGAAAGAACAGCCATAAAGGCTACATTAGTAGCAACTGCCTCAACACAAAAAGGAATATTGGAATTAGGATGGGCCAAAAATGGGGGCAGGAGTGAAAACCAGTGTTAAGAAGTTAAAGGCCTTCTCAGTTTCTTCAAACCAAAAAACGATACCTTTTTTCAAAGCAGGTGAATTATAGGGGCAAAGATCTGAGAGAAGTGATCAATAAAGTGTTGATAGAAGTTGGTGAACCCCAAAAACATTGTACATCTCGTACTGGGTGAGGGTTGACCAGTCTCATACAGCTTGCACTTTACAGTTAGCCATGCTCGTTGCCTTAGGTGTTAGAATCAGCCAGAGAACTCTATCTGTGTGACATGAAAATAACATTTAGACAATTTGCAATAGAGCAGATTTTTCCATAAGGGAGGTAAGACAGCTGAAACATGTTGCACATGACTTTTTTCATCAAGGGAATAGGTCAAAACATCACCAATATAAACGATTGCAAAGTGATCAATAAAGTCATGTAACACTTAATTGATTAAATATTGGAATGCCGCTGGGGCATTAAAGAGCTCAAACTGCATTACACAATCCTCAAGGAACCCAAACCATCTTTTAAAGGCTGTTTTCTATTCACCTCCCTGCCTTACCCGTATCAGCTGGTACACCTCGAAAGGACCTAGCATTGTTTAGATAGTGGCTTCCTTGACTTGTTCTAACAAGACAGAAATCAAGGGCACAGGGTATTTGTTCTTTACTATGATTGTATTCAGTGCATTATAATCAATACAAACTCGGAGCTCTCCATTGGTTTTCGGGTAAAAAAAATAATAGAGAGGCAGCTGGTGATCCGGAATTCTAATGAACCCATTCATCAAGTACTTATCAAGGTAGATTTGCAGGTATGTGTTCTCTTTTTCTGTTAAAACATAGATTTGAGAGTTAAAAACTTCTGATCCTGGTATCAGGTCTATGTGACATTCATATTGCCTTTGGGGTGGTGGGGGTAATTCTTTGGCAATCTTTTCATCAAAAACATCGGCAAACATAAGAGTGCCTTACAAGTGACACTATATACTTTTCGGCATCAGTTGCAATCTCATAACTATGAGCCAGTAATTGTGCCTGTGATTCTACATCAGTATTTTCTTCACCTAAAGAGTAATCTTCACAAAATGGTGATTTAAACTGGAATAATCTTTTTTCAGTTAATACTAGCAATGGCATCCCTAGAAATAAACCCATTTTGTGGGTCTGCAATGACATTTAATTGAATCTTTTCCATATGTTAAATGTCATTACTTGTAAATTTCAATATTACCATCGAAGTAGGAGTTGTGATTTCCCTTGAAGACAGAGTGTTTGCATCTACAGCTGCAAAATCTTCTGGTACCTTTTTTCTCTGAAAGTATCGGTACTGTAATTTGTCCACTATCTAGATGTCTACAAAATTCCCTGTATCTCTAGAATCTAGCATTACCTTTATCAGAACTGAAGATTAACTTTTGAAATGCAAAATCATGTGGATCACGAGGTGACTTGGCAGGCCTTCTGTGGTAAATGGTGCGAATGAAGGGATATCCCAGTTTTCACTCAAGGTGTTTTCTTCTTACATTCACGGTGTTCCCCATTGAGCCAAGTCACCACCCAAATAAGATATCAAAAAGGCCACTCTAATTTGTGCATCAGGAAAAGCTGTTGGTCGACACATGAAGTGACGGTGCGCTTGGGTCAAGAACACCCAGGTGCTGATTCACTTTAGTAGGTACTTTAGTATGATTCCCCTGTAATTTTTCTGGAGTTGTTAGTGGAATCACCTGTGAGAAATTCACAGAAATATTTGTGGGTCTTACCTGGACTGCAGAGGTTAGAGCCTGCAGGGATGCTAAAGTTGGTAAACCTAACCCAAAGTTTCAAAAGGCATCTGGGTGAACTAGCGGACTTGTATTTGGACTACCTTAAAGCTTCAGTTTCTTCTTTTCCGTGCAGTGGTGTAACATAACTTGAGGGGGCCCTCCTGCAAAGTGCATGGAGTGGCTCCCTTCCAGACTTACTCTGAAGCTCTCAGGCCAGGGCACTGCCTTGAGGGGGCCCCCTGGAGCTCAGGGCCTTTGTTACGCCCTTGTTTCCATGCTGTAATACTGGTCCCGGGGAAGCGGTTCCTCAGGCTGTTTTCTGGCCTACTTCGACAGTTTTTGTCAGTTGGAAAACAGTGTGTTTTTCTCATGTCTTCAGGCTTTAAGCCTTGTGGGTCTTGTCCTCGACAAATGTCGGTTACAGACCCACACTCCGTTCATATGTGGTGTTTAGGGGATAGACAAGGTAAAACAGAGTCCAAATTTCTCTCTCTCTATATATATATATAGCTCCTTAAGAACACAAGAAGCAACAGACCATACGCTTATAGTTGAAACCTTAAAAGGGCTGTAAGTCACAAAAAGAGCAATTGCTGATTAACGGAAGAAAATGTCCCCAGGAAGATAAAGGACATCCAATTTCCTGACAGGAAAAGTGTAAGTACACCAAGCACATAAAAGGATATGGAAAGGAAAAATTCAGGATATTCCTAAGGAAGAGAAGACCATAGAAGTGAACATTCTCTTTAAGAAAAGATATATATATATTTATGAACCCTGTCTGATTTACGGTCAGATTTTGGCTCTGAATGGTATACCTTGCAATTGAATATTCCAACTGGATACCTCTTTTTAACACTTTTAAACGTTTCCATGGGTTGGGTTGTACTTCATTTTGACTTATTGGGCCAAGTGTGGTCGTAAGTGGTTGCTGTTGGCAAGGTTTTATTTTCCTAGGTTTTCTTTTGGGTTTCCGGTAGTAACAGCCTCTCAAGATACTTTTGAGCTGTCAGCAATATTTAATGCTAAGTGACCCAGGGTTTCTTATGGAAGGTGTGATCTTCCGTTCCTTTTGCTTCTATTTCAATTTTCTGTGGTATAGGTATTATGGACTAGTTTTCAGTTCCATTTTATCTATATGGATATATGGCGTACACAGAGGTGTAACGTGGCTGTGTTCAACATGTTTAGGTATAGATCTGCTATATAAAATAAGGCAGGATATGTATTAGGTTTACGCAAATCTTACTGAGTTACACTTTGCTTCTCTCTGCACTGTATGTTTTATCTATGACTGTATGTCATACCTTATAGGTAGATGTATATATATATCTATATATCTAATTACCACTCAAAGGTGCATTCCGGCACCGAAAGGAGAGACGGACAACTGCTTCTATGCTGATACTGCCGGCCGCAGTAGCATATTTATTATTCCAAACAAGTGCAAAACTCGGACATGACGCGTATCTATATATATATATATTCACTGAAAAAACCATAGGTTTTAGGGAAAGTTATAGTTAGTTGGACATTGCACTCGTACAAAACCCGTGAAATTCCCCCGTTATAGTTAGTTCAGCTAACTATAACTCGCGCCCTGTAATGCACTGCTGATGATGTCACATATTACATCACTCATGACATGGTCAGTGACATCACTGATGACATCACTGATGACATCTCAAATGACATCACTGATGACATCATCCAGTGACTGTGTGTTTCTGTAAAGTTTAAATATGTTTAATATATATAGGGAAATGCATATTGAAGAATGAGTGGGTGTATAAGTGTCTGAATGGATGATTTAGTAGGTGCGTGACTGACTCTAAGTGAGTGATTAAACGTATCTTACTGAATGCATGGGTTAGTGACTAAACTGTGTGAATGTCTATATCCGTCTGTCTGTTGCTGTGTAAGCGGCTGCATGGGTTTGTGAATAGCTACATGAGTGTCTATATGAGTTATTGATTGGTTGTCTGAGTATCTGTATGTGTGCCTGAGTGTTTGTGTGGGTGGGGTGTGTGTGTGACTCTGTGCATAGATGTGTGAGTGGGTGATTCACTGGGTGCATGGTTTCAAGAGTGCATCTGTGATGGACTGTATGGGTGGATGAGTGTGTGTATGGGTGTGTTAGTGAGTGAATGTATATCTCAGTGGTACATGTGTGAGTAACTACATATGTGAAAGGCAGTATATATGTGTTGGAGTATATAAATGGCTATAAGTGAGAGTGTGTGATTGTGAGAGTGGCTGTATGGATGATTGTGTACTTGTATCAGTGATTGTATAAGAGCGTAAGAATGTGCTAGTATTTGTATGAGTAAGTGAGCTGGTGTGTGTATAACTGTATAGGTGAGTAAATGGCAGTGTGATTAATTATTTGCATGACTGACTAGGTGTGTGAGTACCTCTATGGATGAGTGGCGGTGTGTGAGTGTCTATGTAGGTGTATGAGTGCATATGATAGTCCTGTACTGAGTGACCGTAAGTATGAGTGACTGTACGGGTGAGTGAGTGAGTGGATGTGTGTGAAGACCTAAGAATCAGTGAGTGGGTATGTAGTTATTGGTGTTGGAGTGTCTATGGTTTTGGGAATGGCAGTCTGCAATTTAGAGTGGGTGTATCAAAAGTTATATTAGGGTGTGAGAAGATGCATCAAATTATCACATGGATGATGTCATCAGTGATGTAATCAGTGATGTCATTTGAGATGTCATCAGTGATGTCATCAGTGATGTCACTGACCATGTCATGAGTGATGTAATATGTGACGTCATCAGCAGTGCATTGCGGGGGCACGAGTTATAGTTAGCTGAACTAACTATAACGGGGGAATTTCACGGGTTTTGTACGAGTGCAATGTCCAACTAACAATAACTTTCCCTAAAACCTATGGTTTTTTCAGTGAATTTCAAAGGTTTTTTAAATGCTAATTTCTAACTATAACGTGTCTGAAATCTATGGTTTTTTCAGTGAATTTCAAAGGTTTTTAAATGCTAATTTCTAACTATAACGTGCCTGAAACCTATGGTTTTTAAGTGAATTTCAAAGGTTTTTTAAATGCTACTTTCTAACTATGCCTACAGAGGTAGGACATGTGAAGAAAGAAGAAAATCATCCTGTGCCCACAACTTTTTCAGACGGGTACTGGTGGTAACTGACTCTGACTAACCAGAGCCAGTGCTATGCTAAAAGACACTTAGAATACAGTGAAAACACCTACATACACTAGGGAACACTATGCGTTGTGGTACCCCTGTGATTAGCATGACCTCCTCTGTAAGTCCCTAGTACATAATAGGGCAGGGGGATTAAAACTACCTCTTAAAACGCGCTACAGGCCGCGTTTGCACAGTGGTGAAGGGAGGGGGGGGCCTGAGGTCATGTGTGCAAACGCGCCCCGTGGCGCGTTTTAAGTTCGGGGATTAAGTCCCCTTGAATCCTGAGGGTCCCTGGGGCCCAACTAGCCCACCAGGTACCTACAGTTAGGACCACAGAGCTGAGTTGCAGAGAGACGTTCCGAGGCCACGCACCTTTTTCACCTCTCTGCAACGCAACTCTGTTGTGCTTACTGAAGGTACCTGGTGGGCTAGTTGGACCCCAGGGACCCTCAGGATTCAAGGGGACTTAATCCCCCAACTTAAAACACGCCACAGGGCGTGTTTGCACACATGTCACCTCAGGCCCCGCCCTTCACCACTGTGCAAACGCGCCCCGTGGCGCGTTTTAAGTCGTGTGATTAACTCCCCTTGAATCCTGAGGCTCCCTGGGGTGCAACTAGCCCACCAGCTACCTCCCTTAAGCGCCACAGAGCTGCGTTGCAGAGAGGTGTAAAAGGGGCGTGGCCTCAGAACACCTCTCTGCAACGCAGCCCCTGGCGCATACTGGAGGTTCCTGGTGGGCTAGTTGGCCCCAGGGACCCCCAGTATTCAAGGGGAATTCGTTCCCCATCTGCAAACGCGCCAGGGCGCGTTTGCAGAGTGCTGCAAGAAGGGGCGTGGCCTCCGGCGCGATGCCAGTCTTTTTTTTTTTTTTTAAGAAGGGGGGCTGTGTGGCCCTACTTCTTTTTCTAATTTTTGGGCCCTGGGGACCCCATCCCCCAGGGCCTGCCCCCTATTTTTTTTTTTTAATAAAAAAAACTTTGGAAGGGGCCGCGTGGCCCCCTCCCAAGGCCTTAATCGGCCCCGGGACCCCATCCCCCGGGGCATGGCCCTTTAATTTTTTTATTGTTTTGGAGGGGGGCTGCTTTGCCCCCTCCTCAGGCCACTTATGGCCCCGGGGACCCCATCCCCGGGGCCGGCCTTTGTTAATCATTTTTTTTTTATTTGGGGAAGGGGCCGCGTGGCCCCATCCCGAGCCACTTGTAGCCCGGGGACCCCATGCCCCGGGGCTGGCCCCTCCGTTGGGGACCGTGGGGGGTCCCCAATCCCCCCGGTCCCGCCGGCTCCCGCTTCCCTCGGGAGCCGGCATTGCTTTTCCACATGGGGAGCTGCTAAGATGCAGCTCCCCGTGTGGAAAAGCAATTTGCTTTGAATTTTGGAAGAGAGAGCAGGTTTCCTGCTCTCTCTTCCAAAATTCAAAGCAAGTTTGCTATGACAGGACGGGAGCCGCGAGGCTCCCGCCCTGCCATAGCAAACTACAGTGTCCCGGGGTGTGCACCCCGGGACACTGCAGGAGCCGGCCCTGGGGGGTGGTGGTCCCCAGGGCCATCACAGGCTCCAGGAGGGGGGCAGCGCGGCCCCCCTCCCAACATGTTCAAAGCCCCGGGGAGGTGGTGGTCCCCGGGGCTCGGGGGTCCGAAATGGACCCCCACATTTAAATTCTTAGTGCCCCGGGGAGGTGGCTTTCCCTGGGGCGTGTGGGGGCTCGAGCCCCCCCACACAGGTAATTATCATTTTAAAAAAAGAAGCCCCAGGGGGTGGCGGTCCCCGGGGCTGCGGGAGGGCTGAGTGCCCTCCCGCACCATTTCTATTTGAAAGCCCCGGGGGTGGCGGTCCCGGGGCTTGGAGGCCTTAGAGGCCCCCACTCCTTTGTTTATAAACTCCGCATGCCCCCGGGACTTGGCCCACCCAGGGGCCAAATAACAACAGCGGGATCCCCTAAGCAGGCCTAGGGGGTCAGGGTGTTTCTACCCTGCCCCCTTTTTGCGTTTTGCGCACTTGTTTCTTGTGCCTCGGTTCTACCGAGGAACAAGATGGCTGCCAACACTTCCTGGTTTGGAGTGTTGACAGCCAATTAGCCTACAGCTCGTGATCGGGAAGGTGCGCTCAGGGCGGCCATAGATATATATGTGGTTTTACTTTTGATTTTCTCAGGAACTACTGAACGGATTTACACCATTTAATGAAAAGGCACGACTCTGAACCAAGGGCTACCTTTTTGCCAAAGTTGGTGTAATTCCGTTCAGCAGTTCAGGCTGTAGCTGCGATGAAAGGTTCCTATGGAAAATTGCATGGGAAAACACGTTTTGGGACCCCCTTTTTCTCGGCCCCCACTTGACAAATCACCCCGAGACTTTCAGGATAGGAGCGGACCGGAGCGCCCCACAAGTTTTGAAAATTTCGCGAAGATTCGTCAACCGGCGCAAAAGTTATTTCAAATAGAATGTTGCGGATTTCCTATGGAAAATAGGTCCTAACTATAACTATCTACTGGCGACCGCCAGTAGATTATATATATATATATATATATATATATATCTCCACAACCACGAGATCCGGAGACCCGGGGCTGGAAGTCACGGCAGTCCTGGCCGGTCCTGTCGGGCTCCGGAGGTCCCCTCTATTCACACCACGTCTCCACCAGTACGAAAACACCAGGACAATGCCAGGATGCTAAATTTATTTATTTATTTATTATTCTCAGCGTGCTGCCTCACCAACGCGTTTTGGCCGTAGCCTTGTTCACGGTATCGAGACTGAGCTGGCAAAGCCATTATACAGTGCTATGAGTGTAGTCATAGAGGTAGGACTACCTCGTGTAAAGTGAAACAATTACACAGAAAAGTAGCGCCATCTTGGAATGTATATCTCTTAGTATACATAATTGCTTGTTGTCAGATAGTTCTACATCCTAAATCATACATAATATTTTCTGTTCGTATTTATAAAAACTTTTTGGCAAGTAATAAACAGTGAACTGTACAAGTAACTGTAATTTCAAAATCCTACAAAATGCCAAACATATCACTTTGCATGAAATACATAGGAGTCAAAAGTATCCCAATCTGCGCGATCTCATGTGCACAGGGTTCTCAGGTCTCCTAACCCTCATGTCGATCTTCTTGTGCTCATAATAAAGATCTGGCACTCATAAGTAACTGATCTACCTCCATTATTGGTATAAGTCAATCATTTAGCTCAAGTTTTGTTTGCTACTCCTATCTTCTACAGGTCGATTTTGTCAATAAACAAAATCTGCTAAGAACATCATTGCTATAATCATAGGGTTATCTATTAGTCCTGCCCATGTGGGCAAATTCTAACATCCAGCATACAATTCATGGGTATGGAGTTATAACAGGAGGGAGGAATACGTGAACCATTATGGTCCTACCCGCATGCATCTGTCTTCCTGATTGCGCTGACTAATGCTTAATTAATTGCCAAACGTCCATCTTGGGCTATCTTATCTATATCCACGTGCAAAAGTGGGTGCTGTGCTTCTTTGGCAAATCTCCCGTGACATGCAGTGCTCAAACCTGTGTAAAAAAAAAGAATTTAAAAAGTGTGCTATTAGAATTAAATAAAGACCTCTTCTAAAAATCATCTATATTACAATTTTCATTTCACATCTGGAAGATATCAAGAGGATAAAAATAGCACGGACTATATAGGTATGGGCATTTTTTGATTATTATTTATGGCAGATTCAAATCTGAATAATTGCCTTGTTCCCGTCTCTACGGGTTCTATGTGTTGTGTGACCCTTGTAGAGCTCACTTTTATCTAATGATGTTTTCTGCAAGGACGGACTTTGAATTGCATCACTCCTTGTACTTGGTTCGGTCTTTCCGACCTTATGGTAAATGTGTTTATTCATCTGCCCTCTAATGTGGATATGTTCTGGGAGCTCTTTTGCTGGATTACTTAGGACAGGTTCCTTCGAATACTTCCTTACTGGTGTAGGGAACTGTAGTTTACATGGCATTCATTATTGCCTTTGTCCTTTCTAGTCCATAGGCTAATTTCACCCTTTAGGGGTCATGTACTACTATCCTCTGTTGACTTGTTTTCTGACACAGTGTTATTCCACTGCCCATGGGGCATGGTTTTTTCCATACCTGTAGGGTTGTTTCTTAATTACATTGCCCATGGTCCTTGCCACGGTTTTTATATGGAGCAAATGCTCGTTTTCATCTAATTCCTATGTATGTCTGGTCTATTGTTAATTTTGACCGGCTGGCTCTCTCTGAGAACTTTTGTAGGGTTAGTTTGCAGACCCTCCTCCGGGCGGGTATAGCTATGGTATTTAATTCAAAAGTTAAGGAATCTGCGTCTAGATGTCTCTATCAAATGAACAAGTTACTTATCTTCAGTTCCACATTATCTGGTAGAGACTTAGTCTAGCTGCAGATTCTTTAACTCCCTACCCATCCTCCCTGCTCTCCAAATGAACTGTGACTCAACTAACCATTTGGTCTTACCTCATAGATCTTGACTTGGTATTACCATACCATACCATTCATTTCCATTTTCTAGTTATTGTTTTAAAGGTATATTGTTCTTTTTTGGCACACTGTTTCCACAGCCAATTTCTATATTGGCTCCGCGTTCTGGGGCAGAACATTTCACAGAAGAAACTGACGTCTGCGCACCAGAAGGGATTTATATGACTCCACTGACATTTCATCACGGAGTCGTACGACGTTGTCCCCCGGCTGCAGAGGTATTGCTGAAAAATTTCCTGATCCAGTCTAACACCTGGGGAGAATTCAAAAGTTAAGGAATCGGCTAGACTATGTCTCTACCAGATAATGTGTTACCGAAGGTAAGTAACTTGTTCAACAACGCACCTCAATGTATTTATATATGGATGCATTTTTACATATATAGTTACCTGGCGAAAAGCCTAGACCTAAATAAGAAATTTGTTTGATTAAAGGTTTGTTAAATTACAGGAAAATGAAGCCATCGTGGGATACTTTGTATTACCTGACTGGTTTAAAAGACAGTTCAGCCAGAACAAGGAAGATCAAGTAAAAGAACAATCCACTGCTAAAGAACAAGAACATCCTTTGTTAAGTAACAAAAAGAACCGACTTGAGAATAGAAAAGATTTGACCCCAGAATTTAATCAGACCGACGTAAGGTATGTTTTCAACTACTTATGTCACAGATATTTCAGCATTTATCAATGGGGTAATGGTGCCATGATTTTCCTGAATTACATAGGCCATCTTGTAGAGTTTGATGGATGGGATAGTCTGCCAAAAAAGTGAAGCACCCTGTCCTCCAAACTCTCGATTCCCTCTGCTCTTTTTAAAGTTAGGGCCCTGCCATGTTTTTCACAGCAGAGTCAGTATTCACTGTGGTGGTGGAAGACTTTGACCAACGGCCCATCGGATATCAGGCTGTAAGTCTAAACAGTTTAGACCACCTGCTCTCTTGAAAGCAGACGTTCCAATGTATATTTTTTCCTGTTTGTGGCTGCCAAGGAAAGCCTGGCTGTCCTGAAAATGAAATAGGATGAAATAGGATTCGAACTCTGGGAAAAAAAAACTACCAGCAGGTCAGGGATATTTTTTGTTTTTCAGTAACAAACTCCGACTTTCAAAGTTTGTTTTTGAAAAACAGAAAACTTTGTTGTGTGGGCCTATTGAACATCATGTCCTTACAGCAAAACTTTGGCGCCTTTAGCAGTGCCACCAAGGTGGTGTCTATGCCGAAGATACAGAGATCTGATCTCTAAATGTGGTGGGCATTGGAATACATCTCTCTGTTTACCTGGCAGCTCCCAAGCCCCATAAAAAAGTCCTATTGGGCCACATGTATCAAAATTTGAAAAAGTTGTTACCTAATTGCGATTTTCTGCGAATCGCAATTAGTTAATTGCTATTTCTAATGTATGAAACTCCATGAGTTCCATTTACCGCTTCCTAGTGGGTCGCAAATCGACCTTCCTCGTGAATATTAATGAGGCTGGCTGTAATTTGTGACCCATTGGGAATCGCTAAAATCACATAGATGGTGGACTGCTGGGTTCAACAGACAACCACCATGTTCGTGATTGCTTTTGAATAAAGCAATCATTATTTTTTTTAAATGCTGCCTGTTTTTCTTAAAGGAAAATGGGTTGTGTTTAAAAAAGAAAAATTAAATGTTTTCTTTTTCTTTTTCAAGAGCAGACAGTGGTCTGTGGGACCGCTGCCTGCTCTGAAAAAACGTATCTGAAAGAGACACGTTAGTGACAGATTCCTTACCTTAGAATATCCCCAGGCGTCAGGCTGGATCCGGAAAGTTTTTTGCGTAGCAGTACCCTTGCGCGTCGGTAGGCGGCGTCGTGCGGCTCCGCGTCCGTCGTCGGCGTCGTGATCGCCGGGATGACGTCGCGGGCAGTACTTAGACGCCGCCCCTGCGCGCTGACGTCAGTTCTTCTTTTTCCGCGCCAGTAAGCGCAGATCCGGGAAGAGAAGTGCCCTAGTCACTTTTTGACTATCTTTTTTGTGAATTTTTTCACTGTTTCTTCAACGAGTCTTCACGACTCCTAAGGTGTCGTAGGGATGCCCGGCTTTAAGCCCTGCGAGGAATGTGGTCGCATGATGTCGATCACGGACCCGCATCTCGAGTGTCTCTTCTGTCTCGGCGGAGACCACGACACGAAGTCGTGCCCTGACTGCCGGAAACTTAATCCGAAGGCTTTGCGAGAGCGGTCTCGAAAGCTCCTCGAGGTCCGGCAGTCGGCTCCGCGCCGCACCAAGCCCCGGTCCCGGGAGAGGTCGAGGGGCCGGACGCGGAGTCCCCGCCGTTCGTCGGAATCCAAGTCTTCGCGCTCCTCCGGTAAGTCGAAGCACAAGAAGTCTAAGCGGCATCATCGCTCTAAGACTTCGCCTCGCCGGTCTCGCGACTCGGCTGAGGTCCCTGTCGGCACCGTCACCGCCCCCGCGGCCCCGGACATGCCTGTCGAGTTACCCCCGCATTACCCGTCCTTCCCGGGTTCGGGGGCGACTCAGGCCCAAATACAGGAGTTCCTGTCGGCCATGGCCCGCCTCTTCGGGCCTCAAGGTCCCTCCGGTGCGCCTTCGGGCTCCGCGGGCCCTGATGGGGTTGCTCCGGCGTCGCCGTCGACTCCGGTCCCGGCGTCGCCTGTCCCACCGGCCTTCATCCCGGCCTCGGCTCCGGCCCCGGCCTCGATCCCGGCTCCGGTGGTGCCGCAACCCCCATCGACGCCGGTTGACCTAACCACGCCTCCGCCTCCGCCGATGTCCCCGGTGCCGTTCCTGACGCCGTCCGGGGCTCCGGACGGCGTCGTTCCCCGGCTCTCTCCGGCTCCGGACATGGAGCCGGACCGGCGTCGCCCGACGCCGGTTCCGGCGCCAATGAGACCTTGGGTCCCTAATGTCCCTCCTCCTCCATATTATGAACCTGAGGAGGACCAGGAGAGCTGGGAGGGGTCTGAGGACCCTCTCACACAACAGTGCGAGTTTGACCCGGACTGGGTTGAGGAACTTGGGGATGCCAGTGGTCTGGACACCTCCCCTGACTCTGGCATGCTGTCTCCTCCCGTGGCTACGGAGGAGGGGGCTAATTTTGCAACGGTGTTGCGTAGAGCTGCTGGAGCCTTGAATCTCCAGTTGCCTACAGTGGCCGTCAGGACTAACCTCCTGACTGAAGTGCTTCAGCCGGCGGCCTCCTCTTCGGAGACTGTGCTGCCGTTCAATGATGCACTCACTGACGTTCTTTTGGGTGCCTGGTCCAAGCCCACCACAGGGGCTCCTGTGGATAGGAACGTGGCCCGACGCCATCGCCCTGCTCCGGGCGACCCCCTGTTTCTCTCCCAACACCCCACCCCTGAGAGCTTGGTTGTCCAAGCCTCTGCCTCCCAAACCGCCTTCCCTACCGCCCCTCCGGATAGGGAATCCAAGCGCCTGGATCACTTTGGGAAGAAGGCTTTCTCTTCCTCCAGTGCTGGCTTGCGGTCCGTTAACACCGCTTGCCTCTTGGGCCGATATACCCACTCCCTGTGGGATTCGGTGGCGACTGTTTTGCCGCAGTGTTCTGAGGAGGTCCAGACACTGCTTACCCGCGCCATTGCGGAAGGGCGTGATGCGGCTAAATACACCATACGCTGTGGCCTTGATACCGCCGACTCGCTGGGCAGATCGCTTGCAACGACGGTGGCGCTGCGTCGCCACGCCTGGCTGAGGACCACTGGTTTTCAGGGGATGTCCAGAATACACTCATGGACATGCCCTTTGATGGAGTCGGTCTTTTTGGTTCGAAGGCAGACCATGCGCTGGAGCGTTTCAAGGACTCGCGGGCTACTGCCAAGTCCCTGGGCCTTGCTGTTGTGCGCCCTCCGCTCACGTCTGTTTTTCGCCCCTTTCGTGGCCACGGAAGGGGCGTTCAGTCACGTCAACAGCCCGGCCAACGGCCCGCGCAGCAAGCGCCTTCGCGTGGCCGAGGACGTGGATACCGCCGTGGCGGTTCGGGCACCCAGGGTGCGGGTCAGGCCACCACCTCCAACCCGTCCGCGGCCTCCAAGCCCTCCTAGTCCCTCCTTTCAGGTGCACAGCACGCCAGTCGGGGGCAGGGTCCGCCATCACCTTCACCACTGGCGTCCCATCACCTCGGACAGGTGGGTCTTGGACATTGTCCGAAGGGGCTACTCCCTCCCCTTCGAGACCACCCCCCAGCCATGCCACCTCAATTCCACCGCATGTCAGGGGATCACTTGGTGCTTTTACAGAAGGAAGTCACGGCCCTCTTGGCCAAGAGGGCCATCGAGCATGTTCCGACCCCAGAAGTAGGGCGTGGTTGCTACTCCCACTACTTTCTGGTGCCCAAAAAGGACAAGGAGGACATGCGTCCTATCTTGGACCTCCGGAACGTCAATCGCTTCCTCCGGAAGGAGAAGTTCAAGATGCTCACCCTAGCTCAGGTCTTGACTGCCCTCGACCCTGGAGACTGGCTGGTAGCGTTGGACTTGCAGGACGCTTATTTCCACATCCCGTCCTGCCGGCCCACCGGCGTTACCTACGGTTCACGGTAGGCCTCGAGCACTTTCAGTTCACCGTGCTCCCCTTTGGCCTTACCAGTGCCCCTCGGGTGTTCACGAAAGTGATGGCGGTGGTCGCAGCTCATCTGCGCCGGGCAGGGGTTTCAGTCTTCCCCTACCTCGACGACTGGCTGCTGAAGGCGGGCTCGTCCCAGGCAGTCGTCTCCCACCTCCAGACTACGGCCGAACTCCTGCACTCGCTGGGGTTCTCCATCAATGTGCCGAAGTCGCATCTGGTTCCTTCTCCACAGCTCCTTTTCATCGGAGCAGTTCTGGACACGACGCAGTTTCGGGCCTATCCTCCCGAACGGCGAGTCCGGGATATTCAGGCTATGATTCCGATCTTTCAGCCTTTATCCTGGGTTTCGGTACGGATGACCCTGAGGCTGCTGGGCCTCATGGCCTCCTGCATCCTGCTGGTCGATCATGCCAGATGGCATATGCGGGCTCTGCAGTGGGACCTGAAGTTCCAGTGGGCGCAGCACCAGGGCAACCTGTCCGATCACGTCCAGATCTCGGTGGGGACTGCAAAACAGTTGCAGTGGTGGCTCTCGAACCGGCAATGGGTCATGGGCAGATCCCTCTCCCTTCCCCAGCCAGAGCACACAGTTGTGACGGACGCGTCCCTTCTGGGATGGGGCGGTCACATGGGAGAGGCGGAGATCAGAGGCCTCTGGTCTCCGGCGGAGTCCCGGCTCCATATCAACCTTCTGGAGCTCCGGGCGATCCGACTTGCACTCAAGGCATTCCTTCCCTCTGTCAAAGGGAAGGTAGTGCAGGTGTTCACAGACAACACCACCGCCATGTGGTACTGCAACAAACAGGGCGGGGTGGGGTCGTGGACCCTCTGTCAGGAGGCTCTGCGCCTCTGGACTTGGCTGGAACATCAGGACATGTTCCTGATGGTTCAACACCTGGCAGGTTCCCTGAACGCCAGGGCTGACGAACTCAGCCGCAGGTGCATGATGGATCACGAATGGCGTCTTAACTCGGAAGTGGCGCAAGGACTCTTTCAACAATGGGGAGAGCCTTGGTTAGATCTATTCGCCACCGAAGAGAACGCGCAATGTCATCAGTTCTGCGCGTTGGAATTTCCAAGGCGGCACTCGCTCGGCGACGCTTTCATCGCGAGTGGAGTTGCGGTCTGTTGTACGCCTTTCCGCCTATACCACTTCTACCCAGAGTGTTGAAGAAGATTCGGCACGACCGGGCCCAAGTCATCCTTGTGGCTCCGGACTGGGCTCGAAGAGTTTGGTATCCCGAGCTACTCAGTATGAGCGTAGATCCCCGATCCGTCTGCCTCTTCGGGAGGATCTTCTGTCGCAGCAGCAGGGGACGTTCGTCCACCCGAACCTGTCCAGTCTACACCTGCTTGCGTGGAGATTGAGCGGCGGCAGTTGATTCCTTTCGACTTGCCTCCCGAAGTTTGTGATGTGATTCTGGCAGCCAGGCGTCCCTCCACTAAGGTGGTATACGCCTGCAGGTGGAACAAATTTGTGGCATGGTGCACAGCAAAGGCTGTGAATCCCCTTTCTGCCCCTCTTTCTGAGGTCCTTCTGTTCCTTCTTTCTCTGGCCCAACAGGGTTCTGGCCTGGGTACCATCAAGGGTTATCTTTGTGCTATCTCGGCCTTCCTCAGGCTCCCTGATCAGCCCTCCCTTTTCAAGTCCCCTGTTGTTAACCGGTTCTTAAAAGGCATTACACACCTCTTTCCTCCTGTTCCGTTTGTGATGCCTCAGTGGGACTTGAACTTGGTTCTTACCTTTTTAATGTGCGCTCCCTTTGAGCCTCTACATAACTGTCCTCTTCGTCTTCTAACTCTGAAGACAGCCTTTCTGGTGGCCATCACCTCCGCTCGGCCAGGTGAGTGAGCTCCAGGCTCTATCATGCAAACCTCCCTTTCTGTCTGTCCATCCAGACAAGGTTGTTCCTAGGACGCGTCCGTCCTTCTTGCCAAAGGTGGTTACTGCCTTCCACATTGGGCAGACCATCACTTTGCCTACCTTCTTTCCGCCTCCGCATCCTTCCAGAGAGGAAGAGAGGCTCCACCGTCTGGACCCAAAGCGTGCGCTCTCCTTCTATATCGACCGCACAAAACACTTCCGGGTGGATGACCAGCTCTTTGTTGGCTACGTGGGCGCCAAAAGGTCGGGCGGTGCACAAACGAACCATCTCCCGCTGGGTTACCTTGTGCATCAAGGCCTGCTATTCTTTGGCTAAGAAGGAGCCTCCTGTTGGGCTGCGTGCCCATTCCACCAGGGCAACGGCTGCTACCACGGCTTTGGGTCGCGGTGTTCCGCTGCCGGTTATCTGTCAGGCAGCTACGTGGGCCTCGCTGCACACGTTTACAAAGCATTACTGCCTTGACAGTCAGGTCCGGAGGGACGGCTTCTTTGGCCGTTCTGTCCTCCAGGACTTCCTTGTCTGAACTTTGTTCGCAGACCCACCACCGGGGTTGGTATTGCTGGGGTATCTATTCTAAGGTAAGGAATCTGTCACTAACGTGTCTCTTTCAGATGCACAAGTTACTAACTTGTGTAACGATATATCTGTAAGAGACAGTAGTTAGTGACAGATTCCTACCGCCCACCCATCCTCCCCGTTCTGCGAACTGATTTCTAGGGTTAAGGACATCCCTTTCAGGGCCCTAGTATTTTTCAGACACCTATGTCAGCTTCTTGCATGGCTCTGCGTTCCTGGCGCGGAAAGTCGTGTACAGAACTGACGTCAGCGCGCAGGGGCGGCGTCTAAGTACTGCCCGCGACGTCATCCCGGCGATCACGACGCCGACGACGGACGCGGAGCTGCACGACGCCGCCTACCGACGCGCAAGGGTACTGCTACGCAAAAAACTTTCCGGATCCAGCCTGACGCCTGGGGATATTCTAAGGTAAGGAATCTGTCACTAACTACTGTCTCTTACAGATATATCGTTACACAAGTTAGTAACTTGTGCCTCTCTACCATTCCCAAAGGGGAAGGTGTCCCTTGGGGACCCCTTTCCATTTGCAAGTGGGATACCTCCTATTTTAAGGAGGTGGTAAAATGCAAATGTTTTGCGACCTTATTTCGGTCACAAAACATTCCTGCATATTGCTGCAATTCAGTATTAGGAAGGGACGCCCTGAACACGCCCCTTCCTAATACCGAATCGGTATGTTTTTGCAATTCCAAATTGCGATTCGGTAACATGTTACCGAATCGCAAATTGGAATTCATACATACCAAAATGCATTTTACCTGTCGCAAAAGGCCCGATTCTGCAATCGGGACATTTGCGACCAGTAAAATGCTTGATACATGTGGCCCTAAGTGCCTTACAAAGAGGGCCATATATACAAATGTGTTTTGAATTCAAGGGGAAGTGAAAAGTTGCTGCGCAAATACATAATTTGACATTAGGGATTAGTGAACATAAGATAGGAAAACATTTGAAATTTGGTGCTCAAATCTGAAGAAGTACTGCCGAGCACACAGGAAATTTTGTGCGAGCCTGGTACCTGCAGTCCTTCATCCTAGTTTTCAAACACCTGTGCTGTACTGTAATATCACTGGACCGTAATCTCGTGTTTGTAGCACTCTATTGTTTTTTGTGCTTCGGCTATTGAATGCCTTGCTATTGTGAAAGTGTTTTTATTGGAAAATAATGTTAATTTACTTGAGTTTAAGTGGGCAGGACTGTGCCACAAATTTAAATTACTCGGCCTGAACCTGACACCATTTTAAAGTTGCTGAAGAAAATGTGCCTTTAAAATTGCATGAACAAGTTTCCTAAGTGCATGTTTCGCTTCTGTGTTTCTCCTTTTCATAAAATAGATTAAATGAGATCCATTTTTGTGGTGTTATTTTCTTGTAATTAATAATAAAATATATTTAATTATATGCTTAAGGAGGACGTCATGACAGATGTTCTTCTATGTTGCAACATTCAAGGCCTTTTGCCTATGCCTGTTCAATGCTTTATTTATTTCATGAAAGCACTACGGTTAAATGTTGCAAAACTATTTCCTTCTCATTATGTATGCAAAATTGGCTTCACCAAATGTAACTTATTTTATGTATCATTTTCTTACGGGGCGTAATTTATTGTTGTCACGATTCTTAATTTCACTCGATGTGGAGTGAGTGATTTTTCACTGCCTGAAACCAATAAAATGTGCTTTTTCTGGGAGAGTTGCCCGAACTTTTCCTTGATTTTAAACTGAGCAGTTTGCTATTTGATTTTATATTTAAGACTTTCTGATTGCTTTCTCGCAGACAGACTCAAAGTTGCACCATTCCCTGCCTTTCAAACCGAGCAGTCTGCACATTAGACTGCCTGCTGAGTTGTATTTTGACCATTTGGGCCCTCTTGCTGATTTATATTTAGATGCTCCCTTGACTTGCAAATTGAGTAGATTTTTTACTAGTTCTTTGCTGAATTATATGTTGGTTATGCTAATTCCCTTATATTATGACTTCTTCAAATTGGCTTTAGTTTGTGCCATATTAGTGCTGATTTGAATGTGACTAACTACTTTTTGCCTTATGCAATGATTTTTAGGTTTTGACTAAACCTTTATAGTTTTGACTGTGAATTTTAAGGGCCACCATCCTGTGGGACTCACATGGCCCTGATCCAGCACATCATCTCTTACAATTTATTAGTGAAAATCGCCAACAATATATTCATAATCTAGGCAAATAACACAGTCCCTTTAAGAAGGGCTGCAACATATGCAAGCATGCATCACACAGCACTATGCTGGAAAGCAAGAAGGCTTGCCAAGAGGAGGTTTCTGCACCAGAAAACTAAAGCCATTTTGCCTATTGGCGCCTGTACGTCTGAACGTCTGCATCTTTCGGGCCAAATAACAGCTGATGATGATTGGACCTTACAATGCGCACATAAGAACTGAAATGTTAGTGAATGTGATAAATGTAGCCCCATCCAGACTACTTAATGCTGCACAAATTGATCAGCACCTAGTCTTCAAGCTGCATGTAATGCTCTCTTCTGTGGAACAGCCGTTGAAGTTATAGATGTTGAAGAGGTTCTTTTACTTGGTGGCTCCAAAAGCAATAGGCAGCAGAGCATGACATTATCTGTTGCAGCAATTTGCGGCACATGAGGTACACCCATTGTTTCTGACCCTATACACATCAGATTCAATGATGTAGCCAGCCTGGCAGTGGAAGCTTTTGAATGCCCACCTTAGTCCACAAGTAAATGCCATGCCAGTGGGAGTTTTGAATGGACATCTTAGTCCACAAGTAAATATTAGCACTACATCAGTCCAAACAAACACAAAGTGCATGGCTGTAAAAGCCCATCATCACCTGAACCCCAGCTGGTCCGGAAGAAGATGTAAGAGCAGAAGTTCATCCAAGGCTGCACGTTAGCCAAACTGCATCAGCGCATATGCATATAACCATGTTAGGACTTGGGAGGCAGCATGTTATGTTATTTTATGTGTATTTGTACAACACACAACTTACCTGCAAGGGTATCCTGGCACTGAAGCAGGAGCTATATGGCCCTAGCTACAGCCGGGACTAGTTGAAGAGCCATGACTTCAGTTTCTTGCGAAATTCAAGAACATTGGAGGCAGCTCTGGTGTGCAGGGTCAGGTCGTTCCAGGCTTTAGAAGCATGAATTTTGGTTTTGGAGGCAGAACACAGAAAGGCTAGATTTGCAGGGATTTTGATCAAACAAAAACTTCTGGTTGTCGTAGGGAAGGTCACAGCAATAAAGTAATAAGCCAGAACAGTGGTGGAGAAGGACACCTGCAAAAAGATGTGTTTTTGTGGTGCTGAGGTGCACAATGAGGTTACCTACTAGGTAAATGATGCACCTTCTCCCTGTGTGGTAATTTGGGCATCATTGCCAAGTCTACAGAACTTGAGACATCCTGAGATTTAAAGGGCAACTCTCATCTATAACAAATATGTGTTCATCAAAAGATAGTAGGCGTCCATGGTTTATAAGTGACTACTTCAAATGTATCTGCTTTGTGGGTAAATGTCATGTTGCTAGAACCATTCAGTAAGCTAAAATGAATATCACTGCTGAGCGTCTCATGTTACAGATCATCGCTGAGTGTCTCTTTATCATGATTATTTGCATATGCGGAGTGTTAGAAATGAGATTCCTGGTTGGCTGAGGTATGCACCCATGCCAGGCAGGCACCACCACTCTAGTCAGGGTAAGCTAGATACACACTAAAAGATAACCTGGGGTCACCCTCTGGTAGCTCGGCACGGAGTAGTCAGGCGTATCTAAAGGCAATTTGTAAAGTATTTGGGCAACACCCACACAGTATGCACTGAAAAGTGGACCCGTCACCAGTAACCAAAATAGTGCAAAGTGTTAATCAAAACTATGTCCAAAAGATGCCATACACTGTTATTAAAAAACCTGTTCCCCACACTTGATGGTGAAATCAATAGCGTACTGTCATGTGACAATCCAATATAGTAAAGGTGAAATCCATGACATGCTGCTGTCCAGTATACTAAAGGTGAATTCTGAGGTATGCTGCCGTCCAATATAGTAACAACATTGTGATGACGACGTGTGCCCGTTTGCCTAAGACGAGAAACAGATGTGAGTGTACCTCGTACCCGATTGGGTTTCCTAAGTATTACGGGGAAACTCTGCTGATAAGCTTGCTTTGTCTACTGTCGCATGCTCTCAAGGAAAGCCACAGGTGAATTACAAATGTCTTTATGAAAGAAGAAGGTACCCCCTATGTCCAATTTAGGTCCAAGAGTAAGGGGGAAAAAGCAAAATCTATCTAAGAGAAACTCTTGTCAGACCTATATTTCTTTATAGGCGGCCAAAAGCTAGGCTCTTATATAGGACAAATCCCCAACATATTCATTGCTCACAGTGACTTATTCAAAAATATATATTTTATTAATATTTTTATACATAAATATTTTTCTATTTAAAAAAATATTTTTAATTTTTATTTTTTATAGTGCAAGTTTCTATGTTATTTATTCACAACAGTTCATTTTTGACATAATTTTACATATATTCACAATTCAACGAGCCGTAGGTAGCATATACACAGATACATGTACATAAATTGCTATGTGAGCAATATTTCCTATGACAATGAACAATTTAGACATACAAGAAACAGAAGTTGACATTAATAAAACTTAACAATAACCCCACTCTCAGCCATCCAACAATCGGTCTCACCATACAAAACTATCTCACACATACTAACACTCATACGCAAAAACATACATATTCATGGGAAACTCCAAGTTTTATTTATACGACATACACTCTTTCTTTGTTGTGTGGTTTGATTTTATCTGAGACGCTTTCCACTGATGGGTTTTCTTTTAAGGGGTTCCCCAAGAGAACGGTCACGGTCTACGCACGTTTCGGTGGAAAGACTCAATAACCACCTTCATCAGGACCATGTTGCTTAAAATATAAATCTCAAAAGTGGGTGGGGGTTATCTGTGAAATAACAAAAAACAAAATCGTTTTGCAAAAAATCTTCAATAGGGGACTGTCCAAAGCAACTACTAAGTTAAGAAACCAAAACTACTTGGGAAAAATTTGGCATAACTACAAACACGATCCCATGAGACCATCTAAAACAAAAATCCATAGAGTGCTCACCAGTTTTGTGCGTCCTATCCATTCTATGGGACTAAGCCCATTCTCCATCTTTCCCAAGTGTGCATTCCAACTCTATTTGTGAACAGACACCATTCAGTGAAAGCAATAGAAAGTGAGAGACTTTTCACCCGAGTTTGTGAACAGACACCATTCAGTGAAAGCAATAGAAATTAAGAGACCTTTCGCCCGAGTTACCCAAATGAGAGAGCAAGAGAAAAGTTAGGAAGTTGTAAAAATCTCAGGAGTACATAATAGGGAAAATACAACTGCACCTTATATAAGGGCGATCTGTCAGACTTTCATTTCTCATTTGCAAAGGCTTATCAAAGCCAGAAAAAGCATCTGAATATTGGCGATAAGGACGCTATATTGATATCTAGGAGGTTCACTGTTGTCTATTTCTGCAAGATAATCAGATCAGATTAGACTCCACCTCATAGTTCTATATTTACATATAGGTTAGGGTATCGCGATGTTAGCTCATCTTACCCTATTGTGATGTGTATTGTGTCAGTCGTCCATCTGTTACTTTATGTGGTCCCGTTGCCAATCCATATAGTCTGGCATATTTTCAAATAGAGCCAAATTCGCTTTCTGCTTGATGCAATATGGGAAGTTAATAAACATAAACAGTAAGTACATAAGTCTCTCTGAGGTAAGAACCTAGTGTTCTAGCACATCACGAGGATAATCTCCTGTGCAATATCATAGATTTATATTATTTTAAGGTGGTCATTCGCCTCGCGTGTGCATCGAAATAACGTGACCTGAACGGGACAGCATATCTGCCTCAAATTACCGGCAACACAACGCAAAACAATGTTAATCATTGTTTCTTTGTAAATCCAAAAGTAGGTCTAATGTATTCTCACAAGACATAGACCTGCTGAGACACACAAATGCAGTGACCTACCGGCAATATTGTGGTTTCCGAGTGTAACGCAACTTCTATAAATGAAGCTTCTCACTGCTAGTAGGCACAGTTAAATAAAGGCCACTGTTTTTCCTCTCTGTCGTGCTAGCTGTACTTATTATCTAGCATGCCACTTGTCTTTTTAAGTGCCTTCAGGTATTTCTTGCTAATATACAAACAAAGTGCACGAGCCTGCCCGAAGAGTCTCAATCACACAGTTTAGCGTTCAAATGACAGAGAGAACTCTTTGCTACTTATGGTTACTGTAGAGAGGGGGACTCCTATTGTCCCTTTCTATCGTGTTAACTATTCCTATTATCTAACACACCAAACGCTATTAGTCCATTAAACGAAGCGGCAGTTCGAGGACGAACCAACCCAGCGCATGCCCCATTGTGGACCTTACCGTATTTTCTCGTAGTCTGATAACGCGCTCGTCAGACGCGTGCAACACGTCTCCCCGTCTTGCTCTGACAGCTACAATTTGGCGTAGCTACGTAGCCCTATTTAAAAACACATGCAATTATCAATCGATTGCTAACATGTGAGCCAACGCTCACACTGAATATCGTAGTAGCGCCCGTCAAGCAGCCGAAGATGGGCACCATCTTGTAGTGACTTTAAACTCAGCATTCTTTATCCGTGTTCTGATCTAGTATCCGTAATCTAATCTCGTATGTGAGTACAGGCAGTAAGAATAAATGTTACCAACTAAGAAATGAACTATGAGTAACAACGAAAGTATAAGTATATATTGTCTAAGGATTTAAAGGGGCAGGCATATGGACCAGATATGACTGATCCCAGAAATTGAGCGCCATCTTTGAGCATGTTGGAGTTTCATGTCACAATTTTAACAGGGTCATAAGGGAGTAGTGAGTACTTTCTAATTAGTATCTGGGTATCCTCAGCCAATATCGAAGATCTTGAACCAATATATGATGTAAAATCCGCACTCAATGTATTCTATGTTCGTGTATGTGGGGCTCAGTATTATTTATCTTTATTAAAAGGAGTACCTGGTGGTACTAGGTGTCGTGAGGCTAAGTGTCGAGACCACATGGGGTGTTTCAGAGATTGTAACTCTGTGGTCAATAATGTCAACGGCCTAGCCTTATGATTGTAAGATAGATAGATGGTACATCTGTATTCTCAAGGCTGCATAGAGGTATAGAAATAAACCTAATAGTGGGGATTAATCACCACCATAGCATATGTCCTACTTAAATTGTTCTAAAAAAAATTGGTCTTACTACTACTATCTCTATTCCTTATGAGTACATAGGATCCTCCTCATGTAACTTTCCAAACTATTTCCTCATTTAGACCTTTGCGCACTGTATCTAGGGTAAAAATCCAAAAGGACTCCCTTTCTTTTCGGATTTTCTCTGTGTTGGTTCCTGGTTTATATTTGACTCGTTCCAAAATGAGCCAATTAAGCTCATTTTCCTTATGTTTGAGGTCAAGGCAGTGTCTTACCATAGGCGCCTGTAGTTTCTGTGTCCTGATAGCGGATTTATGTTCCGAGAATCGAATACGGAACTCTCTCCCTGTCTCTCCTATGTATCCTAACCCGCAAGGGCAGAGGATTAGATATGCAATGTTGGTACTTCTGCAGTTAGTAATGTTTTTCAAATAACCTGATTTTTCTCCATATTTCCATTGCTGTGTTGTAATGGCAGAGTCACAGGCATGGCATTGACCACATCTATGGTTACCTCTCACAGGTGGGAGCCCATCTATTGTGGTTTGACTGTTATCCCCCTTTGGTTGGCATCTGCTGTGTACTAGTTTGCCCTTGAGGTTAGGATTCCTCCTGTAAGCCACAATCGGCTTCTGTAGTTGGTCCTCCTCTGTGCTGACATTGAGGATCTTCCAGTTTTTATCCAGGATTTGTTTGATCTTGTAGTTGATATTGGAGTGATTAACTACACAGACTAGTTTGTCCTGGGGTTGTTTTATATAGCCAGAGATAAGAGCGTCTCTGTTGTAGTATTTAGCTCGTTTTAGTGACTGGCGCACTAGACGTTTTGGGTAGCCTCTTAGTAGTAAACGCTTCTGCAATGGTTCCGCATGTTCCATATATTCCTTAGCGTTAGTGCAGTTGCGCCTAATTCTAAGGAATTCTCCAAAGGGGACGGAATCCTTTTGACAGGGTGGGTGGAAGCTGCTGTGTTCCAAGATGGTGTTCTTTGCTGTAGGTTTTCTGTATAGACTTACCTCTAATGTACCTCCCCTGCCTGCAATCCAAATATCAAGGAATTCAACCTTATCTTTTGAATATTTTGCCGTAAACTTCAGATTCTCATCGCTGGCATTCAACTATGCGATGAAGTTTAGGAGAGCTGTTTCCTCGCCTGTCCAGACGACAAAAATATCGTCTATAAATCTCTGCTAACAGTCGACATTTTCATAATACGGTGCCATTTCATTGAAAATATGCTTGTGCTCATACTCTCCCATGAAGATGTTCGCTACACTTGGGGCACAAGAGGCCCCCATGCTGGTCCCCTTGATTTGTTGGTATAGTATGTCCTTAAATTCAAAGTAGTTATGATGGAGAATAATATCCAGCACTCAAGAATGAAGCTGTCTGGCCTGTCCCCAGGAGATCAGGCCAATAGAGCTGCCACAGACTCTATGGCCAGGTCCTGGGGAATGTTGGTACAAAGTGCTTCTATGTCTAGGGTGACCAGAAGTTGTCGTTCGACATTGAAAGGCATATGTTCTATTTTGGCTATCATATGCCCAGTATCTTTGATGTATGATACATACTGTGTAGTAAGTGGGCATAGAAAAGCATCCACATATTTAGAAAGTGGTTCTGTATGAGAGTTAATGGATGATACAATCGGTCGCAGTGGTGGATTTACTGTGTTCTTATGCGTCAAATGTCCCCCATGTACACTAATTAAAGGTAAAGAAGTGCCAAAATTAACTAGACTGCGCAAGGCTTACTTACTAGGTCGGAAACAGTGCTGACTCTCATACCAGGCGTGCTCTATACATGCCATGTTGTTTTCACTCAATATAAACACTGTGTTAAGTGATTAACTTAAAGGAAGGACTATCCTTTGTTAGGACGTTAAGTATTACGATGCTTGTCATACACCTTATAATAGGTATCCTATAACGTGGGCCTATCTAGATCAATAGCCCGAAAAAGAAAGGAATGTTAGATTGTGTTAAGTTAAAACATGTTTAAAAATTATGAGTTTTGTGTCCCAATTAATGAGTGGTATGCGGTGTAAATTAATGAAAATATAAAAAACAATGGAAGAAAGTGTTCTGAAATGTTCCTCTGAATGTATTCATGAAATCAGCGAGACTATATTTTTCTAACCTATGTACATCACATTGTGTGATGGCCTATTCGCATATTTCCTGATTGGATTAAAAAAGGTTACACATTCACACGTATCCTGCATTAAAAAACGCACACAAAGATTGCATACACAATTCATACAATGGCAAAGATTTAACAATTTGTTGGCAGTGGTTTCAAAGATGAGTCGGGACCATCTCTCTGGCTTGTTCAGGTGAATTGTCAATCCCTGGCTATACACTGTTGTATGAATCCATCTTTGCTTGGTGAAGATCATGTCACGTAAATCCCTTAGTTGATCTTTATAAGAAACATGAATATTCCAACCTGTCATTCAAACACATTGGTATCAGGGTGTTCAGTCTTTTTATCCAGTGTAATTCCCTCATTAAAAAGATCTTCCTATTGTCTGCATTGTCTCTGATAGGTACTTGTTCTAGTACAGTGAATCTTAGTTGACTGATATTGTGTCCAGATGAGTTGAAAAATGTAGCTATGGATGATTTTTCATTCCGCATCCTTATGTTGCTCTTGTGCTCTGTAATCCACCTTTTAATTTTTTTGTTCTGTTTCCCCCACTTATGCTAGACCACATCAGCATTTCAACATGTATATTACAATTTTGGTCTCGAGGTCGCATTGGTTTTTAACTTAATCTTAACGCCCCTGGATGGGTGATTAATCTTTGATGCGTTTATTATGTTATTACAGTTGGTGAAATTATAGAATGGGATGGTGTCTTTGTGTGGCCTCTTTTCATTGATTGTGTTTTTGAACTGTAATATTTCTTTCAAATTTTTTGACCGTCCATATGCAAACATCAGTGTTTGGTTGAATATCCCTTTGAACTCCGGTTCAGATTGTAACAGTGGCCAATATTTTAAAATAATGCTTCTGACCTTTGCACTCCTGGTGGAAAATTTTAAGATGAATATCATTCTTGAAGGTTCTTTAGTAGATGGTTTGTTGACCAATGATTCTTGTCTGTTCCTTCATTCTGCTCGTTGAACGGCCTCCTCAATGATGTTCAGTTGATAATTTCTCTTTTTGAATTTCTCACAAATCATAGTTTTACCTGTATTGTATGTGTCTGAGTCAGCTGTTATACTCTTGATTTGCAAGAGTTGTGAATATGTAGATGTTTCTTCAAGGAAAATTGGTGAAAACCAATGGTGGGCGTTTACAAAAATATCAGTTGTGAACTGTCTGTCATTGATGGTTATTTTGACGTCCAAAAAGGTAATCTGAGTGTCATGTATTTCATGAATGATTTGTATGTGATTATCCACAGAGTTGAGCACAGTTATGGCCTCTTCCAATTCTGGTCTGGTGCCTTTCCAAACCGAAAAAATTGATGAATCTCAAGTACATCTGCAAATTGTTACCTCACTTGTCGTTGATGTAGATATGTTCCTCTTCAAACATTTGCATGAAAAGATTTGCATAGCAAGGGGCTGTACAAAGTGTGAAGTACATTAATTCCATTATGAACACTTTCAGGTCTCCATCTAAGGTGAAATTCATTAATGCCTGTTCTACGACAGCTAGGCCTAGGTTGTGAGGTATGGACATGTACAGGGACTTTACATCAATGGTACAGAGTAATATGTTCTCCTGGTCCTCAATTTTAATCTCATTCAGTTTGTTTAGAAAGTCTGTGGTATCCTTTACATAGGACTTCATGCACTGTACACTGGGCTATAGATACTAATCTGTGTATTTTCCTATAGGTTCATGTATCGATCCTCTTGTCGACACTATAGCTGGAAATGGTGGATTCCTTATGTCTTTGTGTATCTTTGGCAAAATGTGTAGTGAAGGAATCTCTGGATAGGCCTGTATTAGATATTGGCTATCTTCATGAATGATGGTTCCTTGCTCAGCTACCATCCTTAGTATGTTTTCCAATGTTTTGACAAATTCTTTCGTGGGGTCCTCCTCAGTCATCATGTATGTTGTAGTATCCATTACATGATTCCTCAGGTTATCGCTATAAAATTGTTTGTCTATGATTACAAAAGATCCTCCCTTGTCCGCCATGCAAAATTCTATAGACTCATCCATAGCCATCTGGCTAATGACGCCTAGTGTCTTGTTTATTAAATTGGAGTATTTTCGTTTTCTGCTGGAAAATGTTTTTTTGATCTCTGTTTTCACCATGGTTTCAAATGTATCTATTATCTTGCGGCTTACTGGAGCCTGAAAGATGCTTTTGTCAGCAAATGTTTTAATGTGCCTTTATCTTCCCTTCTGGTCCTTTGGTCTCCTATGATGTAATAAAAAAAGTGATGCAATTTTAATGTTCTCATGAATTTATACAAGTATACTTCAATCGTTAGAGTGATAGGTGGGCACAAAGGAAGTGCCCTTCTGGAGAATGCGACGTTTTACAGAAGTGATCTGTTTATGTGGTATGTTTATCACTAAATCTTCAGTTGTTAACTCTTGGTTTGACTCCTGGTTATGCTGCTTGTTCCTTTTGCCACCTTGTCCCCTTCTGGTTTTTCATTTGAGGCGGGACTTATTTGTAAAAAAAAAGCCACATTGCTCGATGTAGATGCAATCTGTGAAGCTTTGTTGCTGTTGGTAGGGCAGGGCTCCTTTGTTTGGCCATGGTTTGGCGATGATTTTTCATTCAACATGCTTATGTTGTTCTTGTACTCCTTTATCCACGTTTTAATTTTTCGTTCTGTTTTCCCCGCATATGCTAGACCGCATGGGCATTTCAGCATGTATATCACATTATCTTTTGGGATAAGAAATCTGGACTCATGTGAAGACACTGCAGGCATGCTGCCACTAATATTATTGTTGCTGGACCCCACTTGGAGGGCTCTAATATCCAGCTCTCTGAGGCTCAGCTCATGGGCCATCTTCCTTTCCTCCAGGGCCAGCCTCTTCTCTGCTAGTGCTTGCTCCTTCTATAGCTTAGCAAGGACAAGGGTCTGCTCCTTGTCCTTCTCCATCTTGGCAAGCTCTAGCTTTAGTTTTCTTTCCTCCCTTCTGTCCTCCAGCTCCTCTGGGGACAGACTGCTGCCTTGTACAGAGTGTGCTTCCAGTCCTGGGAGAAAGTTGCTTCCCCCCTATGTAGGCTGCATGGCAAGACCCTCCGTCAGGTCCCGCTCTGATCATTCCTCAGACTCAGATCCCTCCTCCTCATCCACTTCTCCTTCTAGGTGAGCTTCTGCCCATGCGCTTAAGGCTTTCTGAAGCTCTATCTTCTTTGCACTTTCCATATGGAACACCCGGTTCTCTCCTGGCAGAATCCCTTGAGCTGGGCCACTGTGTATGCCTCCAGTTGGCCAGCTCAGATTACATATTGCCAGGTAGGACCACAGACATTTCAGAAAAAATGTGACTTAAGCAAAAGGACTGTGGAAAAATCCAAAGATGCCAAATCAGGGAGTATTGAAAAAGGCTTGAATTGGTCTAAGTATAGAGTTGTAGTGAACAATGAGTTACTATATAGTATAGCACAAACACAAGTCCTATCCTCACCACTGATCATCATTGTTAGAAATGGGAGTCCTGGTTGGCTGAGATAAGCACCTAGGTCAGGCAGGAACCACCACTTTTGTCCGGGTAAGCTAGATACACACTAAACGATAACCTGGGCTCACCCTCTGGTAGCTTGGCACAAAGTAGTCAGGCTTATCTAAAGACAATGCGTAAAGTATTTGTGCAACACACCCACACAGTAACACAATGAATACACCACAAAAATACTGCACCCAGGTTCAGGAAAATAGATTATTATATTCTGAACAAAAGAAGACCAAAACAACAAACATCCAATGTAAAGAAGTTGAGATATTGAATTTCAAAGGGAATAAATGCAGTAAAGCACTTAGAAGCAAGTAGCGCTTTAAAGGTTACTTTAGGTCGTGCTGGACAAGGGCAAAGTCAAAGTTTGGGCCGACTGCGATAGAGTGCCTGCCGGCTACATTACCCATGCAAGCCCTGGTGAACAAAGTCCCTTCCCTGGTTGCAAACAAGGAGATGCCTCGATCTTCTCCACACAGTGAAGGAGATGTGTCAGTTCGGAAGACGGGTGCCTGAGTCGAGAAGCATCGAGCAATGTGCTGGATTCTGCCACACAGTCAAAGGGGTGCGTCGATCTCATCAAGGGGTGGCAAAACACTGTCCGATGCGTCTATCTCTGGAGGTAAAGCACTGGTTCCGATGCGATGCGCCGATTTTACTCCCGCAACCGGGTTGATGCGCCGTTTCTGACAGGAGATGCATCGAAATCTGTATTGCAAGTATCTGAGCCACTTCCAGTGAACCAGGCACAGTAGCAGGGGTAACGACTTTGATATCCCTGAGTCTCAAGCAACAAAAGGCAAGCCAACAAGCCCTTGGAGATCATTCGGAGTGAAGGCAGAGTCCAGCTGTCCTTGATCAGAGTCTGAGAGCAGCAGGTAGCAGGGCAACAAATAGAAAAGCAGGCCTTCCAGATTAGAAGTTCAGTGAGTCCATTAAGCAGCACAGCAGTTCTTCTGGCAGAGCTTCAGTTATAAGTCCAGTAGTTTCTGATTTTAGGGAGTCAGACAAGCAGTACTTATACCGAAAAGTGCCTTTGATGTGGGGATGACTTCAAAGCAGTCGAGTGCACAAGTATCCCTTTCAATGTGAGGGGTAATCAGTCCTTTGTGTGAGGACCGGACACAGCCTATTCAAGTGAAGTGTTAGCCACTCCTTTCCATCTTGCCCAGGCAAGGCCATCAAAATGCATATGTGTGTAGATGGGTACTCAGACTCACCTACCCTTCCTGTGTTGTGGCTGTCTAGAGGGAATGCACAAAGTGTAACTGTCACAACCCCCAGACGTGTATTGGAAACAGGCTGTCGGGCATAGAGAGCAGCAAGTGCAGAGAAATGTCCACTTTCTAAAAGTGGCATTTCTAAAACAGTAATGTTAAATCCAACTTCGCTAGTAAGGAGGATTTATCATTACCATTCCGAAGATATGAAACATGAAAAAGCTACTCCTCTCCGATCAGGAATTATAGCTTAAAAGTGTATTAAGGAATTCCCAGTGCTAGCCTATGTGAGGGATAGGCCTCCAGTAGTGAAAAATGAATTTGGGTGTTTGTCACTACCAGGACATGTAAAGATTAGACACACATGTCCTACCTTTTACCTATGTGGTACCCTGCCATTAGGGTTACTTAGGGCCTACCTTAGGGGTGACCTATATGTAATAAAAGGGGTATTTGAGGCTTGGCCAGTAGTTTTAAAACCCAAGTCGAAGTGGCAGTAAACTGCACGCAGAGGCACTGCAGTGGCAGGCCTGAGACAGGTTTGAAAGGCTACTTATGTGGGTGGCACAATCAGTCCTACAGGCCTGTTAGTAGCATTTGACTTACAGGCAGTGGGTATATATTATACCACATTACAAGGGACTTACTGGTAAATCAAATATGACAATCAGATATACACCAATGTCACCATGTTTTCGGGAGAAGCACATGCACTTTAGCACCTGTGAGCATTGGTAAAGTGCTCAGAGTCCTATGGCTAAACAAAACGAATCAGCAAAAACAGGAGGTAAAAGGCAAAAAGTCTGGGGAAAGACCACCTTAAGGATGACAGCTCTAACAGGGAGAAATTATTATACCATGCAATGTGTCTCTTGTCGTGGTTACTAAGAACCTGAAACATCCAAACGAGGTGTGGGACTAGTTGTAATTTACAAAGTATTCTCTAGTGACGTCACGCATCCCTTAACACCCTTTGGCACACAGAGTTGACCCTTTATGTCTCATTAACTCCTGAGTAGTTTTTAATTTGCTGCTGGCTGGATGGGCGAAGTGGAAACTTAAGAAACAAAACAATCCACTTACATCCCTATTCAGTTTCAGTTCCTGCAGCTGCTTCACTGATCCTGAGACTAGTCCTAGTGTAATGCCCAGTTCAACTGGTCTGTGTTTTATCTTTAATTTAAACTTTGTATGTTTTTCGAATCAGACTCCTGCCTTGAATTGTTGATATTTTGCCTGTGGTCTGTTTTTCTGAATACTATACACGCTTTTACTAAGGGAACCTTCCAGGAGCTGCCAGTGCTCGGAAGTGTCTGTGACATTATCACAGAACATAGAGACTTGAGCCGGCTGTCCAATGGTCACAGAAGAAAATTAACTACGGTGGAGGAATAAGAGCACAATGTTAGTGCCGTTATTCTAATCATTCTAATTGGCTGCATAAACATCAATCTTATCCAGCATATTCTGAGGTAACTGTAATGAATGATGTTGCAAGAAATATCAGAAGATAATTGCTCACCCCCTCAGTTAAGTTTCCTCTAGAGGAAGGAAAAGGACCTTAACAAAGATGAAGAGCAACTGTCTCCATGTAATCCACAAGGCTGCAGCCCAAGGGAGTTTTCCTTCCTGATATGACAAATGTAGGCTTCTTTTCCACCCCATGGTGCTTCATGTAAATGAGTGACAGACACAGCACAACACATGCAATCCAGGGTAAACAGACTCTAATGTAATTGTCATTCAGTGAACAGCTACTGGAAGGCAGTGGGATCATTTCAATTTTCAGGTGGTATCCTTTATCAAACTGCCTGTTCGAAATTGGGTTGTTGGTTGACCAGGGTGTGAGCCCTGGTCAAGCAGCAACCACAATCCTAGTCAGTGTAAGGCACCAGCAAACCCCAAATTAACCTGTGCTCACCCTCTGGTAGCTTCGAACAGAGCAGTCAAACTTAACTTGTAGGCAATGTGTAAAGTATTTCTGAAACACTTCAAACAGCAAAAACAGTGAAAACACCACACAAAAAGATCCCACACCAAATTTAGAAAAACAGATTATATTTTAATAAATACAACAAGACCAAAACTACATAAATCCAATCAGGGAAACCGGAGATATTGAATTTTAAAGTTTAGGATAAAATAGCACCAAAAAGCAGAAAGCGCCAGCAAGGGAATAGAATAGAATAATTCTTTACTGTTTGATTATTTAAAATCATTACAATAAAACCAATAGTTCATTCGTAAACATCAGCGACATAATGGAATTTACAGAGCCCATGGAGATCTGAGCTCTGGACTGGGGATAGAAGTTATTAAGATTCGGAGAAAAATGTAATTAAAATTGGTCAATATGCCTAAAAAAATTAATTTATACAAAGGGCGAGCATTAAAGTGCAAAAGTGCGATTATTGCCCCTTGATGGATTGCGGGCATGCCCCAAAGGCCCCCGTAATATGGCTTGATGAGGCCCTAGTTAAAATACAATTGCTAAAATGTTATTCAGGAGCTAGTCTTTAAACTAAAACAAGAGTCTTCCAGGGGTGTTGCCTCGTGGGATTTTGATGCGGTCAAAAAACGTTGCTGAGATGCATCAGAAAGAGCACGGGGTGCTTCTTATCATGGCTAGGCTTTAATTGACGCTGAATTTAAGCCCGGAGGAAATCAATGGGAACCTCAGGAAAGTTGGTGGGATGGCTCATCTGGGAGCCCCCAGAAGACTTCCTCTTTTCAATATCTTGGCACTGTTAATGGTTCCATTGTTTGTGACCCCACCTGAGGATTTAAGGGGGGGCTGGCGGGTTCCTTTCCTCCAGCTGGGCTGACTGGTTTATTGGAAGTATACGGATGGAGGATGAGGTGTCTTTTTTTATCAGCCGGGCTGGGTCACAAGCATCTTCGGGAACCAAGGCCTCATTGGGTGTTGATGTGGCCTCTGGTATTTCTTCTGAGGCCTTTTTTGCTGTGATTCAGGGGGACCCTGGGTGCTGGCTTTTGTCTCTTGACTAGTTGTGGTTTTCTCTTTGACAACAAGGGTTATTTGGTCACTCCGGACCGGGACAAAGTCACAAGTTCAGATCGACCGCGATGGAGCGCGGGCCGGCTACTGGGACCAAGTTAGGCCCGCTGAACAAAGTACCCTAAATCCTGGTTGTGGAGTGTTGCGTGGATCCGAGGCGAAGAAGCATCTTGCAGTCGAAGCGATGCGTCGATTCCAGATGCAGCGAGGTTGCAGTGAGAGCTTCTGTTGGGTCGTCATCGAGGATTCCATTGACGGAGCTTGCAATGCGAAGTCCGGGCATTGAGGGTGTGGCGCGAAGCTGAGGTGATGCATTGGTTCTGATAAGCTGCGTGGCTGCGATGCTTTCTCATTGAGCTGCCGTCGATGAGAGATGCGAGGACCTGGATCGAAGATGGCCGCGCCATTGGCTGCAAGGGTGATGCAGAACCTCTGCACTGGGACCAGTCCACGCAACAGCAGCGATGCATTGGTTCAGCTGTAGGATCCTCTGCTCAGCAGAGGAGATGCATTGGTTCTGCTGGTAAGCACCTTAGGACCATTTCCAAAGGTTCAGGACTTGGGTGGCTCCACTTGGCAGGGTAGACTCACAGATGGCAGAGTCCAGGTGCAGATTCAAGGTTCATTGTTAATGATGTCTAGATATACCAAAGAATATCTAAACCCATACAGAAGACTTTGTACTATAACCCCAATCTTTGGCCTTGTATTTAAGTGGTTTACATGAATTTAATTGGTTCTCAATGTGTGATATTATAGATAATTTAACAATAAGCAACATAACACAAAGTGACTTTTAGGTGCTGGCACCCCCTTCAGTTTCTTCTGTTATTTATTCTCTGGGTTAGAGGGTAAACCTAGTATGGGGGTACTTCAAAGATACTACCAAACTTGTCTCTGTTACTTACCTGGCTACTGAAGGTTCATCAGGGTATGAGGTATACTTGACAATTGTTTAAGACTCCTAATTCCTTTGACCTGTCTCCTGGAGTGGTGGCTGTTATCTGGATTGCACACGGTCTGTGAGATGTGATGTGTTTACTTTGAAAGGTCAGCTGTTGTTGCTTCTTTTGCCATTCATTGTGCCTTGTTGGCCCTTTATTTAGTGGTGTTTTTGGTGGGTTCACAATTTTAGCTTGTGCATGGCTCTACCTAGAGACTGCACCTGTCAGTAGAGAGATTCTTTATTCGGTTTCTTAAACATCAAAGGTACAAAACATCCATATAATACATATAACTGATTTTGCTTCATTCAGTAACCTTGATACATAAATATAATATAATAAAACAATAAAATGTAATCATAAAACTTAGTCCCAGCAACCTCAAGCAGTGAAGTTTCATTACAGATGTTACTCTCGGAATATCAAGGTAATCCCTCAAATTATAATCTTATCTCTGCAATGCCTAAATTATAATTATGAAATTCTCCCCAAGTTCCTGGTAGGATAAAACTCATTATGTATTTAAAAGTGCAATGTTCAGAAAGGTGCTTTTAGAGAGAATTACGCAATCAATAGTAACTATATAAACACATATATATGATTAGGGCTCCCGGTATTATGGTACTTATTTTTTTTACATTTCCATCTGTATTTTTCCATATTTATTTTTGGGCCATTTTGTTGACATGTATCTATATTTATTTTATGTTTTGAGAATAAATGGAGTCATAAAATTGTATATTTCCACCTTTATTTAACTGATAAACATGCACTCATACTGTGATGCCTATTGCGTTTTCGCAAATTAAGTAGCCAAATATAACAAAACAATACACCGCAAGTAAATATTAGCATAATACACAAATATATGTTAACATATGCCTGTATTTAAGTGAATCTTGCCCTGTTTTTACATCCTCATGGTTTCTATCTGCTTAGCAGTGGGTCTGGAATTCATGAAGGACAACAAGGAGTGTCACTCACAACAAGCACAATTTTCTGTATTTTTCTGCTTTTAAAAATAAATACAGTCAGAAAATAGATTGTTTTATGTCTGTATTTACCTGTAAAAATCAGTAAGAACGGAAAACAGGAAGCCTTATATATGATGCATAAATACTTAAAATTGTTTCCACAGGACAACCCATGCAATAAAAGTGCTAGAATTTACAATGATTTCAGAAGCCTCTCCCTCTTAATCCAGATGTTAAACAAGAACCGAATCACAGAAAAAACAACTGGACCAGATGTATCAGTCGTCAAAATTATTTTCGCCTCTCTAAATTGTGGTACCCCCAAGGGCAAACAGATCGGGCGCAACCATTTTCTGCGCATGCCACGATATTCAGGGCATACAAACATAACATGATCAAGGGACTCAGAATTCATGCCACAAGCTGGGCATGAATCAGACCCAGATTTATTATTCCAATTTTTGCTGAATGATCGAAGGGGCAAACAGCCTATTCTAAATCTAGTATACAAGCTCTTGGCCAGCGGTGGTGTAATAATTGTCATAAGGTTTCTGCACATACACAGAGCTATGCACAGGAAAATGGGACCCCGGAATACAGTGGTTTGCCACCATATACCGTAGCACCCAAAAACCCCAACCCAACTAGCTTAGCATCCCATTAGCACCCAAGTACTAATGTTTGGACAACCCAGAACACGGTATCTTTATCTCAGGACTCGCAGAAGCAAGAACACTCTTTCATCACTCACTCGTACTTGTCCACAAGATGCGTAGGAAGAGACACTGGATAGGTTAAAATATTTATTCCAACTTACGTGCTCTAATGTACAGTACACGTGTCAGTACTAATAGCATAATGCATATGACTAATATAAGCAGCATGGTTACAATTCCATAGAATACAAACGGGGAAAGCATCTCAGAGCTCAGTGGATAAACGTATAAATAACATTACCACCCTCCCCTTGCAGTAAGATAGTTTATTATAATAATAGAAGACCTCTGGGCTTTGACTAGCGAACCCCCATACCTCAGTCTCTAGATGCAGAATTACATCAGCAGGACATCATAGCTCTTCTCACTGAAAGGGATTTCTCCAAGTGTGTTAAGCGCTAGTAAAACCACAGTATTAAAAGCATACCAAATTCTTCATGGCAATTGCACCTAATGTTATGTCTGGGTGCGCGAGACTGGCCATATCAGGAAGAACCAGAATACATTGTTATGCGACCTTGTACATGTTTGTGCAGACTGAGCCCAGAAAGGTGAACAACAGAAAATGCAGACAGTGCAAAAGAACTTGGCACGAGCAAAGGGCGAGGAAGGCCCGGCTCAGTGTAACGTGCGCAAAGAAAAGCAGCATGGCAGCCAGGCCTAGGCCAACATAACAAGGCAGGTAACAATCCACAAGACACCCTCCCCTGGACAGTCCGGCGGCCAGGACAGAGGCCCATCAGAGGAGAAAATTGACGTCGGAGCACAGGGAGCGCCCAAACGGCGAAGGGTAGGTCAATCCATGAAAGTGAAAGTGCAGAAAAAAGCCATACCCTCCAAGAGTTCATCATTGGAATCGTCAAAAAACATAGATGCCATCCAATCCATGAGTTCAAAAGAGCAGGAATGCTCCTCAGCAAAGGGAGCATCCAGAAGCAATGCGGGACAGCTTGCGTGATAATTGAAACAGCTTCGTTGTAGGAGATCCTGGGCAGCCGCCCAGATATCCCATTGCGCCAAAATCCCCAGTGCAGCCGCACGCGCCATACAGCCAGCGACGGAACAGTCCTGCTCATGGGCCTCTAAGGGACCCATCAACTGAACAAAATCCGGAACAGACAATGACGAATTGGAGAGGCAATAATCCAGAGTCCAGGTGAAAGGACAGCGGACACAAGTCATCACAGGTTGCACGCAAGTGAAATACGCAAAGCGAAATGAAAGAGCATATGACACACTCAGTGTCGCCAATGGCAGTACACCAAAACCGGCCAAAAGGCGCTCACGGAGCAGCTGGAGGCGTTCTGGATCGAGCAGGTCCCATCGGGGAGCAGCCATTGCGCAGAAAGCAAATTAAGAGCAAGACACCAGCCGCTAAAGCGAGGATCAATGGGAAACCGCCAAAGACACTGGAAAAAATAGAATGTATGAAAGCCGGGATGACACCAAAAATAGTTTGGAAGGAGGACACCAAGCCCGACCCAACGACCTTAAAAAAGTGTACTAGGCCTTCAGTGTTAGATGCGTTAAAAATACGATGTATTAACTCCCCAAAATGTTGGGGGAGATTAGTGTTTAAAAGGGCCTGTATTTCACTGTGGGTACTCGCCACCTGGAGAATGAATGTCTCCCGGGCGGACGTGAGCATAACTTCCTCGTTTAATAATAGTGCCTTTATTCTGCTCAGTCTATTGAAATCTGCTTCCATGGTAGGGATGGAAGGCCAAATAGAGATATCAACCTTGCCATGAGGGGGAGGAAAAAGCACATTTTTGCAGCAGACAACCCTGTGTGAAACTGTTACAATGTAAGGAATGCCAGCCTGCAGGCCACAACAGTTTTCGTTATTTAAAAGTAAATAACTACCATTGGAAAGGAGAGTGAAAGTAGGAGAAATAACAGGAGCAGGAATACCTTTCAGCACACAAGCAAGATTAGGAGAGGAAACGCTACATGAGCCATGCAATTTAATGTGTTTACAAATAAGCGAATGACCTATAGTCGAGTCGCAGTACTCCCCCGTGAGAAAGACTTCCTTGCCGTCCCGAAGGCATTTATACATGAAAGGCAAGGACCAGAGTTCATGCAGGAAAGCACTGCCCAATGGCCGGTAACGGCCCACAGGATAATGTTTCATGCACGAGTCAAATTCAAATAAGGAAAATGGTAAAGCTATAACCCCATGGACTAGCCATACAGCAGAATCGAGTTCTGCAACAGAGAACGGCAAAGGATCCACCTTTTCGATATGTAATAGAGTGTAAGTTGCATCCTTCATGGACATAAATTGCTGTTTGTCAGTTAAGTTAAAAGGTAGAAACAAGGCAGAGGTGTTCAAAAAATGCCAAGGCACTTTACCTAACTTAAGCGTTTGTAAAGTCCATGCAAACTGCATAACCGAACGCAATTGATTCTGACCATGATATAACACAGAAACATCATCTTGTACAATATCAACAACAGAGGACACAATATTCTCTAAAGTGTAAATGCGAGAAGACAGGGTATTAATACTATTGTCCACAACAGCAAGCACCTTTTCCAAATTTGCTTGATCTATTTCCCGAAGACGGGAAGCAGCTTCCATTTGTGATAGCTTCCAGAGTTCATTATATGTTTCATAAATGAATCTTTTAGGTCGGGGACCACGAGGTCCCAAAACAAAGTCGGACAGATCAATATTGCCTGAAAGGAGGGACAAATGTTGTTTAACAGAATCAAGGGTCGAATGTTGCAGCCATTGTTTGCATAATTTACCAACAGAGTATGTAGTGACCGTACGGGCATCAGTAAACCTCGGATCAGGCCTATTCTGTGTGTAGCTAGCACCAGTATCATGAAAACGCATTTGACATGCATTAGATGATATAGGCCATACTAACCAGGGTGACTGAACCAGCTCAGAAACATTAAACGAATTATTTTGTAACATTGCCTGCAGGGACACGAGGGACATATTGAATCGTGAGCTTTCATTTGGAAAACTCGACAGGGATGGTATTGATGGCGTATTCAATTGTTTAGTGGTTGCTAAGCCCCAACATGTAGTCTGATAGATGGAAGCATTTAGGAACATAATTTGGGTAGGGATGAGGCAAGCACGATGCAACGCCTCGGTTCCCTGTACCTGCCATGGCTTGGAGCCCCAAATAGATTTTAAATCCACTGTATTATCCCAGTACTCATAACCACCCACAGCTAGGGCACTCAGAAAGGAACCTGAATATAGCAATTTGGTGTGTGTCAACATAATTTTCTGAGTTGATGTGTTATTAAGTCTAAAATAATAGGATGCAGGGTTCGACCGATTAAAATCAGTAAAATAATTAAACTTATTTCGAAGAGTTTGAGAGCTACCTGGCAAGGGGTTTGGACAATGTTCCCATTGGGTATAGTTAACAGAACCACGCAGGGCACTGGGCTTATGGAGAAAATGATTACCCCAATGTTGGTAACAATACAAATCGGCATAATTAGCAGAATTCATATATAAATCTTCAGCATTAAAAGATGCATAATATTTTAAATCGGCAAACAATGCTTCAACGGCATGCACATCCCAATCATCAGAATGAATATTGTTTTGTACTACATCACCCATTGAAACACGAAGGACATTAGGTACATTAATAATTTCCGTCGGACCATGGATTTGATAGTTCACTGCATCCCATACGATGCCATCAGCAACTGGGAAGGCTGAAATGTTCACAAATGTGTGGTCACGCTTCATGATGTGAGACGAGGAATGAGGAGCCAAAGTTCCAGAAACATAGTCTACAGCAGAGCGTTCAGGTAAATAGTGACCATTGATTAGTAGAAAAAACACTGTGACAAAGCCAATGGACATGAACAAAAATATCAAGAAAAGTACCAACCAGATGTATGTCCAGGGGGAATCAAAAAATTGTCTCTAAACCAGGATATAAAAATACTGAACTTGGATGGAACTTTTGAAGATATGGAATCCGAATCAAAGGAATAACGAGTCGGGCTTAGTGGCGTTGTTGGTTGATGTGCCACCGATTCTGATGCAGGATAAGTATACTCGTCCTCGTCGATATTGGTGGAGAGTTGGGGATCAATCGTAGTTTTAGGTAAATCAACCATCTCAATTACAGCATCAGCGATCGTTCGTGCAGATGGACTATGAACATATGTCCGATAAATGGCAGGACAAGAGACCGCTGGTGTGACACTATTCAGGATCGGCCAGGCGCTGTAGCTTGACATTTTCAACTGAGATGTATCTGTTCTCTTTGCGACCAGGAAGCGGTGGTAAAATGACTGTACGTGTTCCCTTCAGGCCAAGAACTGGAACTGGTGCACGAAAAGAGGGGCCAAATTCTTTTTTATTTTCAACCTTCTCTCGAACCAGTTCTCCAACTTTCGGAAGCCAGCCGGCTACCGGAATCTGCAACGCAGGATCTGTGGCTGAAGGCAAATGTGTAGTTGCAAGTTTGTCTCGGGCTTCTTGTACGTCCTGTAACATAGCAGAGTGGTTATCTACATCAAACTTGGCGGATTGCGCCGTGATGTCTGGACCTTCAAGGTCAGGCACAAACATTCTTATGCCAAAGAGCATTTCGTATGGGGTCCGCCCACCCAGAGGTCTTCTAGGGAGATTATTAAGTGCACGCTGAACGGTATACAAATGGGCCAGCCAGTTCCTGCCAGTACCTATAACCCTAGCTGTTAAGGATTGCTTTAAGTCACGGTTCATTCGTTCAACGATAGAGTTGCCCTCAGGCCTATACGGAGACGAAAATTTCACCCGCACCCCAAGCGAAGCCATTGCATCCTTGTAAGCCCTAGAGGCAAACGCTGGACCTTGGTCCGAATGGAAGGTGCCGCATGCGAAAATTCCCACAAAGACACGCAAATCCCTGATCACATTTCGGGCGTCAGCACTCCGTTGTGGCCAGACCCAGAGAAACCGTGTGCACGAGTCCACTGCCACTAAGATGTATTTATAAGCAGTGTCTGATGAGAATGGACCGCAGTGATCCAAGTAAACACACCCAAAGGGTCTGTTAGCAATGCAGAGCGGTGTTTGTGGTGGACGTGTTACCGTGGAAGGCTTAATCTGTTGACAAACGTCGCAAGAAAGCACAAAAGCACGGGTGTCTTTATATAACCCACGCCACCAATAACGCTGCTGCAAGATGGAAACCGTAGCTGACACACCTGCATGTGCCGAAGCCATGCCTTCGTGTGCAGCTAATATCAAGGCACTCCTGCGGTCCGCGTTGGGGATCAGCCGATCTCCAACGTCAGGTATAGTTACATAAGGAACCTGATCGGGACTTAATTTGTAAGAATACTTGGAAGGGAAACCTGTAGGGTAATTATCACCTTCCTTGGTTGCAGCAATAGCTGCTAGAATAACAGGGTCTATTTTAGACATGGACCTGGTAACCGCTGCTACTGAACACGTGACTACTGCTGAACGGGCAGCTTCATCTGCCAGATCGTTACCAATAGCGTGTGCGCCCACCCGCTGATGGCCTAAGGTGTGAACCACCTGTGTGAGGGGCAGACGTTGTTGCAATTCTGCCACTCGAACCCAAAGCATTTTATGCTTGATTGTGCTCCCTTTTGCGTCCTTGTAGTCGTTTTTCGACCAGAAAAACAGATTGTCATTGTAAGATTGTACACAGTAAAAAGAATCACATACAATAAGAGTGGTCTCATCCTGAGAAGCAAACTCAAGCGCAAGTAGCAATGCATGCAGCTCGGCCAATTGTGCGGTACTATCTCCAAGTGTGCGAGTATGCACTACAGAGGATTTGAACGTTCCATTCACAAAGGAGCCCGCAACAATAGCACATGCAGCTGAATAAGCGTGCTTGGACCCAGTGGCCGCTTGCGCCGAACCATCGGTGTAGATCACACATTTGTAATCCTCAAGCGGTAGTAAAAACAAAGGAGGAGGATGAACGAATTCATACTGCAAAAACTCCTGAGTCTGAAGAGAAGAATCAAATACAAAAGTGACGTCCGAAGACGTCAAGGATGTAGCCCATTGTATCCAACGGGGATGCATTGCTTTTGAGTTCGGTACACTTGCCTTTGTTACTGCCTCTAGGGCAGGACAGGGTGTTACCACCAGAATCCGCTTTCCCTGTGCTAGTGCGCGTTCTTTCAGAATCGCCATTTGCACTGCAGTTAGAACTTTTTCGACAGATGTAAAGCGCAATTCAGCGGAAGTGTACAGATGTGACTTGTATGCGATGAGTACTGTATCACCTTCATTAAAGGTTAAGTAGGTGAATCCCACCGCCCCCGGAATAATTCTAATCACCAGGTTTGTGTGGTTATCACGAGTCAAAAGATATTTAGACTCCAAAAGGTCTGTCTGCAAAGACTGCAGAATTGAGGTGTGCTCAGGCAGCCAGCAAGACCTTGAATAAGTAGGTTGTATCAAAGCATACAAAGGCTTGATACGCTGGGCATATTCGGGAATGTAAGTACGCCCGAAATTCAGGAAACCCAGCAAAGACTGAAGTTTCTTCAGAGTATTTGGGGGGCACAAATGTGCACATTTTTCCAAGAAATGGGGGCTAAGCCCTTACCTTCGTTATTGAGCTCATAGCCCAAGAACAGAACGGTAAATTCAGCAATGTGTGATTTAGCAAAGTTAAATTTGTAACCCTGCTCCGCGAATTCAAGAATAATGCGGTCCACACGGGACAAATGCTGAAATAATTCGTCGTCCGTCAGATAAATGTCATCTACGTACGAACATGCGTCTTGATCAATGTCATGTAGCAAAGAAACAACACGGGCGGCGAATATACCCGGACTATTTTTATAGCCCATGGGTAATCGCCGGAACTGGAATAATTTACCACCGGATGTGAATGCGGTCCATTGACCACTCTCCGGGGCTAGGTTGTGCGTGTAGAAACCGTTTGAAAGGTCAAGTGTCGTTTTGTATTTTTTACGAACAAGACTGTCTACAAGCGCAGAACTGTGTGTGTTTTGCACCGCAAAGTTCCGACAATGAGAGTTTAAATGTCGGTAATCCAAAACTAAGCGGTACGATCCATCGGGTTTAGAAACCACGAAAAGGGGATTGTTCATAGGTGATACGCATGGTTCGATTACTCCCTGATATTCCAACTGTGTCAGAATTTCGGAGACGGGGCCTTTTGCCTGCCGTTTAATGGGATATTGGGGTTGTGGCTGCGGTAGTGACCGCAAAGGTATTGCATGAGGAGGTGATTCTTCATCCCATCCCACATGGTTGCGGTATAACGCTGGTGCCAGGTACACAGCCCACTCAGCTGCAAGTGCTTCAGCTTTGTCCTTTGGGACATGCCTTGATAAGCTTGGAAGGATTACCTCCTCTCCTTTATGTGCAGCTAAAACGAATGGGGGTGGCCAATCCACCTCTGCTAACAAAATGTCATATGAAGAGGTTAGATTTTCCCAAAAAATCCCTTTTATTTCACGCGGTATGTCACCTTCAATTTGTATGACTATATTATATAGTCTGTCAGGGGGTGCCACTCTCGTGTCAGCTGTCTCTACAGTAACGAATGTTTCAGTTGCTGTCGCCTCCATATGAGGACGTAGCGCCTCCCGCACTATGGTAACTTCCGCGGCGCTGTCTAGGAGGGTCACTGCCCACGTCCAATTCTGGAGTCTCGTTCTCACGGTCTGAGGCATATTTCGCTGTGACAGCGGCAACCTTTTTCTTCTGAAATTGCGGTCGAGGAAGATGAAAATCTTCTGCTTTCCCTCTGACTTGTTGTCGAGGTTGGTCTCGCTCCTGGGGAGCCTCTCGGCCCCTTCCTCTATCTTGCCGTCCTCCTCCACCAGCCTGTGACGATGTCTGGGCCTGTGAAGAACGAGGAGAACGCGTATCAGAGCTCTGAAACCTTTCTGGTGATTTAATCCTTGACCTATCACGTAAATCATAAGTACGTTCAGAAGAAACCGAAACTGGGGAAGCGCCTCTCGACCCCGGCTTCTTTTGTTGCTTACCCTGTTTTTTCTGTCTCCAACTCTTTTTAGTGAAGACTGGTTTATCATCTTTCTCAGATGCACTTTTTGCTTGTGCAACTTGTGTTTGCGATTGAGTTTGCATTTTTACAAAAGGCTTGTTGCCTAGGCTATTTCGTCCAATTGTTTTATAAGCCCGGGCAATGATTTTCGGTAATTCGCGAGGCCTGTCCAACTCTGGGACCAAAGCCAAAGCATTCGCTACTTGAAAGTTCATAGCATCGCCCTTGACATTTCCAAGGATCAGCTCTGCTACTACATCAAACACTCCCACTAGTCTCATCCCTAATTCCACAGCCGCTTCAGGGCCATGTTCATCCTGTACTTTTTTAATTACAGAGGGTAGAACCGTCATGGAAGGAGTTCCAAAACATTTTGAATAAACTGCTGCGAATACCTTACCCCAGTTTTCACATGATGTCAAATCGGGATTATGTCTTTTGGCAAACTTATCGTGAGGATGCGGTGTTTATCTACTGGGGATGTATGTGGAAACACTGCTTCTATCTGATCGAACTTTTCTGCAAGCCAGTAAGGATAGTCGTCCTTATTTTGTGGACGTTTGCCCATCACAGAATTTACCATGACAGGACTTATAGTCACTCCAGCTGCAATAGCTGGTTGGCCTGCGACTACAGGAGCAGCTCCATGGAGGCTACCTGTAACGTATGTCACTAGGGCTCGATGCACTCGTACCAATTCGGTATGCATAGTGCGCAGTTCCGCAAGCGGTAATGCCAGATAATTCGGATGTGGGGTATACCCGGCCAATACAGGCCAAGTGGCCCCCTGAATTGACAAGGGGCCTAAACGAACTGCGGTAGTTGGTTGTGGTAGGGCGCCATTAAACCAAACACGGTGCTGCCAAGCCGTGAGAGGCACTTCAAGAGCAGTATAGGGTCGATAGGCAGCAGGAATAGCGGTGGGTTTATATTCATGAAACAGCTTGTCACCTGCATCCACCGCTTCAAAAGTGATCCAAGTGTAAAACACTTCAAAGTGATAAGCCGGATCGGCTTGAACCACAAAGACCAACTCGACCCCTGTATCGGGCACTCCATACACAGCTAAGTGGTCTCGGAGTGCTCCTCGACTATGTGCAGCTATCGCCACACCAGCCATGACTAAACAATTATATTCGACAACCTAACAGGGAGCACAAAAATGGGTCTATTAACTAACCTTTTTTAATAATATCAAGCTTGAAAGAACCTATAAAACATTCAATATAGGAGGTATCACCGTCACATACGCCTCCGGAAGCGTACGCGAGGGGTTTGTGGACAAGCACAAGTACTACTCAAGCGTCTCGCAGATAAGCTGCCCCACGGTGGTCGCGCCATGTCATAAGGTTTCTGCACATACACAGAGCTATGCACAGGAAAATGGGACCCCGGAATACAGTGGTTTGCCACCATATACCGTAGCACCCAAAAACCCCAACCCAACTAGCTTAGCATCCCATTAGCACCCAAGTACTAATGTTTGGACAACCCAGAACACGGTATCTTTATCTCAGGACTCGCAGAAGCAAGAACACTCTTTCATCACTCACTCGTACTTGTCCACAAGATGCGTAGGAAGAGACACTGGATAGGTTAAAATATTTATTCCAACTTACGTGCTCTAATGTACAGTACACGTGTCAGTACTAATAGCATAATGCATATGACTAATATAAGCAGCATGGTTACAATTCCATAGAATACAAACGGGGAAAGCATCTCAGAGCTCAGTGGATAAACGTATAAATAACATTACCACCCTCCCCTTGCAGTAAGATAGTTTATTATAATAATAGAAGACCTCTGGGCTTTGACTAGCGAACCCCCATACCTCAGTCTCTAGATGCAGAATTACATCAGCAGGACATCATAGCTCTTCTCACTGAAAGGGATTTCTCCAAGTGTGTTAAGCGCTAGTAAAACCACAGTATTAAAAGCATACCAAATTCTTCATGGCAATTGCACCTAATGTTATGTCTGGGTGCGCGAGACTGGCCATATCAGGAAGAACCAGAATACATTGTTATGCGACCTTGTACATGTTTGTGCAGACTGAGCCCAGAAAGGTGAACAACAGAAAATGCAGACAGTGCAAAAGAACTTGGCACGAGCAAAGGGCGAGGAAGGCCCGGCTCAGTGTAACGTGCGCAAAGAAAAGCAGCATGGCAGCCAGGCCTAGGCCAACATAACAAGGCAGGTAACAATCCACAAGACATAATGTCCATATAACTTTCAAAAGCTGGAGTAGGGTTAAATGCCAAGAACTGCTCAGTAAGGTGGCCCAGAGAGCCCCCAGTTATCTCTTGCCACACTAGTGACCAGCAGTTCGATTTTAAGATCTGTTTATCTGCCTTACAAAGTAATTTGGGTGAGTCCCACATTCTGATCAAAACCAATTTTTTGCACTAGTCACAGACAAACCTTAACCAAGGGATTGCCATGGGGCGATCCAAATTCCTTACTTCACTCAAGGAATCTCTATATTTGCCTAATTCCAGAGTAGTCCGGATACAAATCCAGAATAGTAATGGTTTTAAGTGCACCTGATCAGATACTCTTTTCATCCCCATATCAAAATAAAGCGGCACCAAGGGGGTACTTACGGGGACCGAGAGCAATGCTCTGACAAATGATTTCTCTGTCACTGCGAGCCTCTGGGTATCAGGGCAACCCCAAACTTCAGCGCCATACACTGCAGCCACTCAATAGGCTTCCAAGGCCAGGGAGGTAGAACGCAAGTATGTGTTCTTCTAGAAGGCAATACAACATAGACTCAGGGTCCACAGGACTGGCCACTTTATCAGGTTTGTGTTGCTAGTCTTCTTAACTAATTGGCTCCACAGGCCCACCTCCTGTGGGAGTACTGTTTGAGTATCAGTTCAAGAGCTGCAGGTAGACAAAATAACCACCAGACAGATTGTTACCAAATGTAAGAAATTTGGGGCCTCATTTATGAGGTTTTGCGTAGGGCAGTGCCGCAACGAATTGTGCTGCGCTGCCCTATGTCAAAACAAAAGGGCAGGAATGCGCTGTATCTATGAGATACTGCACATTCCTGTCCTTTTCCCCTGCACTGGAACACAATGAGCTGCCATGCGCCAATGCAGGCACCCTTGCACCATGGTGAAAGGGTGCCTGCGTTGCGGAGCTAATTGATTTTGTGCAGAAGGGGACACCTTTTTGCACAAAATCAATCAATTCAGGCGATTTCCAATGCAGCACACATAGAAAAAGGAAAAAGGGAGGAGAAATAAAAACATGTCTCCTCGTTGAGCCTCCCTAACGCCACCCCTGGGGTGGTGTTAGATTGAGGCATTCCCAGGTTTATGATTTCTCGTAAATCTAGGAATGCTTCAGATTCCATGGGTGCTGCGTGGGAACACCCATGGAACGCCCTTTCATGCAGTGTTCTGCGTGAAAGGGGCACATATTTTTAAGGCCATGAAAAGCCACGTAAAGTGGCTTTAAGTGGCCTTGTAAATATTCCACGGCACATTGCGCCACAGGAACGTAAAAAAAGTGACATTCCAGTGACGCAAAAAGTGCCACAAGGGGCCTCATAAATGAGGCCCACGGTTTTTTGGTGATAGGTTCCCCTATTTAGTCTTGTGGAGTAACATGATCTGTGATAGCATATTTTAGCCACAATTTAATTCACTTATTGGTAGTGTCAAACTAATTTTAGAAGTTTTCTTGATCGCTGCATTGGAGCTTGAGGCGAGTCTGGCCATTGCATTCTGTATGGTTTGCAGTCTTTTCGTGAGATGTTTGGTGATTTCTGCATAGAGGAAGTTCCCATAATCTAGTCTGCTGATGATGAGGGCTTGGGTGACGATGTTTCTATTGTTGTAGGATGTTGTTCTGGTGGGCATAGGGAGAAAACTCCCTATGCATAACGGAAGTTGATTTTTGTGTTTTGTAGAATGAAACCAGCTTTCAGGTTTGTTTCTGCAACCTGCAAAGAAAACATAAAAGCTTGGCAGGCCACTAGATCATGGCTTCCCACCCAGCATTCTATTTTTATGCAAAGTGATGCAGCTGTGAGAACACTTTCATGAAAAGTTCCCCACCACATTAGCAAAGAATTGTAAATACTACCAGTGGCATGGCCAGTGTGTCATGGCCACTGTTTGAACTGTGAAATACAGCAATAATCATGGTTTAGTGGGCCCCTCAGGTCTCTGGGCCCGGGTGCCACTGCATCTGCTGCATTAATGGAAGGTATGCCCCTGAATACTACGGGTGGACTCCTGAAGGGTTGGCAGAGACAATGACAGCCCACCTACCCTTAAATGATGTTCTTAGTTGTCCGTTTTGGCTTAAATAACCAAATTGGATTGTAACATGGCTTAGATGTGCTGTATGGTCTTTAAAAGCCACACAACATCCTCAAATGTGTATAATGTGTAGCCTAAAAATGTACTAATTAACTGGGATAAGCATATGATTTTCGAAAAGGTACTGATTTCTGTTGGGTGTCCCCAGGCTAGTATAAAACAGTACTGTTTGCAACAGGTTGTCATTTTGGGTCACATTTCTAACTTTGGAGAAGCTGTTGTGCCCCAGCCTTTCATTAAGAAATTGGTACGGCGCAATGTTTAACAATACATTTGCTCAGCCTCTAAAATCTTATTCTTATAAAATATATTAATATGTGAGGGCATGATTCACATCCAGTAGTGAGCTCGTCGGAATATTTCAACATGTAGTGTGCAATTTCATTTTCATGTAGATTTCTGTGCTGGTGTTATCACCAAAATGGTACCGTTCACCTAAAGTACACAAATAATGTGCACAGTATGCACTCATTCGCATTACCATTACATTTTCTGACCACTTTCATCTTTGGTGGCTTTTGTACCATTTGTATACATGGCCCGTATAGTTCCTTGTAAGTATAATCCTTGTGAGTTCATTATTCTTTAAAAAAAATGCTATTTTGTCTGTAGAAAGTCAATGAAACCATCATTATTTCCTCTCGCTGTGATGTGCTTTGCATATTCAATGCTGCTTAAAGCGGGCTAAATTAAATCTAACCTGGTTTACCTGTTTGGACTTTCCTCTACAGCACCATTATAACGGAATATACAGGCGTGAACTACCCGGTGTATGACTTTTCTCAGATCACACTTTGCTGTGTAAATGTCAGATACAGAATTATAGATGGCAATGAACTCGGTGAGTACAATTTCGTTTGAGTTCTTAATAAACTAATATACTACTGCATGGAAATAGCCCGTATTAAGTTAGTTTATTAATGCTATTTCGGGACAACCAGTAGTGCAAGTGGATTGTTTGAGCTGTTAAGATCATGTATCAGGATTTGGGATTAGCTTCTGCAAGGTATAACTTCCATGGCAACTGATGTTTCCTTTGTATGGAACACATAGTGCCTAGATTGATATATAGACACTGGACATCAAAACATTTAAGAGAAGTAGAATAAATGAAAATGCGTGTTTAGAATGTAGGACACTGACAAAACAGAAGAGAATTCTTTACAGTAGCAAATCAAAGGCAAGTCCGGTCATTTCAGTCAATTCTTGTGTTTTAGCCACAGAATGTTGCATAGTGGGAGTTCTGCTTCACCATTAAAAGTCTAGCCATGTGAGGGAAAATGGCCGCTTGAGCGAGAGCTCCGTCTCCTTGGTGCCACATCCTCGGCTCAACTATGAGCCCAATGGGGTAGCTGCAGTCCGAGCACAAGAGAAAATGCTCCGGTATATGCGGGGAATGCCATAACGACTCCGAACTGCTTCCTGACTCTGCAGTGCCGTGGGGAGATGCAACTTCAAAACAGACCACATGAGGCCTACTAGGTGGCCGTTCCCAACCTCAGAAAGCGGTGAGGCCGCATTTAACGATCAATTCTTTGATGTCCTGTTGATATCGCTGACCTATATCCATTATTGGTCCTATAGGAATTCTGACCAGCCACCAAAGAAGCCAGGAAATGTAAAATTCCTGTGGCACCTGATGAAAAATAACCATAGCCTGCTCAATACACCAGCCATTCCAAACTTCCCAGGCTGAAATATATGCTTTAATTGTACCTTGTGGCCATGAGGCTTTTATATATCCTGAAGCAGGCTCCATAGGTCCAACCTGAGAGGTTCCATGCCACCAGTGTCAGGTTACCCTGCGTAACAAGCTTGTGGTATTGCCCCTAACGACCCCTCAACAATTGTGGGAACACTGGGAGGCAAAATGGGTAATTAGTCACAAGGTCTAAGAGGGAGGAATACCATGGTTGCGCTGTTTGTAGTGGTGCTATCATGACCACCCTCGCTGACTGTTTGAACACATGCGCTACACAGCTGGGGATCATGATTAAAGGCTGAAAAGCATTGCCATTGGACCAATCCAGAAGAAAAGCATCCGTTGCTAGAGCTTCTGGATTTGATCCAACTGAAATATCTGTGAAGCTGAGCTGTCAGCCTTGAGGCAAAAATGTCTGTGTCGAATGGACCCCAAAATATGCTTAGAATCTTGAAAGTCTGCCTATTCAGACGCCAGTCACTGGCATCATGGACATTCCTCAAGTACCAATCTGCTACCCAATTGTGTGGCCCTGGAAGATATTCTGCTTTTAGAGATATCCTGTGGCACAGACAAAACTCCCAGTGCTCTGACCAATTCAGCTACATGTCTGGACCTTGTGCACCCCCCTGCAGTCTGTTTCCGTACCTGACTGCTGTCAGATTGTCCATAAGTAGGAAGACTGAACATGTTACCTTACCATTTATCAGACTCTGAATGGCAAAGAAGCCTGCAAGAAGCTCTAAACAATTTATGTACATTGACAACTCCTTATCTTCCTCCAGTTGGGAAAGTGTCAAACGTGGCACCCAACCCCAGAGACTTGCATCTGACCCTAATAGCAGACCTGGGGAAGTAGGAAATGTCTATGTGGCCTAACCATGAGTTTATTTCCTTTATTGCTTCCATGTCCAATGGAACCATCTCTTATTTCTAGCCTTTGGAGAGTCCTGTAATAAAGAGGTCCTTGAATGATCCCCTGAATTGGGGATTAAAGAAGGCTCACCAGCCTCGTCAACTTCCTGAGAGAAGCCTACTCTTTCTTTATTACCTTTGTCTGATTCTACTAAGAACTCCAAGAACTCCCTCTTGTTTGAGGGTTCCAGATCCGATTTCTACACATTTATGTTAAAGCCTAGAAACTGGATTAATTCTATGGCCATTTGCACCTCCTCCAGCAATTAATTATTTTCCTGGCTTAGGAATATGGAGTATACCACCATACTCAGCCTCTAAGACCTGAGAGCTGCAGCAACTGGTTTTTATCAGTTTGGTGAAGCACCATGGAGAAGAGGATAGACTGAATTGAAGGGACTTGTATCTGTACACCTGCCCTAGCCACAGAAAGAGCAGATACTTCTTGGATTGTTACACATTTGTACTGACAAATAATCTTCCTTCAAATACAGTCACACATCCAGTATTCAGTAAGGAAAATATCTCTGATACTGACTACTGTTTCCATTTTGAGGTGGTTATAAATGACAAACTGATATAGATTTTCAGAATTATTACTGGTTGAAACTTCCTGGTTTTCTTTTGAACAAAAAAATATTTTGCTTACAAAACCATCTGGGTGTAACAAACATGTCTCTATAGCCCCTTTGTTTAACATGTCTTGTACCTCTAAAGAAATCAACTCCATCCCTTCCAGTGAAAACTGAATTGAAGTCATAAATTTAGTCTCAACCAGAGAGGCATAAACCTCTATATGAAACCCCTGAACTGTTTACAAAACCAAGTATCGCTTGAAATCAACATGTACATTTTTGCAAAAAGGGCCAACCTGCCCCTAACTTTCACCAGAGGGGAAAACAGTACTCTAACCTTAAAGTCCTACTCTTCCTTGTCCTATACTGTCCCAAAATATCCTCCCATTCTTCTTTTTGGAAAGAACATTGGCCTGGCGTACTGATACTGCTAGCAGTTCAAGTAGGGCCGGAAGAAGTAGGAATGGCCAGCAAAAGCAACACCTGTATCTGCTGGCCCTAGGAGAGACCTGCCCAAACACCCTCATCAGAGATGAGTGACCTTTATCCAATGAAGCAAATACTAGCACATACTGACCAATCTCCCCAATGAAGTCATCACCAAAACAAAAACCTTGGTTGCTCAGTCCAACTACAGATATAGCCAATTCTCCCAACTTTAGATCAATTCTGAGCAAAACTCCTTTGCTTCTCTCATAATAAAGTCGAGCAATTACATTACCCAACAATCATACAGCCGTTTGGACCCATCTGGATATTACTTCTGTGTTCAGTGTCTGACCCATATTTATAGCTTGCTCAGCTAGGCACAACATTTTTGACGATAGATCCAAGGTGTCCAACACTTTATACTGGCATGATGACCAGGGTTATTCACACCTCTTCTGGGATTTTTATCTCCTCCACACAATAAAGTGAAACTTTAGTGTCCAAACCCCCTGGTCACAGTCTGCTTTGTCCGAAATAACTGCTCTGTGACATTCTGCTCTCATCCTGGGTCTTGTGGCTCTGACAATTGGAACTCTAATTCTCGATTGTACTTACTAATCCACAAACAGCTGAGGAAACCATTCAGTTGAATTAGGGTGTTGTAAAAATCCTGGGTCAAACAGGGAGTTACCTTCTACATCCAGAACCATTGTTTGTGTTTTGTCAGCCGCTTTTAGTTTTATGGGGAACTCGCAGCAACATCATCATCATAGGATATATCATTATCATACAAATCATCTGCAAAGTAATCATTTAGCTCTTCATAAGGCCTTTTTATATGACCCACCCAATGAACCCACAATAGAGTCTTCGGTCTTGATCGTTATGAATGCTTTATTCCACTTAGCAGTATTCCAATTAGCCAACACATGCTTCATCGTAATCACGACTTCATCAGGGCTAAAGATACCAAAAACATAACAATCATAATCTGAACTCATAACCTTCCAAAGTGACATCCTGTTAGCATGCATACGCAGTGAGCTTAGTGTAAACACAACCCAATCTTTATAGGACAGTTGTCCATTTGAGATCACAGCGTTACATCATACCGAACAATTTTCAATTTAACAATTACTATGTAAGAAAGAAGACTTTACAGGATTTTATGTCAGAAAGAAAAAGGGGGAAAAAACCCTGTGAGCGTATAATGTCAAACTTAATACAATATAGGTGCAACCAAAATTCTCTCAGAATCTATCCTCTTGTCTAACATCACAAGGTCTGCTCAAATTAGGTCACCAAGAACCGCATGCAAGTGTCAGATCGATAAGAAGACTGTACACCAATTACCACAATATCTATGAAAACTGCACCTTACGATTGTCCTGCTGATAGGATCTCCCGTAAAACAATACAGTCCTGCAAAACATTATCAAATCAACTATTCTGTTCCACTCTATACGCTTCATACTGTTATCATCAAACATCAAAGTTAACTAACCCAAACTGTTTGCGCACTGTCCTAGTGCAGTATGTCCTTGTCTTCAATGGCCCGTTTACGGGTCCGTGTAAGTCTCTACAACAAATTATGATAAACTAAGTATCAATGCCCTCATAGAATGACACCATATAAACTATCTCATGACAAAGCAAAATAAGAACATCCCAGGACTCACCAAATATAATAAAGCTATAATCTCCCGTGGCATGTACGCGACAGTTCACGGCATTCCATACAGGTGCCATATTGGATTAACTTTTTATAACTGGAACTAAAGAAAGGACTATGAGATTACCCCAACACCAAAATCATCAGTGACAATTTGAAATATACCAACATAAAGATATGCACAAACTGACATGTTAATTGTAATAAACGGTACACTGCATTACGAACCCCGATAAAAACAACATACAAAACAACATATAGGAGCTGATACTATATGCGATATTATGTGCTCAACACTTCGAAAACACCATAAAACCCATTAATACTTCCTATATGTTCCTAATGTGACAGGCCACAATTATCAAAAACAAAGTAAATCACCATAGTACTTCTAAATGCATAATTTATATTTTACAATAGCGAGTCCCACTCCAACTCCATAATAGGTTCAGAGAACCATGTTTCCAAAGTAACATGCCACATGTGGTCTTCTACCACACTAATCCTGTTCCTGTTCGATCTAGTTGCGGGTTCCAAACTAATCACCAATACTAATAGTCCATAACAGGTATGGGCCATAGAGCAATACCATGACCTCACGATGGGGTAATTATGGTTCATTTTACACATAACATCAATCCCCCAGAAAGTACTGAAGCTCATGATCAATGTTAAGACCTTTTTCCACTGCCTACAACCCCATGATCCACATTGCTTCCTGCGAATAAAAAAGGAATAATTCTCTGTTGCCCCCTCTGAGGTCCCTGATCACTTGGTCTATGCCAAAGAATTTAAAATTCTTATGTTGTGTCTGTGCCGAACATTCCATGGCATGAACTGCAGTTGGGTATCTTACATCATTCATTTTCAATGCCCTCATGTGTTTGCCAACTCTTTCCTTTATACTTCTGATCGTACTTCTTACATAAATACATTCGCATTTACATACAATAATGTATACTACAAACTTTGTAATACAGTTGATGTTACATTTGATGTCATACTCTTCCTGATCACCATTCCTGAATTTTGGTTTTCATCCAGTGCCCACCTACACATTCCACAATGTCCACATTTATAAAAACCCATGGTGTGTTCTGTCATCCAATTCTCTCTCTGTTTATGTTTGGGGTAACTTGGGTTTGATAAATTCTTAGGGGTTCTGCCCTTCCAAAAAGTTATATCTGGTCTGTCTGAAATACAACCCCTTAACATCCTATCTGCTTGTTGGAGATGCCAATGCTTCTGGAGGCACTTCTGAAATCTGAATGAATACCAACTAAAATCTGTACCCGTATCCGTAATCCTGTCTTCTGTGATTACTTGAAAGTTATAATAGTTAAAATAGATGCAGCAGTCAGTGGGGGTAAGAGCCATAATATATTGTGAGGTGTTAGTTATACCAATCTACCAGTATGTATTTTTTATTAACTGTACAATTAATTAAAATCATTACAGTAAAAGCAGTCAACATGTTACAGCTAAAACAATAGTAAAAAAAACTTTAGTTTGTAGTAGAAATTTAAAAGATTTGATAAAAGGATTTGCCGCCCCTCCCCAGTTCCACCATAAACGGCATTCCCCAGGGTTTGTAACTTTGGAGTTATGGCTTTAATCGCAATCCAGAATCCCACGATGTTCTGTGAAGATCGATAGCGTTATAAAGCTGTGACTCATTCCCCTTAACCTTTGGTCAATTATCATGTGAGGCACTATCCTAGAGAGGGTGCTGAAAGTGCAGACAGGCATCAGTGCACAATTAAGACCACCTCAGCTGTCTTCCGCTGGGTTAATGATGCTCTTCTCCAGAGTGTTATTTTGTAAATTTGCCGTTTTTAAGGCGGTCCTGATGTGGTGGATAAATTTCCCCAGTCTTGCTAGGGTCGTCGTGCTGGATTTGGAAAAGCACATGGCTGACGCTTCACTGCAAGATTTTATTCCATTGAAGGTACAAATCGGGCGCAATAGTCGCCGACGTTCGTCGATGAGATTGGGGCAACAGCATAAGAGGTGCAGCCACGATTCCCTCTTGTATGGGGCAGAGTTTACAGTTTGTGGCATCCCCCCTTCGGGCCCAAGCGGGGTTGAAATCTACAATTCCTAAAGTGATTAATCTCATGGACAGAATTTTGCTTCGGGCCAATGGGGTGAGAGCGTCACTTAGGTAAGCCTGGGCTTTGCCAGCCATATAGGAGCTGTTCAGCGGGTCTAAGTGTGAACTTGATCGGAGTGATTTGCAGTCGAGGTCAAATGAAATTTCGCACACTTGTTTATTTATGGCTCTTTTCCAAGCGTTCATCGGAATTTCCAGCCTCGATATGCTCTCTTCCACTATATTCAATGTTTCGATCGCTTTATCAAGAGTGGTGTGCCAGGTCGTGCATGGCTCTTCAAAGATAGATCTCAGTTGATGTTTTAGTGTGTTAGCTGGGGCCCTTAAAATCCTGAGATAAAGTTTTATAAAGTCCCCCTGGCACATCAAGTCCGGCCTCACCACACCTAGTTCCAGCCTTAGCCTTGCTTTCCTTGCTGACCTCGGAATTTGAAGAACTGTTTTATATGCTTTAGATAGTGCTGAATTTAAGCAAGCGTGCTGTGACCCGGGGAAGGCCAAGTGACCATAGCTAATTGCTGGTAAGAGTTTTGCTTTTAAAACTTTCAGTATTGGACCGGCGATCGGACTGATTAGGTGGTGGCTTAGTTGCTTAAGTAGATGTATGACCATATTAGCCTTGGTGCTCTGGTGTTTCAGGTGGGCGTTCGCCTTAGCCCATTCCGTCAGCCAAACACCTAGGTAGTTGTATGACTCCGCCGTCTTGATTTGCAAGTTGCCCATTTGCCATTGTGCTTTCTTTTTCTGATGATAGGTCCCAAAGATGACGACCTTGGTCTTTCCTTGGTTTACTGTCAAGTTATTGATGTTGTTGAAGCGATTTAGTGCAATTAGGGCTCTTTGTAGGCCCACCTTCGTGTGGTCCATTATGGCTGTGTCGTCGGCGTATTGGAGCATTGGCAGCCTCATGTTTCCTAGTCTTGGTGCTACTAGGCAAGCTCCTGTTAGGGCATCCCCCAGATCCGCTGTGTATAGATTAAAGAGAATGGGTGCCAGCACACAGCCTTGCTTCAGCCCATTCTCCGTGATTATTTTCGGGGACACTGTGCTGGCGCTGATTTTGACCCTTACCCAGGTGTCTTCATAGAGCGATCTTATTGCCTTCAGTAGGTTTGGCGGAATGCCCCAGTTTTCTAGCTTCCACCATAATCTTCTACGAACAACTTTATCGAAGGCTGTGCTATAATCCACGAAGCAGCAGAAAAGTGGAGGGTGGTACTTCCGGGTGGCCTGGGCTGATAAGTATGCCAGTGCCAATACGTTGTCCATGGTCGATGCCTGTGACCTGAAGCCAGTCTGGTAGAGAGGTATAATGCTATTCTCTTCCGCCCACGTCTCCAAGTCCTTTAGTAGAAGGTGGGCGTAGGCCTTGGCTTCGAGGTCAAGTAGGGCGATAAGCCTATAATTTGATGGCTTAGAGCGGTCTCCTTTTTTGAAAATTGGGACCAAGATGGAGCCCCTCCAAGAGTCGGGAGTTATAGCTCTCTGGAAAGTGTGGTTGTATAAAGGAGTTAGCATTGCTGCCCAGAAATCGGGGGCCTTTTTGAAGACCGGCGCTGGGATCCCATTAGGCCCGGGGGCCCCATCGTTCTTCATGTTCTTGATAGTCTTGATAACCATTTGGGGATTTAGCTGGGCTGGTGATATACTGTGTGTTTCCGCCGGCGTTCTGTCACCCACCGACCAGTTGCATTGGCTGGCGATCGTATCTCCTGGCTTGGTGTTTAAATGCCAGTCTCGGCCCGCCCCGCCGCTGGCCCCTTCTGAACTATCTTTGCGTGCGGGGGCAATTGCGTAAAGCTGTTTAACATAGATCAGCCAGTCCTTTTCTGCTACTCCGTTCTCTCTTGAGATTCCTCTGCTGCTCAGCTGGTTTATATATCTCCACAGATGCGCTGGGTTCTTCTGCTTTATCATGGAGAAGACTTTGAGCCATTCCCTTTCCATGGTGGCATTTTTATGTTCCCATATTTTCTTCCTTAGTGCTGCCCTCAGTGAAGCAACCGACGGTCCCTCCGATGGGCCGCCCCCTCTTTTCTTTTTTGTGAGGGCCTTACGCAGGAGCCGTTTAGAGTCCTGTATGTCTTTGTTTCGCCCTATGCTGCCACCTCTTGGTTGCCCTTTGGGCCTGGGGGGTTGAGCCTGGGGGTTCCCGAGCTTTGCTTGTAGGTCCTCCACGATATCTTCCCAGGCCTTTATGGGTGAGAGCGACGAAGACAGATTGCCTTCCTGTTTCTCTTCCAGCCATGTTTGTAGCGTGTTACCTATCTTGTCCGACCATTTAATCCTTCTCAAGACACTGTGTTTTTCGTCCCCTCTTGACACCCCGATGGTTTGGTGGTAGAGAGCTGACGGAACTGTCATCAGAAAGACCGCTCTCAATGGCCTATGATCGCTTTCCGTCCTATCTTCAACTTCAAAGTCCTCCAGTCTGGCCGCCAGCGCTTCGCTGGCCATGATGTAATCAATTCTTGAGATGTCTCTGAAAGTGGGGGGAGGATCCCATGTGTTCGCGTGGGCTTTTTTCAGTGCATGGGTTGAGATCAGCTTATAGTTATTGATGAAGTTGGACAAGGATGCTGCCCTGCCGGATCTCAGGGGGGGGGGGGTTTGATTGTATCCAGGTCCTTCAGGTTGAAATCCCCTGCTAGAATAACCTGGTGAGATTTATATTTACACAAGAGGTCTTCTAGTTTCCCTAGCAGTCCCTCCAACTTCTCTTTCGTGGTGAGCTGAGCCGGGTTGATGTAACAGTTAATTATTAAAAGAGGCGTTGGATGTGAATCAAAGTTCAGGCCTCTGATGTGTAAAGCTTGCAATCCGGGTGAGTTTAAGTTAATAGCTGTAGCTTCAAGGGCACTTTCGTGCTTTATAAAGACTGATAGACCGCCAGCCGGATGGCCGAATAGATTCTTTTTTGTAGCTGGGATAAAGTGTTCGTAGTACCCTGCCAGTGGGGTGCTGGACAAAGCCCAAGTCTCTTGGAGGCAGAGTATATCGCCCGTTTCCAGGAACTGCTTCAGATTTTCGTTGCCGCGGATTTTACTAATCCCTGCTATGTTCCAGGAGATTAAGGTTAGTTGCTGTTTATAGACTGCTCTTCGCCTAATCGCTCCCCTGGCTAGCTGGAGTTCTCTGCAGTTAGGGATGCTGGTGCCCCCCAGTTGAGATTCCAGATGGAATTGGAGAAAAGGGGCCTGCACAAATGACCCGATGGTTATTTTGGCATGAGATCCTGATGTCCGTTGGGACCCTGGGGGCTATCCGAGTTTTGCCCGGAGAGCCCGAACAATTTGTCCCATGCAGGATCGACCAAGGGGCCTTTCCCCTGTTATCTGGTGCTAGAACATGAGGGTATTTTGGGTGCGGTACCATCTGGACATCGATGCCCCACTCAGCTAGTTGTATAGAGTTGTTCACAATGGCTTGTTGTATTTTTATGTGATTTAGACCCAGCACTGTTGAGTCGCCGTGTGTGTCCCCCTTCGTGCTCAGAAATTTCACCCATACTATATCACCCGTTTGTATTTGTTCTAGGGTGGCCAGATGTTTGAAGAGGCGGAGTATATTACTCCTATTCAGGATGTCGGGCTGTCCCGAACTGTGATACCTTGGGGTGAGGATTACCTCTTGTACCACTATTGGTGAACCCGGGGTTGGGGCCGCTTTACCCCTGTGTAGGGAGGGCACTGCCGGCCTTAATCCTGAGCTTTGGCTTCCTTGTTTGATCGTAGAATGTCCCGCTTGGGGCCACTTATTGTGGCCTTGATTGCCCCCAGTGCCAGACTCTTGTCTAAGTTCTGCTTGAAATGGGGACAGATCCGGCGGTTGCAGCGCTATTATGGCCGTCGCTGTTTGGGGACTTGCCTCACGTGGTGCCAAGCTTAGTCTGGCTGTTTAAACGTAGCCAATAGGCTGGTCTGGCCTTGCTGAAGGTTTTTGATCCGTCACGGTTGGAGTGCTTAGTGAAATTAACTGTGTTTGCTCTTCTGCCGGAGGGTGAACAGCCTGGGAAACCTTTTTGCCCCAATTTTTGATGGTAAAAATGGGGTAGGGCTGAGGTGGATTAGTGGCCCCTTGCGGGGGTGGGTGCTCTTCAACAACTGCTGTTGTCTCCCTCTTGTCTTTGTTTTTTTCCGTTGTTTCCTCAACTTCTTTTTTGCTCGCCTTGACAGGGTGCAATCTTGTGCGTCCATTGTGCTGAGGGTATGTTCCTGCGGGTCTAGTGCCGGAGCGTCGCTCCCCCCGCTGTGCCCCTGGATTATGCTAGGTGTCCCTTGGGCCCTTTTAGAGATGCCCTGTCCAACTGGAGTCTTTGAATCCAAACCCGGTCGAGGTCCTGCTGGCTGTCTTGCCTCCTGGCGATTGCGGTTGGTCAACGCCCTGTCATCTGTGGTGATTATGCTTGATGTGTCCCAGCGTCCTTTAGATATTTCTACTATGTCCGTTAGGATCTCAGGGAGGGAGGCCCATTTCTCCATGAGGGTTGAACAGCAGCAGGAACAGTCCCCCGGGTTGGAGGCCAGGTACTGGGAGAACCTGTTGTCTAATTTGTCCACCCTGGAGCTTATATTGACTAGACGGGCTGCTATGGCTTGTAGGAGGTCTATTTGAACTTCCATTTTGGATGACTGCCACAGAAGAGCTTTGTTGGTGATACAGTTTGTCTCAGTCGAGGGAGATTTCTCCAAATCCGCATGTGTGCTGACATTGCTAAGTTTGTGGTCAGCATTAGAATTGATGCCCCATGGGGGTGTTGATGGCAATAACAGATTTGGGGTTAATTCTAAAGTTCTTTCGATCTTTTGGCCCAGATTGTGGAGGAATGAAGCTGTTAGGTCCCCTCCCACAGGGGAGTCTAGACCCTTGGTAACTGAGTGTGACCAGGGGCTTCTACAGTTTACTTCAGGCTCCGTACTGTGGGTGTCTGAACCGTGGGCAGTGACTTGATGAATTTGCGCTTTCGTCACTAAAGTTAGTACATCCTTGGCTAGAACTGTTTCGTGTGGCTTAGTAAGTGTGGCGTCTCGCCCCATGTCTAAGATTTGAAGGGGGATTTGACATGTGATTGGACCATTGCGCTGCGTTGGGTCGGGTAGCCCACGGGTTGCACCCTCCTTTTCTTTCTGTTCCCTGGATTCCATACTCGGGAGTGGTCCCTACCTGCATATGCTGATGTGCTCCGGGGGTGATCTGCCCAGCCCTTTGGGACTGCTGTCTTGGGCCATGCTCGAGCCGTGAGATGGAGCGCCGGTGGTTGTCACTTGGTCGATGTTGGGGGTGTCCCTTTTCCTAAGGAAGGGCCTTATCGAGCCCTTTAGTGCAGCGTCTTGCAGTGTTTCCTTTCGGTTATCTGTAAGTGATTTACTCCTTGTAATCCTTATAATCCCTTTTTTTCGGGAGTGAGTTTTGAGAGTTTCCTCTGGGGTCGTGTGCACTCGCCCTTTTCTTTTGGGGCCCATTGCTGGGTGGAGCACTGGGGAGCTCCTCCTGCTGTTTGCTCCAAGTGGTTCGCTTGCAGCTCTTACCGGACTGCGCCCCGACGAATGCTGAAGGGGCGTGTGCTCCTTTCGTTGGTGCTGAGGAATTTGCGAAAGTCCTGGGAGAGAGGGGTCTTTAAGGGGTATTGACGTGTCTGTGGCTATGTACTGTGGTCCCTCCGTGTGATGTTGTCCACTCCGATGCGGTATGTGGTGAGCAAAAAGGCGGGGCAGTGTTACAGGAGGCAAGGAGCGAGGAGCAAACGCGTCAGTGGGGCAGCGAGGCGGCGGAGCAACGGGGCTGATGATGGGAGGCAGTGCTCGCAGATTAGATCAAGGCTACCCCTAGCTCCGTGAGCCCCCCAGGATACCCCCTCACTGAAGCCCTATGATGCCCTCGCTGGTTTGTGATGACCTCGCTCACCTGTACCTTGCTGCGCCAAGTGCTCTCACTGGGGAAGTTGAAATTCAGGGCAGCACCGTTCTCCAAGTCTCAGCCACACCTCAGCACTCTCGGCTGCTCCGACCGGCGCCGTGCAGGTCCCTCTTTGCCCGGGTCCCGGTGTTAGGCTCAGTATTAGGCCAGGTCAGCATGCTCCTCAGTGTCGCGGGGGGCTGGTAGTCTCCTCGGTGACTCAGCGAGCCGGCTACGCCCTGCCTTAGAGAGCCTGCAGGAGCCGCTGGAGTCAGGAAGACAGCGTGATGCGACAGGCGACAGGCTGGTAATCAGCGAGGCGGCAAGACAGCTGTGCAGCGTCCTCCTTGGGCCGCAGAACTTTTGCGGGATCCGCGGGTGTCTTGAATGCAGAAGGCAACCGGCCACGGGCCGGGAGAACAGCGTGCAAACAGCGTGTCAACGTGGCAGGCAGCTATCCTCCTCGCGTCCTCCTCGCTTCCTCCCCGCACTGGAACTGGCGTTTGGCGCTTGCGGTCTGTCGTGAAACCCGGATTGGAATCACTGGTAAGGACTCTGCTCTGAGTAGACCACAATTACTGCATTTAGGAGAAGGTATTTACACAGTTTGCCATCCTATATCCTGTAGTGCAGCTGAGCATGTTGCATAGAATAATGAAAATTATCTGACCCAAGATGAGCACTGCATAAACTCAGGGGATGTAATAAGTAAAGGTAAAAACATGCATATTTACACATATTGCCTTATGTTGGTAGTATCTAACTTAGGAAATGGAATTAAAGTTCTAAACCTAATATAAGATTTTTCGATTCGTTATTCAGGCCACTTCAAGCTGAATGAAATAACTGGAGAGCTATCAACGGCCTCAAATCTGATCTACAAGGAAAAGAACTCCTACCGTCTCATTGTTCAATTAAGTTCTCAACACTGCTCTACATCCTCAGGTTTGAATTTGTTTTCATAAATTTCATTGGAGGTTAAAATTAATTTTGTGAAATGGTAGGTGTTTAGACTGCTCTTGAGAAGTGATTGAAATGTAAAAATATATGCCTAAATGCTTGAAAATGTACGTTGAGTTGATCTGGACTCCTTTATTGGCAGTTAAAGCCGACTTGTGCAACTTTAGTAATGCGTTTACAGCTTTATTTATCAATAAGGAGGACCCTGAGCAGTTGTCTTCTCCCATTGATGAATTCTAAAAACACACCTCAGATGTTGGCTCTACTGGAAGGTGTTGATGTATTTTCAGACATGATTAATTTGAGTGATTTTAAGTTTTTGTTTTTTATGTATTGCTATGTTTTATGATATTGTATTGTTTATATAGTTTAATGTATAGATTGAAGATGATGTGATACAGGATAGAGATGTAGGGTGCTCTGCTGCAAACAAGGCGTTCCTGGGATCTTGAGGTTTCCACTTGGTTGAGTTGGTTGTGGGTGGTGGATTAGGTCTTTGTCAAAGAACACCTCAGATATTTCCAGGGTATGGAGCGGTGCTTGGCAGTTGACCCTGTTGAAGGCTGTAGAGATGATCAAGTGGGATCAGGAGGCAGTAATTTTAGTTGTTTATTAGGAGGATACTGTTGACTACTTTTTACATAAATGTTTTATGAGTTTCTTTATTTGCATTTCAAAGAATACAGCTATGACTGTATACAAATCTTTGCAGCAGAGAAGGAAGCAGCACACACTGTAATCATCGCATGTCTGTCTGAGTTACATGTCATTTGTCAGTGTTTTAGTTGAATGGTTTAGGTCCACTCACATTTTAACCAGTTTATTTTTCCATTCTGCTGTCTTTTAACCTGCTCAAGCATAACTTACTTTTTACGGTAACAACTAACCTTCCAACAAGAACTCCCCCCTCCCACCCATGCCCCCTTTTTGCCTTCTACCTGGTTATCAGTCACAGTGAGTACATTCAGAAGGGTAAGCAGGATGGGTTCCCAGCTAGGTCTCATAGTTTAGTGGCTATATCCCCGGCTATCCCATGTGACTATTGACTACTTGATAGGTAGATGTCTCTATGCTGCTGCGTGGCCTGATGCTGGATTGGTAGCCCTTTAGGAGAAGATTCTTGTAGATTTGATTTTATGACTGAAAAAAAGAACAAATAGAGGCTGCATTTTTAATAATTTTTCACATGAAAGTAAGATCAGTGTGCAAGAGGAAGTTGTGAGCTGTCTTTCTATTAATAGATTGATGGGCGATTGAAGACCATCTAAATGTCCGTTTGCTGTTTTCCTTGTGGATTCTGATTTTATTTATCTTTTCAGTGAAGAAGTGATTGGTGGTGTTAAACTTGTTATCCGATTGTGCCCACTAACTCTGATCTTGATTCACAAATGAAGAACTGGCACAGTTTTTCTTGTGGAGAGGAGACTTCCAAGTGTAGAAGTCTGGCAAGTATGAAGATTGTATGAAGTTAGAAGTGACACCTAGGATAGGAGTAGTGGTGTTTCCAGGGCAGACTTAGAGGAACGTGGACCATATAAATGAAATGATCACCTATAGACTCAGAATTTGGTAGGTGTTCACAAACTTTTGCACTCTTTTCCACACTTAACTGCACTTCTAATTTTACACCTACATGAACCAGGCGTATGAAATTCTATGGCTTCTAGTAAACTGGCTCTAGAGAGGAACCCTAATCATATCACAGTGCTTGATTGAAAAGACATGTCTTCAAGGTCTTATAAATCGACACTTCATTTCTTCTGGGGAACATGGAACAAGGCATGGAGTTCCAGAATAAGGCGGTCTGAATCCTAATTGTCCGGCAGTGCATCCCGTGATGTAGAAACTAATGAATGAACACAAATCATAAGGCTTCTAACTGGAAAGTGTGCCAGGAGTAGCATATTTAGAATTTTCCCCGATAAGACCAGTGTCATCCATAGCCCTATAAGCAGTACAAAGAACCTTAAATTGAATACAGCTGCCAATGGAGTGACTGTATAGCCGGAGATATAGGATTGTGTTTTCTCATCCTCAGCAAGAGTCTAGCCTGTGAGTTTTGTACATGTTGAAGGGATGGGGGTATTACGTTTAGACCCAGATGCAGTTGGTGTGTGAGAAAATAATTAACAGAGTAACTCGATAAGGCAAAGACAGAAAAGGAAGAATCTGGTCAGTCTGTGCAGCAGTTGACAAAGTGTACAAAACACTGTAATTTTTCAAAGGGTGTACTAAACAAGGGAAGTCTCTACTTGAAAAGGCATTTTTCAAATTAAAAAAGAAAAGCCAAAGATGTGTAGAAAATCACACAAATATTCCATCGTACGTAGGCTCATTTACTCATTGCAGGACTAGTGTACACACTTAGTGGTATGAGGAACAGCCGTACAACAGGAAATTACAGAAATCGTATACTACCCTCGTGTAGACTTGTCACCTATTTGGATCCGCTACCAATTCATACATCTCCAAATGGTGCTCTGAGCAGTATGACTTTCTTCTCTGCATGGCCATTTCTGTTTCGTATGTTCACTAGTCTCTCTCTCAGATGGGGCATATTCCCCCTGATATGAAAATGGCTCTTTTATGTGAAAGTATTAATAACACCTATTTTCGTAGGCAATGTATTCTTTCCTGTACAGCCTTTGCCCCAGATTCTATTGATCGTTTCCCAAGATGCGTTTTGATGTGAATGTTTGCACTCCATAAATATTTCTCTATTCTATTCTAATATCACACTACTGCTTATATTGTCCATTTATGTTTTAACTCGATGATTCCAATAAGACTTCAGGGTTCAAGATACCATATGTACACTATAAGTGTAGCATTGCAGTGTGCCAGTGAACACAACTATAAACCTCCAAATGCCTTCCTCGCATTCTTTATTCCATAGTGCTGTGTGATTCTCAGGGCTTAATATGCCCCTTCATTAACAATGCAGACGTCATCTTCTTCTGAACCAGAAGGGAATTCTCTCTTTTACTGCCATTTTGCAGGCGGTTAGTTCTTCTTTCAAGCATTCTTCTACTACCCCAACCAGTGACGACTAGTGACATCTGAAAGTAGCGGGGCGAATCAACAGCAGCAGGTCTCAGGGCTCATGGCTAATGCATACATGCCATGGAGACTGTGACTTGATAACAACAAAAGTACTTACTGATGTCGGTTTCCGGGACCACCTTCCAGTTGATGTCTTCGGAGAAGGCAATGTTGACTGTTCCCAAAAACCACCACGGAGGGAAGTGACGGGAGGAACAGCCAACGAACCTAACCAATCCTGGAGCTGCTCTCAAGCAGTTTTCAGCATGAGAGTAGCGCCATTATTGGTTGAAGCAGACTAAGGCAGCACTCCTTTTCAGACTAGGAGCCTGTGTCTGATGTCCGCCGGGCTGTTATGCAGCTCACAGATTGCTGCGGTCTGAAGTGCACATGTCGGGCTGGCCGTCGGAAGACAGCCGGCCAATCTGACATGTGCACTTTACGCTTTAGGCAACTGCCTGCAAGTCGGAATGGCCTAGTCCCTGCATTCATATTCGAAGTGCATTTAAATGGTAATGACCATTACCATTTTATTTAATTTACGTTGTTTGCTGTAGCTGCTGTGCTCGCAGCAGGCGGGTCGACACTGCTCCGCCCTAAAGGAGAAACCGCTGCTGACCCCTCCCAGTTTTACTAGAACGCCTGTATTGTCAGCTCAACTATCTTTTAAGGACACTTCTCGAAAGTTCTGAACTAACTCTTGGTAGCATGTTCCTGTTTGCTGTGTTTCCCTGAGATTCAGGGCAAACCGAATTTCATTTTATTGTCATTTTTAGGTTTCGCCTGCACAGTGCTTGCGCTGTGCTCGTGAAATCTATTGTTTTTAATATAAACGTACAAGGAGCTTACATTCCGCCCCCTCTCTTTCCTGTCTTTTCATTGGTTCCTGTGCTTGCCACTTACTTTTCCTCCATTTCTATTGGCTGATGCATATTTTCCTAAATTTACCAATGCTTGTTCATCATCACCTTTTCTTATCAGTTTCCCGTAGCCGAAATACTGTTAACATTCGCTTTGGTGGAACTATTTTTTCTGAATGTTTGTCTTGCGGCAGATTTATATAGCACAACATATCACTCGGAGAGATTAAGTGATTTGCCCAGAATCACAGGTAGTTGCTGCAGAGACTTGAACCGGGATCCCCAGCTCTCAAGTCAGCAGCTCTGACCACGGCCCACATCCTCTCCACTCCTGTGATACTTGTCTGGGAGCTCTTTCCTTCGTCCCTTCATTTCCGACGGTGATTGATAAAAACAGTTTATTATTCATCACATAGGCGAAACCGTTGCATTACCAATGCGTGTTTAAAGTGGCAGTTCCACAAGTGCATCACTCGGAAAACATACAACTGGATGGGTACCGTCACACACTCCTAACTTGATAGAGTTTCCGCACATCTCTTCCTGGCTAAACTTTAAACAAGAAATATTTTTGAAGGATCAGAATTCCAGAATCCCTGCTCCTACTTCGCCCAAAATATCCTAATATGAAATCTGTAGGACAGTCTTGCAGATCTATAAATTCAATTATGTTAGGTGCTTAAGGGTCAGATTTTCGAGTATGGCTTAACACAACACAGCCACCCTGCCCTGTGACTGCCTTCAATTTTCTACCAGTAAACTGGACAAACTGTGAGTCCACTTGTAGGTGTTGCAGGTTTTTGTTGGACTTCCATATTCAGAGTCCATGCTTTTACTTTTCGGGGGTCACTCTTATGTTTAGGGGTACTCCCACGTACAGCGGGGGGTGACCATAATGAGCTCATAACAGGCCATGGTGAAAACTGTGGTTGGAGAAAGAGGTTTATTGTCAGACAGGCACAGTCCTTTTACCTGTGCCTCTGTGCACTCCCCAATAACTGGGATACTTACTTCCCCCACTTTGTGGAGTGCGTTTTAAACCCAAATAACAACAAGACTTTGTTACAACTAGTCTTTAGCACCCTCAACTGCCTCTTTGGACTTAAATGGAACATCAGTTCCAGGTTTCCTGATGTTTTTCTGGTTTCTGTTTATTTTCTGTTTTTGGGAAACACAGCCACTTGGGCTCAAACCCACTGAGCTGTCTCACCAAGCATCAGGACAAGGGCTACAAAGAAAGTAGAAGACAGAGATACCTTAGCAAACCATGAAACATTGCTGCACTCTGCTGACACAAGCTCAGTAAGCTACAGTAAACCCGAGGGTGAATGCTGGAGGGAACACCCAAGGTTTCTCCATAGGATAGCAGTAGGCTTAGAGCAACATGTTAGAAAAATATAGCTGTTTGGGTGCAAGCGAAGCGCTATAACGTGTTTAGGGTTCTGTCTCTGTGTCAGAAGGTGCTAGCAGCTTCTGATTTTGTTTGTTCATGTTTATTTTTACTGCCCTGTTTCAGTTTCCCGGAGGATGGCTCAGTTAGCTGAATATTCTCCGTTGACAAATGCAGGATTCTGTATATTATGAGTTCAAATCCCAGCAAGATAGACTCAGCCTTCAATCCCTCAGTGAAGGATAAATTGAGTATCTGAAATTAACAGTGACATCTAATATTTAGAACGATTAGAAATGTCAAATTTTTTATTTTTAGCACTACATAAAACAGATGTGGAGTTTGCATTCCAGGATGGAGTCTCCCTGGTTTTTGGGTATTAGGAACTTGTTGTCCAACCAGCTGTTTTCCTAAACAGAGAGGTGTAAATCCATTTCCAGGGAGGGAAGGGGAAGAGAACAGCCAAAATTGGGTTGTATGGGAAGGGGCGTATCCACTGGAGAATAATAATTTCTCTGTCGAGAAAAATAATAATTGTAGCACTCAAAAACGCAGTGGCATTTTGCCATAAGAAACTGGACAACATGTACAAATTAGAATTTACACAAGGAAAATTGTCACAGCGTGTCACGAACAGAAGGTTGTAAACGTTTTCCAGACGTATGCCTGAACACCAGTGACTGTTGCAGCTTTCTAGGTGTAGTTCTGCAAAGTTTTGTGAATTCTCGAAAGTTTAATTTGTCCCGCAGGTTATAACATCAACGTGGCGGTGGTAATTCTGCACAAAGTGACAGTTCTGCACAAAGTGACAGTTAATTAAAAGATTAAGACTTAAACTTCAAATAGATTGTGTAGGAAAGTGCCCTTTTTTGCATGGTTACCCCCTAACTTTTTGCCAGATACCTGATGCCAACTTAACTGAGTGTGAGCTGGGATCCTGCTAACCAGGCCCCAGCACCTGTGTTCCTTCCCAAAACTGTACCAGTACCCACAACTGGCACATCCTGGCCACAGGTAAGTCCCTTGTAAAAGGTACCATGGGTACCAAGGGCCCTGTGACCAGGAAAGGCCTCTAAGGGCTGCAGCACCTATTGTGCCACCATTAGAGACCCTGCACCTTAACCCCCCCCACACTGCCATTGCAGGCTGAGTGTTTTGGTGCATTGAAAAGTGAAGAGTCAACATGGCACACATCCCTGTGTGCCATGCCTGCAACCCACTGCCTGTGGCCTAGGTAACTCACCCCTCTAGCAGGGTGCACTAGACCACAGGTGAGGGTACAGTGCATGAGCACTGTACCCCTGCAGTGTCTAAGTCCATTCTTAGACATTGTAAGTGCAGTACAGCCATAAAAAGTATATGGTCTGGGAGTTGGTCAGTACGAACTCCACAGCTCCATAATGGCTTTACTGAAATATGTGAAGTTTGGTAGCAAACTTCTCAGCACATTAAACCCACACTGATGCCAGTGTGGGTTTTAATGTCAAATGCACTCAGAAGGCATCTTAGAGATCCCCCTGAAAAATGACCAGCCCTGGCGTGGTTCCTGAATGGCTGCCCACCATTTGCCACCACTTGACAGGTTTCTGGACCCCTGGGTAGAGGGCCTCTGCTCTCTGGGTCCGGAAACAAAGCCCATCATGGGCAGAGGTGTCATGCATCCTCCCCCAGTATGGACTGGGTCCACAAAGGCGAAGCTTCAAAGGCCTGCCACCTTTGTTAGCTGACCCTGCCTTTTGCTGCCCTCAGCAATTGGCTCCCACCGTTTCTGACCCCCACTTTTGGCAGGAGAATTAGAAAAACCAAGACAGGACGAGAGGTGTGCCCACCTTTGCCAACCTCACCCTTCAGGTGGGAGAGGCGAGGTGAAGCACACATCTCTGTCCCCTCCATCTCGAAGATGAGGGGACACAACCAATCAGAGAGAGGCTTATGCCCCCTCCCACTGGAGGGTGTCATAATAGTGGGTGTTCTCACCCCAAGGAAGGGACCCATTGTTCCCAACCTGCTCACCCCTGTAACGCCCCTAAATTGAGTATTTAGGGGCGACCCTGAACCTTGCCTCCTCAGATTCAAGAAGAAGGACCGAAGAGTCGTGCTGAACGAGGAAGAAGAGGACAACAACTGCTTTGTCCCCAGCCCTTCCAGCCTGTCCCGACTTCGACCTGCACTCAGCGAAACCTCTGCATGCCCAGCAGCCATCCAGAACCCGGAGGACCTGCCCTGCTTCACCAAAAGAACTCTGTCTCCTGTGAGCACCAGATGTGCTCAACCAAAGACTCCAACACAGACCCCGGATCCAGACGGCTCCGCGGTTCTGCACCACTCGGCATCTAACACCCACTGCCCGAGTTCGAGTAGCCCAACACCACGAGGAGGTCTCCCCAGCGATCCTGAACTGGGATCCGGTGATCCCCGACCTACCTCGATCTTCTACCCGACGCCTGCAGCCTCAACCTGAGGGTTCCCCCTGACCGCGACCGGAGCTAGTAAGAAAATCTGATGCCTAAAGACAACCCTGCACCCGACGCCCCATGGCCTTGGGTGGCCCAACCGACGGTGTCAAGGCATCCCTCAGCAATCCAACTTACCTCTCCTGCCAGTGGTTGTCCTCAGGAAGCCTCCTTTACTGAGGTTGCAGCATTTCTGCCGAACCAGAGATCTCCATTGGAAACAAAAGGGCTCCCGACGTCCCCTTGGCACTGTGCATCCGGCCGCCTCCATGCCGCTGGTGGTGCAGCTCCTGTGCTGATTGTTGGCCCCTGCCATGCTGATCTTAACCTCAGGAGCTTTGCTCCCACACCCAAGTGGCCTGCTCATGAGCAGCCCGTGACCGAAGGATCCCTTGCCTTATTGGCTAACATTGGGCCTCTGCACTCGGCTGCCCCAGTGCCACTGGTGGTGCAACTCAAGTGCCTCCTTGAACCTGGGGGAACCTTGGTTCTTACCCCAGACCCCCAGCATTGTAAGTAATTTACTTACCTGCAAACCAATAACATTCATCTTCCCCATAGGAATCCATGTTGTGGTTTTTCTTCTGAAAATGTTGTGTCAACCTGCTTTTTGTATGGAACAAAAGTAACTGCACTTTGAAAAGTAAATTGGCTTACTTACCTTTGTATTGTAGGATCCACGGTGTGATATCTAGACATATCACTCCCAGTAGTCGATGTAACTGTAAAGTAATGCAAAAGTAATCCAAAGTAATTTCCATGTATTCTGAACTGTTTTGAATGCAAATACAAACCTGTAACGATTCCAATTTCATCCACAATTGCATTTCTGTGTACAGTCTTGCATTTGAAAGTATATTTTACCTACCTGTGCCAAGTACTGCATGGTTCTAGAAATAAAACTTAAGTATACCTTTTTATACTTACCTATTTGGTCTGGATTCAGTCTCGGAGTGTGTGCCATCAGTTCTTTTCTGAGTGAATACAATGAATGCTTAACACACCCTCCTGATAAGCCTAACTACTCGACCACACTACCACAAATAGAGCAATTAGTGATTATCTAATTTAGCCTCTGCTATACCTCTGGGGATCCACTGGACTCTGTGCACACTACACCTTACTTTGGTGTAGTATATACAGAGCCAGCTTCCTACATTGGTGGATCAGCGGTGGGGTCTACGACTTTGCATTTATTGGACTAACTTAGTCAACACCTCATCACATGACAAGAATCCAAAAATAGACTTTAGTACATTGAATTGACTTTTTTCCAAAATTTCTAAAGAGTCTTGATAGGTCCTTGGATTAAGTCCCTGTAGTCGTTTTTCTAGAAACTTTTAATCTCACTGAAGTTAGGGGGATGTACTTAGAACATTTTGTGTAGGTCTTCCAAAAAAAAAACCACTTTAGTAAAATAATGAGCAACCCAGAGAGAATGGCTGAGGAGCTCGACCTCACCCCTTACTCCAGCCTAGTGGTTAGGGAGTTAAGGCTTCTCTATAATGCTAAAAAAAAAAAAAAACTGGGTACAACCCTACCAGAACACAACTCCAGGAGTTCCTGGCAGGGTATGCAAGGGACCACCTACTGCTGAAGGTAAGGATCTTCAAGTAGTGGGAGAAAGTAGTGAGGCTGATGAGGTCTTAGACCCCCCCCACCTCAACTACTTAGGGAGGATGGGGACTTTGTGCCCTACCACTCCAGGCCAAGGAGTACAGGATCCAGATCCTACAGAGGTAGGGCAGACTCTGTACAAGACAGTGAGGACAATTTCTCTGAAGAGGACACCCTTTTAGTAAGGATGGCCAAAAGACTAGAGTTAGAGACTAGGCTCCTAGCTCTAGAAAAAGAAAGAGCAGAGATGGGACTAGGACCCATCAATGGTGGCAGCAATTTAAACAACCAAGAGAAGGAAGAATCTTATGATCCTAAAAGCCCCACAGGGATTGTCCCTGAATCTGAGGATGGTGATGATATCACCAAATGGTTCACAGCTTTGAGAGGGCTTGTGTAGCCAGGAAAGTGAGAAAGACTCACGGGGGGGGACTCCTTTGGGAACTGTTCACTGGTAAGTGCAGAGACAGACTCCTGTCCCTTACTAGAGAAGAAGCTGAGTCTTTTGAGCTCATGAAGGGTACCCTGATTGAGGGATTTGGACTCACAACTGAGGAGTACAGAATTAAATTCAGGGGGGCTCAGAAAACCCAGAGTCAGTCCTGGTTGGAATTGGTAGACTACTCAGTAAAAACACTAGGTGGCTGGTTAACTGGAAGTAAAGTGCATAATTATGAAGGACTTTATAATTTGTTTATGAAAGAACACATATTAAGTAACTGCCTTAACGAAAATTGTCATCAGTATCTGGTAGACCTAGATCCAATATCTCCCCAAGAATTGGGAAAGAAGGGGGCGTGGCTTGCCAGCAGCCAGGATGGCCGCCTTCGGGTAGAGCTCCGACAGTCACCGCAGCTATAATCCCCCGTATCCGCTGCAAATATCAGTTTTAGGCTCCAGTGTTGGTGTTTTAGATCCCCGAGGCACCCGATCTCCCCTGGTGTTGATCCGAGACTGATCGGTGGTCGAGTGCCGCAGATATTGGCCCCGGCGTCCCGCACCTGGATGTAGGCATAACATCGACCGTGACGCCGCACGGATCTTCGCGACGAACAACGACCCGGGACCCGCGGACGCCTCCGGGACTGCATTGGCGGCGAATTCTAGGTTTCCTGGTGTAAGGCGGCCCGGGGGGCCCCGGCGGATACAGCAGAGGAGGCGGCACCATCGCTCCGGCGGTGGCGGGAGGACGCCGCGGCGCGAAAGGTGAACGCCGCAGTGGTACACTTAACCGGACAGTAGACAGCCGTGGGGAGGTAAGGGCGGGGGGCTAGGTTTGGTCTTCCTCGGGACCCCCCCCTTCCCCCTTCGGTGTTTGCTCGGCGGCGGCACGAAGAACTACACAGCTGTTGGGCCGCCATTTTGTATCCTCCCCTTTGACCGAGTGCACACTTGAGCAGCGGGGCTCCTCACCCCCTGAACGTTTAATCCAGAACAACTGGAACCTGTGGGGACCGCTCTGGTTGGGGCCGCAACGGGGACCACACCGGCTGCAGGAGCCGAGGTAACCGGGAGGCTTCTTTGCCTGCTTTCCAGTCTGACCACCCTCCTCTTTTGGGCCGCACTTTGACTGTCGCCCTCCTCATCGACGGTCATTGAAGTTGGTGTTGGGCCCCGCTGGTGAAATTACCGACCGCAAGTTCGCTGTCTACGAAGGGACGGTGACGATTCCTTTTTGTCACAGGCATCCATAGCAGCCTGATCCAGCAGACATGGCCACTGCGAAGGGCACCAAACAGCCCCCTGCTGCACGTCTTGCTAAGTTTACAAACACTAAGATAGACGGAGCGGATGGTCAGAGGGGCTCCCCGGAGGCGAAGCAGCGATCCGGAGATGAGGCTCTTACTCTAGCTGATGTCATGGCGGCGATTCAGGGAGTCCGCACTGCTCTTGAGGGGAAAATCGATACAGTGACCACTGAGATCACCCTGATCCGAGCTGATCTACAGAAGATGAGTGATAGGGTCAAAACAAACGAGGGTTCTATCGCCAACCTTCAACAATCCACGAAGGCGATTGAGGGTGTGATGAAACGCCTTCAGACACAGACCACAGATTTGGCTGCGAAGCTGGAGGACTACGAGGGAAGGGTGCGGCGGAATAACGTTCGCATTTTGGGGGTCCCGGAGCGGGCGGAGGGGCAAGCGGCAGATCTCTTTGTGGAAGATCTCGTACAGAAACATTTACAGCCAAGATCCCTGTCGCAATTCTTCTCCGTTGAGCGGGCCCATAGAGTCCCTGGGGGGCCACCGAAACCCGGGGCCCCGCCGCGTCCTCTCCTGGCTAGAATTTTCAACTTTAGGGATAGGGATGCAATCCTTCAGACGGCAAGGGCTGCTCCACCGCTTAAGTGGGACAACTCAACTATCACCTTTTTCCCGGATTTCACGCATAAAGTTCAGTTGCAGCGTCGTTCCTTCTTGGAGGTCAAGCGGGCTCTCAGGGGCCATAACTTAAAGTATGCCATGCTGTTTCCAGCGAAACTCCGAGTACAAGATGCCGGAAAAACGTGGTTTTTCCAAACCCCGGAGGACACCTGGGATTGGCTTGAGGGTTGGAGGTCAGCAGAAACACGACAACGTTCCTCCCCGTTGACGGTCCCAGGTACCGAAGAGTGACAAAACTTTGGCTGTCCCTCTGGTGTGACTACGGACTTGTTCCAGGTGCAATTGTATGTGGGAGGGCAATGTGCCGCATGGAACTGGGGTGGTCTTTGGCACGGGGTTGCATTGCCGAGCACTACAGTGTTCTTAGCGGACTGCTTGATTCTGTCAATAACTAATGGCCTTAGTCCTTATTCACGGCGGTTGGTTTGGTTCCAAGGGAGTTGGGTTCCGAGGATGGGGAGGCTCCAACACTGTGGGAGTAATGGTTCTAGTAGACTGAAGAGCCGATAGAGTCACCCGGCATGGAGCACACCTATGGTGTTGACTTGGGGGGATTGCAAAACTTCTGATGGGCGGTGTTCCTGGTTTGTCTAGGCTGAGTAGCTTTTCCCTATATATGGTCTTGTTGTTTTTGGGTATACAGGCACTCTGCATGGTTGGGGGGTGGGCAGTTCTAAGTCCACGTTGCAGGGAGGCAGGGAGGGGGGTAGGATGTAGTAGTTTTTGGGATTTAGTTTGTAGATTTGTTTGTTTTATTTTAGCAGTCTTTTCTCAGTGGCCTACTTTCATGACGACAACGGTGGGGGTAGTTCTTGGATATGGTGTGTAGGGGTTGTGAGACCTTCAGTCTCTTCTATGTCAATTTGGTCAATAGCTGGGTGGCGTTATCATTCAGGGGGGACTTCTGTATGGATGGTACCGTCATCCAGGTCGTGGAGGGTTTGTTTGCTCCAACTTACTTTCCAATATGAGTGCGGTTGTTCAAGGGGGTCCGCCATCTAGTCGCCTTAAGCTCCTTTCCTGGAACGTTAATGGTTTGGGGGATCGGATTAAGCGGGGTGTTGTATTGCAATATCTGAAACGTCAATCCCCTGACCTGGTGTTGCTTCAAGAGACCCATATTCAAGGCAACACTTATTGTGCACTCAACAGGTGGGGGTATAACCTTGTTGCCCATGCTGGATATTCGCGGGGCTCCAGAGGGGTCGGTATATTGGTCCGCCACACCCTTCCTCTCCGCATCCAAAACATTGTACGTGACCCGCTGGGCCGCTTTGTTTCCGTTTCCGGGATCTGGGAGGGGAGATCACTTAACGTTACGTCCTTGTACATTCCCCCAAGGCTCCATTCCACCACTCTGAGTGACTTAGGTACGCATCTGTTGGGTTTGCCTGATGGGGACATGCTTTTGGGTGGCGACTGTAACACAGCGTTGGATGGATCACTGGACCGCATGCCTCCTCGTTTGAATGAAGCGGCTGGGAAGAGTTTGTCTGAGTTCCTGATGGCCCTTGAGATTATTGACGTCTGGCGAGTTTGTAACCCGACTGAGAAAAAGTACACCTTCCACTCGGGTGTGCATGGGAGCTTATCCCGTATTGATTACTTTTTCTGTAAGGCAGAGCAGCTTCCCCTGTTCTCTGCACTGTCCTTCCTGCCCCGAGGTATTTCGGACCACTCGCCAATCGTCGCCTATTATGGCGGTACTCCCGTCATTAGCCATCGAGATATGGTCCTCAACCCATGGTATCTCTAAATCCCTGAAATCCGCTCTAAACTGACAGAGGTCACCAAGCAGTATTTCGTCGAGAATGAAGGGTCGGTGCAGTCAGATGTGGTACTATGGGAGGCCTATAAGACTGTGGTTCGGGGGTGCGGGGTGGCGGCAGTAGCAGGGCATAAGAAAGAAAAGCGGCGCCAACTGGAGAATATTGAGTCTGAGATTGCGGACCTTGAGCGCAACTTAGTGGTGGGGAGGTCCTCGGAGACCTCGCATAAATTGGTGCTCAAGCAAAAGGAATACAAAGACATATCGAGCGAGGCGGCCAAGGCGTACTATAGGGCCTCTCAGCATAGGATCTATGATATCGGCGATAAAGCGAGCAAGCTGCTGGCGTGGCTTGATAAAAGAGAACTGGCGAATAGGTGGGTGGCCGGAATTGTTGCCGACGATGAGACCATGTGTCACGATAGAGTTGCTATTGCAAACGCCTTCGCTACTTACTACAGCCGACTATATTCTCCGGCGGCTGCCTCCACTCAGGAGGAGGCGGCGGAACTGTTAGCGACGTTGCCACTGCCGAGCTTGGACCCGCAAGGGATAGCGGATCTTGAAGGAGCGATCACGGTGGAGGAAATCTCTAAGGCCATTTCCTCTTTACAATCGGGCAAGGCTATAGGGCCCAGTGGACTCCCGATTGAATTATACAAAGCAGTAAATTCACAAATTGCCCCTTTCCTTCTACGTATGTATAATGAGAGTGTGAGCGGGGGCGTTCTTCCGGCCACGCAGCGTTTGGCGCATATAGTGGTTATCCATAAACAGGGACAACCCCCTGAGTGATGCTCTTCCTATCAACCTATTTCATTATTGGACCTGTGAAGGTTTTTGGCAAAAATCCTAGCTCGTCGGATTTCTCCCCATCTTCAAAAGCTGATTCATCCGGATCAAAACGGCTTTATGCCAACCAAAAATACGGCACTTAACCTGCGTCGCCTGTTCGGGGTGATGGGGCGGAACGCCACAATACAGGAGGATGCAGTTATTATGTCCTTGGACGCCAAAAAGGCGTTTGACATGATCGAGTGGCCCTTTCTCTTTGCGGCCCTCGAATGATATGGCTTTGGGAGTCAGTTTATATCTTGGGTGCGACTACTATATTCCGCACCACTGACGCGAGTCGCCGTGAATGGGGGTAGGTCGGCGGCTTTTGAGTTGGGGTGGGGTACGAGACAGGGGTGTCCCTTGTCCCGCTTGCTCTTTGCTCTCGCGCTTGAACCTCTCGCAATATGGCTTAGAGGTGATCCGGCTATTCAAGGTCTTAATTGGGCACCGGATTGGAGAGATTTGATATCCCTCTACGCGGATGATATTCTCCTGTATTTGGCGAGACCCAGGTTTTCCATTGGCGAGGTCCTCCACGTGTTCACCCTATTTCAAAAGTACTCCGGGTATACCATCAACTGGTAAGTCCCTTATATATGTTCTCAGTGGCCGTCCGCCTATGCTCCCCTCCGGCTGCGAGGCTAAAATTGTAACTGAGGGATTTCGGTATCTCAGTATATATATCATGGCAGACGCAGAAGTCTTTTATCAACGTAATTTGCTGCCCCCCCTACAGCGTCTCAAAGCTGACGTTCAACATTGGAAGTCGCTCCCTCTTAAATGATGGCTTTACCCCGCTTCTTATATGCCCTTCAGAACACACCACACCCTGTCCCACCTCATTATTTTACATCTATTGAGTCGAGGTGCGTAGTCTATTGTGGAATGATGGTCCGCCCTGTATTGCACTGGCCAAATTAACCAAGAGTTGGTATGATGGCGGGATTGCGTTGCCGGCCATTCAGTATTATTATTGGGCTTCACAGCTAGTGGTTCTCAACCATTGGATGCACCGGCCCATTACGGATCCATCATACAGAATGGATAGGCACAATATGTTGCCCGGCACCTATCTCAGAGCGCTATATGGTGGATCAAAGCTGGAGCCTAGGTTCACTCCGACTTCGACAACTGTCTCCATTTGGCATACGGCGAGCTCGGCCCTCGGCTGGAGGGGTAAACTTACGCAGGCAACACCTTTGTGGGATTCCGGCCATCTGGGTCTGCTTTGGCGTCAGCCCGGTTTCGACAAATGGGATCTGATTGGAATATCGAGATTGGGAGACATTTGGGTGGATGGTGCCGTTATTCCATTTGGTGATCTGCAGCTAAAATACAATTTGCATGAAAACGAAACCTTCCGCTATCTCCAAGTGCGTAGGTCTGTATCCAAAGTTCTCTCCAGGGGCGAAGTTTTACCGGTGTCTTCTCCTCTCGAAGATAGGCTCCTGGATAATTATCTCCCTGAGAAGGCCATCTCCCTAATCGTAAGCTCCAAAATAACGCACCCGACCTTATGGTTAAAGTTCGGGCACAGAGGTGTTCAGACGTGGGTGATATTGACGATGAGGACTGGAGAGAGGCCCTCGCTTCACCTCGGGAAACTGCGATCCGGTCCCGGTTTAAATTAGTCCAACTTAAATTACTTCATAGGATCTATTATACAAGTACGGTCCTGGGAAAAATGGGTCTCGTTGGTTTCCCCGTCTGCCCACGAGGTTGTGGCCAGCTGGGCACATATCTACATCAATGGTGGGACTGCCCGGTCCTCCAGAAATACTGGGGAGAGATCACCGCCACTCTGTCCCAGATTTGTGGGAAAGAAATTGACAGCTCCCCGAGACTTTGCCTTTTGAATATTTGGAAGGCCACGGACCTAACGAGGCCGGAGAGATTGTGGGTCTCCAGGGGATGCATGGTAGCCAAGCGCAATATTGCCAGGGCGTGGAAAGGTGGCATTGAATTGAAATGCTCAGATTGGGAATCTGATATGGATTGGTGTATGCAGGCTGAGAGAGCGGTGTATGAGAGTAGAGGCTGCCCAGGGAAGTGGACCAAAATCTGGGCCCCATAGAATGAAAGCAGAGGTTGGCTGTGCACCCCCTTTGGAGATACTTCCCCATTCGCGATGGAGACGGAGACAATATAATCGAGTGCCCTATGCCTGCAGCTCCACTGACTAGGCCCGAAAATGATGCGTGTGTAAGAAGAGCTCCCCCCCCCCTTTCTGTATGGTTTCGTATTGAATTGGTGCCGCATTTTCTTTATCCTGGTTTTGTAATATCGTGACTGCTTTTGTTTATGTGATTATGTTGGTGTTGATATTTGATTTGTTTTCTTAAATAAAAAGATTTATTAAAAAAAAAAAGAATTGGGAAAGAAGGCAGACCACTGGGTCAAGACAAGGGTGACCAAAACTTTCACGGTGGGTGACCAATAGAAAGGGGTTACAAAACCTCCCCAGGGGAAAGGGGGTGATCCCCCAAAGATAAAAACGAAGAGTCTTCTAAAGGCCCTCAATAACCTGTTCAGGAGGGTGGGTCCCAGAAGTCTTCCCAGTCCACTGGTGGATATAAGGGGAAACATTTTGATCCCTTAAAGGCCTGGTGTTGTACCTATAAGAAGGTTGGACACCCTACTGGTGAAGCTGCCTGTCCCAATAAGAATGTCCCTAGTCCCCCTCCAGTTATTACTGGTATGGCAAATCTCCAGATGGGATCAGCAGTGTGCCCAGAGCAAATCAGGGTTCACACTGAGGCCGTTCTAGTCTCTGAAGGGGAGGGAAGGTTAGCCACTTTGGCTGTCTGGCCCCCAAATTTGAAAAAGTACTTACAATGCTCCTTAGTGAATGGGACCAGGATAGAAGCTCTGAGGGGTACAGGTGCCAGTGAGAGACACACTGGTTTCCCCAGAGCAATACCTGACTGGAAATACCTATCCAGTCACCAATGTTGACAGTGCCACTGCTAACCATGCCATGGCGATGGTGACATTAGACTAGGGGGGTTGCTGGCCTGAAACAGGTAGTGGTCTCTCCAAAACTCACAGCCGCCTGTCTGCTTGGAAATTATCTGGAGACCTCAGCATGGGCTGAGGTAGAATGAAAGACACATGCAGCCATGCTGCAAATTCCTGAGATAGTGTGTGTGTGAAGACAAGAGCACAAACTCGAGCCCAGGGTCAAAAAGGAGTGTTGGAGCCTAAAAGGATGTCCCAACCTCCCAAGAGAAATGGTAAGAAGACTAGGGAACCAGCTTCTACACAGCAACAAGCTCAGGACCCCCTCTCCTCAGGGAGAGGACTTGTCAACCCCAGAGGGAACTGAACCCATGGAACTTGGAACTTACCAGGTTGAGCTCCTGGGCCCAGGAGGACCCTCTAGGGACAGCTGTGCCTTGGGCAGCAAGTCTGTCCCACTCTTGAGAGCCTGCAACAGCAAACTGTTGACCAGGAAAAAGTCAGTGGCTACCACAGGGTCTATTGGGAGGAGGGACTCCTGTACACTGAGGCCTGAGACCCCAAACCTGGTGCCACCAGGAGAGTGGTATTCCCTCAACTGTATAGGGAGTTCTTACTCACTGTACCCATGACATCCCCCTAGCTGGGCATTTGGGCCAGACTAAATCTTGAGAAAGGCTTGTTAGCCATATCTACTGTCCCCAGATGTCCCAGAAAGTGAAGGAGTTTGTCAGCTCCTGTATCACCTGTCAAGCCAGTGGCAAAACAGGTCAAAGGCCCCCTTAATTCCACTACCAGTGGTTGGGGTTCCCTTTGAAAGGGTTGGTGTGGACATAGTGGATCCACTGGAACCACCCACAGCCTCAGGAAACAAATTCATACTGGTAGTAGTGGATCATGCTACCAGGTATCATGAAGCAATTCCCCTTAGGACTACAATAGCTCGTGCAGTAGCCAAGGCACTCATTGGAGTCTTCACGAGGGTAGGGTTTCCTAAGGAGGTGGTGTCAGACAGAGGTACCAACTTCATGTCTGCATACCTGAAGCACATGTGGGATGAGTGTGGAGTGAACTACAAATTCACTACCCCTTACCACCCACAAACTAATGGACTTGTTGAGAGATTCAACTAGACATTGAAAGGCATGATCATGGGGCTCCCTGAAAAACTCAAAAGGAGACGGGATGTCCGCTTGCCATGCCTGCTCTTCGCTTACAGGGAAGTGCCCTAGAAGGGAGTCAGGTTTTCCCCCTTTGAACATCTGTTTGGCCATCCTATGAGGGGACCACCTGCACTTGTAAAAGAAGGTTGGGAGAGACCGCTCCATGAACCTAAACAAGATGTGGTGGACTATGTGCTAGGCCTTCGCTGAAGAAAGGCAGAGTACATGGAAAAGGCATCCAAAAATCTTGAGCCCAGCCAACAGCTTGTGAAGCTGTAGTATGACCAAAAAGCTGCACTGGTGGAGTTCCAACCAGGGCAACAGGTGTGGGTTTTGGAGCCTGTGGCACCAAGGGCCCTCCAGGACAAATGGAGTGGCCCTTACCCTATCCTAGAGAGAAAAAGTGAGGCCACCTCCTTGGTAGACCTGGGCATTAGCAGGCACCCCAAGTAGGTGATCCGTGTAAACCTCCTGAAACCTTACTGTGACAGGGCTGATGTGTCCATGTTGTTGATCACTGATGAGGATCGGGAGAAGGAGAGTTAACCTCTCCCTGACTTCCTCTCCTTTAGTCCCCAAGAAGGGTCAGTTGATAGAGTTATCTATTCAGAAACCCTCACTGCCCAACAGCAAGCTGACTGCAGGCATGTCCTGCAACAGTATGCTGAGCTCTTCTCCCTTACCCCTGGCCAGACCCTCTGGTGTACACATGATGTGAACACTGGAGACAGCTTGCCTGTCAAAGCCAAAATCGATCGACAGTCTGACCAAGTTAAGGAGAGCATCAAAGCTGAGATCAGCAAGATGCTGTAGTTAGGGGTTATTGAACCCTCAAAAAGGTCCCTGGGCCAGCCCAGTGGTCTTAGTCCCCAAACCTCACCCCCCAGGGTGGAAAAAGAGAGATGAAGTTCTGTGTGGACTATAAAGGCCTCAATGCTGTCACTAAGACAGATGCTCACCCCATACCCAGAGCTGATGAATTGACAGATAAGCTAGGGGCAGCCAAATTTCTCTGCACCTTTCACTTGACTGCAGGCTACGGGCAGATAGGCATGGCCCCAGGAGCCAAAGAGAAAACAGCATTCTCCACTCCTGAGGGGCGTTATCCGTCACTGTTATGCCCTTTGGTCTAAAGAATGCCCCTGCTACCTTCGTAAGGTTGGTGAATCAAGTCCTTGCTGGGTTGGAGAATTTTTGTGTAGCATATCCTAATTACATTGCTGTCTTTAGCTCCTCCTGGCAGGATCACCTGACCCACCTGGGGAAGGTTTTACAGGCTCTGCAAACTCCAGGCCTGATTACCAAGGCATCCAAATGCCAGATAGGGCAGGGAACTATTGTTTACTTGGGCCACCTTGTGGGTGGAGGCCAAGTACAACCTTTGCAACCCAAATCCAGACCATCCTTAGAGACCCTGCACCTTAACACCCCCACACTGCCATTGCAGGCTGCGTGTTTTGGTGCAGAGAAAAGTAAAGAGGCGGCATGGCACACATCCCTGTGTGCCATGCCTGCAACCCACTGCCTGTGGCCTAGGAAAGTCATCCCTCTAGCAGGGTGCACCAGACCACAGGTGAGGGTACAGTGCATGAGCACTGTACCCCTACTGTGTCTAAGTCCATTCTTAGACATTATAAGTGCAGCAAAGTCATAAAGAGTATATGGAAGTTGGTCAGTACGAACTCCACAGCTCCATAATGGCTTTACTGAAATCTGGGACGTTTGGTAGCAAACATCTCAGCACATTAAACCCACACTGATGCCAGTGTGGGGTTTTAATGTAAAATGGACTCAGAGGGCATCTTAGAGATGCCCCCTGAAAAACAACCATCCCTGGTGTGGTTCCTGAATGGCTGCCCGCCATTTGCCGCCACCACCAGACAGGTTTCTGGACCCCTGGGTAGAGGGCCTTCGCTCTCTGGGTCCAGAAAAAAATCCCATCCTGGACAGAGGTGTCATGCCTTCTCCCCCAGGATGGGCTGGGTCCACAAAGGGGAAGCTTCAAAGGCCTTCCGCCTTTGTTAGCTGACCCTGCCTTTTGCTGCCCCCAGCAACTGGCTCCCACCGGTTCTGACCGCAACTTTGTGTGGGAGAATTGGCGGGAAAACCAAGACAGAACAAGACGTGTGCCCACCTTTGCCAACCTCACCCTTCAGGTGGGAGAGGCGAGGTGAAGCACACATCTCTGTCCCCTCCACCTTGAAGATGAGGGGACACAACCAATCAGAGAGAGGCTTATGCCCCCCTCCCACTGGAGGGTTTCATAATAGGGGTGTACTCACCCCAAGGAAGGGACCCATTGTTCCCAACCTGCTCACCCCTGTAACTCCCCTAAATTTAGTATTTAGATGTGACTCTGAACCTTGCTTTCTCAGATTCGAGAAGGAGAAAGAAGAAGGACTGAAGAGCCATGCTGAACGAGGAAGAAGAGGAGAACAACTGCTTTGGCCCCAGCCCTACTTGCCTGTCTCGACTTCGACCTGCACTCAGCGAAACTTCGGCATGTCCAGCAGCCAGCAGCCGTCCAGAAACCGGAGGACCTGCCCTGCCTTCACCAAAAGGACTCTGTCTCCTGTGAGCACCAGATTTGCTCAACCAAAAACTTCAACACAGACCCTGGATTCAGCTGGCTCCGTGGTTCTGCACCACTCGGCACCTGATGCCCAAGACCTGAGTTCAAGTAGCCCAACACCATAAGGAGGTCTCCCCAGTGATCCTTACCAGGGATCCGGTGATCCCGGACCTACATCGATCTTCTACCCGTCCCCTGCAGCCTCAACCTGAGGGGTCCCCTCAACTGCGACCAGAGCTGGTAAGAAAATCCGACGCCTAAAGACACCCAAGCACCCGATGCACCACGGCCTTGGGTGGTCCAACCGACGGTGTCCAGGTATCCCTCAACAATCCAACTTACCTCCCCTGCCGGAGGCCTACCTCTCCTTGACCGAGCCTGCAGCAATTTCTGCCGAACCGGAGATCTCCATTGGAAACAACAGGGCTCCCGACATCTCCTTGACACTCTGCATCTGGCCACCTCTGTGCCGCTGGTGGTGCAGCCCCTGTGCTGATTGTTGGCCCCTGCAGTGCTGATCTTAACCCCATGAGCTTTGCTCCCTCACCCAAGTGGCCTGCTCATGAGAAGCCCCTGACCAAAGGCCCCTTAGCCCCAACGGCTAATATTGGGCCTCTGCACTCTGCAACCTGCCGCCCCAATGCCGCTGGTGGTGCATCTCAAGTGCCTCCTTGAACCTGGGGGAACCTTGGTTCTAACCTCAGAACCCTAGCATTGTAAGTCATTTACTTACCTGCAAACCGATAACATTATTTTTCCCCATAGGAATCCATGTTGTGGTTTTTCCTCTGAAAATGTTCCAAGTGTCAACCTTCTTTTTGTATGAAACATTAACTGCACTTTGAAGAGTAAATTATCTTACTTACCTTTGTATTGTAGGATTCACGGTGTGATATCTAGGCATATCACCCCGAGTCTTCGGTGTTACTGAAAAGTAACGCAAAAGTAATCCAAAGTAATTTCAATATATTCTGAACTGTTTTGAAAGCAAATACCAACCTCTAACTATTCCAGTTTCATCCACAATTGCTTTTCTGTGTACATTCCAATCAGTAGAACAAGAGTTATAAATTTTGAAAGTTTTAAGTAAAAACTAGCTCCTAAAAGATCAAAGCGCCAACCACAGGCATCTAGTCGCGTAAGACTGGGACAAAGTCGAAAGTTCTGGCCAACCGCGTTGGAGCCCCATTCAGATACACGGAGAGAATTGGGGCTGGTCTTGGCTTACTTTTGGACTTGGAAGAAATTTGTCTGAGAAGGTAAAGTTCAGCGGGCAAGGCAGCTGCTGGTGTCCGAAGAGGAGGCGTCATCATCGGGGACCAACTGGACGAAGTTGCGCTGAAGATTTCTGTTTGGACGTAGTCTTTTTTATTTAAGTCTAAAATCTCCAGCTGGATGAGGCTTCAAGCCGTATCCGACAAGGAATCCGGGAGGCCGGATATCCTTCCGAAAAAGAGCCACTAATTTATTGCTGTGGAGGAGAACGTAGCCAGATGTACTGCGAAGTCAGGCCGGCCTCTAATGCACCTTCGGCAGATCGGCAATCAGATATGTCTCGGTCTCATGTCGGTTCTCATAGCACTTTTGTTTTCAAAAATGTTAAAGTCCCAATTTAGATTTTGACTGTTTAGTCATCTTTAGCACCACTTCCAAGGTTCCAGGACTGGATGGGCATGACTTGAAGGGTAGGACTTACTTCAGGCAGGGTCCAGGTGCAGGGTTCAAGTTGGTGGAGCTTTTTATGTGTCTTTAGCTCAGAACAAGAGGCCAGCCAACTAGCCCTTGGAGTCATTCTGATAGTCCTGGGATCAAGAATCAAATCAGATTTCAAGCAGCAGGGCAGCATTCTGATTTCAAGCAGCTGGGTAGTCCCCTGATAGCAGCAGGGCAGCCTTATGAAGTACAAAGCTGATCTCATGCATCAGGGCACTCTTCTGGAGTACATGGCAGTTCTTCTGGGGACTGTCAGCAGGTCCAGGAGTGAACTGAAGAGTTAGTCTGAGGGTCCTATTTTTTATACCTGGTGCCACCTTTGGAAGGGAAGAAACTTTTGGAGTTTTTCTCCAACAGATGGTTCTGGGATTTCCTTCCTCCCTGCCTAGGCTCCTAGGTGCCTGTGGTGACAAAAGGCTAGTGTGAAGTACTTTGTGAGTGTGCTGAGGCGGCTTCTTTGAAATGCAAGCGGGTTTGGGAACTGCTCCTCCCCACACATCCTGGCAGGATTGCCAGTTCTGACAAAAACTAGTTCCCTTTTGTGTCACTGTCCAAGAGGAATACACAAAGGCCAACTACCATGCTAATCAAAGTCATGTGACACAGGCTGCAGGTACCAAATGGTTTAGAGAAGAAAATGCCAACTTTCTAAAAGTAAATGGATGAGTTGGCTCACGCACTCCGTGTGGTTCAAAGAAATTGGGATATTTGGTTATTCGATTAAACAGTTGTGAGCGTGAACAAAGGTATCGCTTTCTGATCCAAAAGCGTAAAGAACAAGAAAAGTAGCGCTCCCTGTAAAGGCAAAAGTCCCTTATGTGCACTGCTTGGATTCCCAATGAAGGGAAGTAATCAATGTTCATAAACGTTTAACAGCAAAGTCAAGTACGATTTTTGTTGAGTTTGCTTGTTTTAATTCATCAAGAATTTTATCATTCAAAAATAACAAAAGTACTCAGGATGAGTAGTATTTAATTTGGCGGGATATTCATTCATCAAGAAACGAATGCGTCATGTATATTTTCAAGTCATCTGAATGCATTTCGGGCTTAGACAGCCATTCATCAGGGGATGTAGATTCTAGAAGAAACAATGAAACAAAAGGTTGAAGTGAGAAGTGGCCTTACTGGTAATGCAGTACCCATCACCAGACAATTTGGTTGTGAAGATCAGTAGGTAATAGGAACGTGAACCAATATCGTGAAATCGAGATACAACCATGCACAAGCTAACATGCAGTTGCCGTCTGATTAAACCCTCAATGGAACATGGAGCATCATTAGACCGAACAGCTGACATGCAGTTACCATCAGAATGTTCCCTCGATAAAACGTGTGCGGTCATTAAACGAAAATAACTAGAAGTTAGGACAAGTAAGAATAGCTGTTAACGAAATTTCTACGGACGGGACATAAAGGTTAGAATATATGCTAAGGGACGTTTATGAAAGTCTGAATTCTGCAAATGTGAATGGTAGAAAGGAGGTCAGCTGTATCTCGCAGTCCTCCATCCCTGCATTTTCAGCCTTATGGTTGGATTCACAATTAAAAGCCTGATTCATTAATAGTAAAGGGGAAGGATTCTAGGACTGGTATAGGAAGGTCATTTTAACGCTGTAACAGATTAGTGCCTCTGTTGCAGTGCAGTAGGTTTTTTTTAGTCCCCAACCTGTCATTGTGCAAAAACAGCGACTACTTTGTGACCCAGGAATGATATATAGGGCCCCAAACTTTGTTCTTGTGCTTCTGCTTGGGCAAAGCGCATTGAACAACTTGGGGCCCTTGAAACTCTGGACTTTGCCTCCATGTTTCAGAGGCTTGAACGTAGATTGTTTTATCAGATGGTTAGGCGCAGAGTGCAAATTCCCTGTCAATGCATAACGGATGGGTGCCCATTTCTGAAAATACCATGGTTCTTTATCCCAGCAGCTTTGTACGTTGTACAGAGAGCCTTGATCTTAAAGCTTGCCTGCATGGTGAGCTAGTGAAGAGAAATGATTGCTGCTTTTAGGTGGTCTCAAATAGATAGAGTCAAGTATGTTGTAGCCTTGTTCTGTGGCATCTTCAACCTTGTGGTGCGATTCTTGGCATAACCACCTAGTGAGTTATCCACTTGCTGCTGACATCTTGTGTAATCTGCAGATCGCAGGTCACAAACTCAAGGCCAACTCAGTCATGCCGAGAATTGATGTCAACAAGTTGTTTTCCATTAAACGTCATTTACACCACCTAGTAATATTAAGCTTTATATTTAAAAAAACAGTTCTTATTAGTGTGTTTTTTCAAAACAAAAAATAACCTTTTCCTAAGAATCTAAGTATGAATTATCCTACATCAGTGATGTCATTTGAGATGCCATCAGTGATGTCACTGACCATGTCATGAGTGATGTAATATGTGATGTCATCAGCAGTGCATTGCGGGGGCGCGAGTTATACTTAGCTCAACTAACTATAACGGACGAATTTCTCTGGTTTTGTACGAGTGAAATGTCCAACTAACTATAACGTCCCTGAAACCTGTGGTTTTTTCAGTGAATTTCTATGGTTTTTTAAAATGCTAATTTCTAACTGTAATGTCCCTGAAACCTATGTTTTTTTCAGTGAATTTCAAAGGTTTTTGAAATGATAATTTCTAACTATAACGTCCCTGAAACCTATGTTTTTTTTCAGTGAATTTCTAAGGTTTTTTAAATGCTAAGTTCTAACTATAACGTCCCTGAAACCTTTGGTTTTTTCATTGAATTTCAAAGGTTTTTTAAATGCTAATTTCTAACTACGACGTCCCTGAAACCTATGTTTTTTTCAATGAATTTCAAAGGTTTTTAAATGCTAATTTCTAACTATAACGTCCCTGAAACCTTTGTTTTTTTCAGTGAATTTCTAAGGTTTTTTAAATGCTAAGTTCTAAGTATAAGGTCCCTGAAACCTATGGTTTTTTCAGTGAATTTCAAAGGTTTTTTAAATGCTAAGTTCTAACTATAAAGTCCCTGAAACCTATGTTTTTTTCAGTGAATTTCAAAGGTTTTTTAAATGCTAATTTCTAACTATAACATCCCTGAAACCTATGGTTTTTTCAGAGGATTTCAAAGGTTTTTTTAAATGCTAATTTCTAACTATGCCTACAGAGGTAGGACATGTGCAGAAAGAGGAAGAAAGGCGCAGAAAGAAGCAAGAGAAATGCAGAAAGAGGCAACAGAAGTCCAGAAAGACGATGAAAAGTGCAGAAAGAACCAACAGAGGTGCAGAAAGAGGCCTTGTTGCAAAGTCATCCTGTGCCCCCAACTTTTTGCTGACTGGTACTGGTGGTAACTGACTCTGACTAACCAGGCCCGGAGCCAGTGCTATGCTTAAAGACACTTAGAATACAGTGAAAACACCTACATACACTAGGGTACACTATGGGTTGGGGTACCCCTGTGATTGGCATGACCTCCCCTGTAAGGCCCTAGTACATAATAGGGCAGGGGGATTAAAACTACCTCTAACTCAGAGGTGCAGAAAGAGGCAAGAGAAGTGCAGAAAGAAGCAACAGAGGTGCCGAAAGAGGCAAGAGAGGTGCAGAAAGAAGCAAGTGAAGTACAGAAAGAGGCAAGAGAGGTGCAGAAAGAGGCAAGAGAAGTACAGAAAGAGAAAAGAGGGGTGCAGAAAGAGGCAAGAGATCTGCAGAAAAAAGCAACAGAGGTGCTGAAAGAGGCAAGTGAGGTGCAGAAAGAGGCAAGAGATCTGCAGAAAAAAGTAGCAGAGGTGCTGAAAGAGGCAAGTGAGGTGCAGAAAGAAGCAAGAGAGGTGCAGAAAGAGGCAATAGAAGTGCAGAAAGAAGCAACAGAGGTGCATAAAGAGGCAAGAGGGGTGCAGAAAGAGGAGAGAGAAGTGCAGAAAGAAGCAAAAGAGGTGTTCAAAGAGGCAAGAGGGATGCAGAAAGAACCAAGAGAAGTGCAGACAGAAGCAACAGAGGTGCAGAAGGAGGCACGAGGGGTGCAGAAAGAAGGAAGAGACGTGCAGAAAGAAGCAACAGAGGTGCTGAAAGAGGCACGAAGGGTGCAAAAAGAGGCAAGTGAGGTGCAGAAAGAAGCAAGAGCAGTGCAGAGAGAACCAACAGAGGTGCAAAAAGAGGCAAGGGGTGCAGAAAGAGGTAGGAGGGGGTGCACAAAGAGGCAAGAGAGGTACAGAACAAGGCAGGAGGGGTGCAGAAAGAAGCAACAGAGGTGTAGAAAGAAGCAAGAGAAGTGCAGAAAGAGGCAAGTAAGGTGCAGAAAGAAGCAAGAGCAGTGGAGAAAGAACCAACAGAGGTGCAAAAAGAGGCAAGAGGGGTGCAGAAAAAGGTAGGAGGGGGTGCACAAAGAGGCAAGAGAGGTACAGAAAGAGGCAGGAGGGGTGCAGAAAGAAGGAAGAGAAGTGCAGAAAGAGGCAACAGAGGTACAGAAAGAGGCAAGAGGTGTAGAAAGAGAAAAGAGGGGTGCAGAAAGAGGCAACAGAGGTGAAGAAAGACGCAAGAGAGGTGCAGAAACAAGCAAGAGAAGTGCAGAAACAGGCAAGAGAATTGATGAAAGAAGCAACAGAGGTTTAGAAAGAAGCAAGAGAAGTGCAAAAAGAGGCAAGTGAGGTGCAGAAAGAAGCAAGAGCAGTGCAGAAAGAACCAACAGAGGTGCAAAAAGAGGCAAGAGGGGTGCAGAAAGAGGTAGGAGAGGTGCAAAAAGAGGCAAGAGAGGTACAGAAAGAGGCAGGAGGGGTGCAGAAAGAAGGAAGAGAAGTGCAGAAAGAGGCAAGAGAATCGCTGAAAGAAGCAACAGAGGTGTAGAAAGAAGCAAGAGAAGTGCAGAAAGAGGCAAGTAAGGTGCAGAAAGAAGCAAGAGCAGTGCAGAAAGAACCAACAGAGGTGCATAAAGAGGCAAGAGGGGTGCAGAAAAAGGTAGGAGGGGTGCACAAAGAGGCAAGAGAGGTACAGAAAGAGGCAGGAGGGGTGCAAAAAGAAGGAAGAGAATTGCTGAAAGAAGCAACAGAGGTGCTGAAAGAGGCACGAAAGGTTCAGAAAGAAGCAACAGAGGTACAAAAAGAGGCAAGAGTGGTGCAGAAAGAGGGAAGAGAGGTGTAGAAAGAGGCAAGAGAGTTGCACAGAGGGAAGACGGGTGCAGAAAGAGGCAAGAGGGGTGCAGAAACAGGCAAGAGAAGTGCAGAAAGAGGCAAGAGAATTGCTGAAAGAAGCAACAGAGGTGTAGAAAGAAGCAGGAAAAGTGCAGAAAGAGGAGAGTGAGATGCAGAAACAGGCAAGAAAGGTACAGAAAGAGGGAAGACAAGTACAGAAAGAGACAACGGGTGCAGAAAGAAGCAAGACAGATGCAGAAAGAAGCATGGAAAGTGCAGAATGAAACAACGGGGGTGCAGAAAGAGGCAAGAAAAGTGCAGAAAGAAGCAACAGAGGTGTAGAAGGAGGCAAGAGAACTGCAGAAAGAGGCAAGAGAGTTGCAGAAACAGGCAAAAGAGGTACATAAAGAGACTACAGGGGTGCAGAAAGAAGCAAGACAGGTGCAGAAAGAAGCATGGAAAGTGGAGAATGAAGCAACAGAGGTGCTGAAAGAGGCAAGTGAGGTGGAGAAAGAAGCAAGAGAGGTGCAGAAAGAGGCAATAGAAGTGCAGAAAGAAGCAACAGAGGTGCAGAAATAGGCAAGAAAAGTGCAGAAAGAGGCAAGAGAGGTGCAGAAACAGCAGGAAAGGTGCAGAAAGAGGGAACAGGGGTGCAGAAAGAGGCAAGAGAGGTGCAGAAAGAGAAAAGAGGGGTGCAGAAAGAGGCAAGAGATCTGCAGAAAAAAGCAGCAGAGGTGCTTAAAGAGGCAAGAGTGGTGCAGAAAGAGGGAAGAGAGGTGTAGAAAGAGGCAAGAGAGTTGCACAAAGAGGGAAGAGGGGTGCAGAAAGAGGCAGGAGGGGTGCAGAAAGAAGCAACAGAGGTGCCGAAAGAGGCAAGAGACGTGCAGAAAGAAGCAAGTGGAGTGCAGAAAGAGGCAACAGAGGTGGAGAAAGACGCAAGAGAGGTGCAGAAACAAGCAAGAGAAGTGCAGAAAGAGGCAAGAGAATTGCTGAAAGAAGCAACAGAGGTTTAGAAAGAACCAAGAGAAGTGCAAAAAGAGGCAAGAGGGGTGCAGAAAGAGGTAGGAGAGGTGCACAAAGAGGCAAGAGAGGTACAGAAAGAGGCAGGAGGGGTGCAGAAAGAAGGAAGAGAAGTGCAGAAAGGGGCAAGAGAATCGCTGAAAGAAGCAACAGAGGTATAGAAAGAAGCAAGAGAAGTGCAGAAAGAGGCAAGTAAGGTGCAGAAAGAAGCAAGAGCAGTGCAGAAAGAACCAACAGAGGTGCATAAAGAGGCAAGAGGGGTGCAGAAAAAGGTAGGAGCGGTGCACAAAGATTCAAGAGAGGTACAGAAAGAGGCAGGAGGGGTGCAAAAAGAAGGAAGAGAATTGCTGAAAGAAGCAACAGAGATGCTGAAAGAGGCACGAAAGGTGCACAAAGAGGCAAGAGAAGTGCAGAAAGAAGCAACAGAGGTACAAAAAGAGGCAAGAGTGGTGCAGAAAGAGGGAAGAGAGGTGTAGAAAGAGGCAAGAGAGTTGCACAAAGAGGAAAGACTGGTGCATAAAGAGGCAAGAGGGGTGCAGAAACAGGCAAGAGAAGTGCAGAAAGAGGCAAGAGAATTGCTGAAAGAAGCAACAGAGGTGTAGAAAGAAGCAGGAAAAGTGCAGTATGAGGCAAGTGAGATGCAGAAACAGGCAAGAAAGGTACAGAAAGAGGGAAGACGAGTGCAGAAAGAGACAACAGGGTTGCAGAAAGAAGCAAGACAGGTGAAGAAAGAAGCATGGAAAGTGCAGAATGAAGCAACAGGGGTGCAGAAAGAGGCAAGAGAAGTGCAGAAAGAAGCAACAGAGGTGCAGAAGGAGTCAAGAGAACTGCAGAAAGAGGCAAGAGAGTTGCAGAAACAGGCAAAAGAGGTACAGAAAGGGAACAGAGGCAAGAGAGGTGCAGAAACAGGCAAAAGGGGTGCAGAAAGAGGCAAGAGGGGTGCAGAAAGAGGCAAGAGAGGTGCAGAAAGAAGCAAGAGCAGTGCAAAAGAACCAACAGAGGTGCAAAAAGAGGCAAGTGGGGTGCAGAAGGAGACAAGAGAACTGCAGAAAGAGGCAAGAGAGTTGCAGAAACAGGCAAAAGGGGTGCAAAAAGAGGGAACAGGTGGGCAGACTGAGGCAAGATAGGTGCAGAAAGAGGAAAGAGGGGTGCACAAAAAGGCAAGAGGGATGAAGAAATTTGGAACAGAGGTGCAGGAAGAAGCCAGAGCAGTGCAGAAAGAACCAACAGAGGTGCAGAAAGAAGCAAGAGGGGTACAGAAAGAGGCAAGTGAAGTGCAGAACGAAGCAAAAGAGGTGCAGAAAGAACCAACAGAGGTGGAAAAAGAGGCAAGAGGGGTGCAGAAAGGGGTAAGAGAGGTGCACAAAGAGGCAAGATGGGTACAGAAAGAGGCAGGAAGGGTGCAGAAAGAGGAAGAGAACTGCAGAAAGAAGCAACAGAGGTGCTGAAAGAGGCACGAAGGGTGCAGAAAGAGACAAGACAGGTGAACAAAATAGGAACAGAGGTACAGAAAGTGGCAACAGTGGAGCAGAAAGAGGGAAGAGAGGTGTAGAAAGAGGCAAGAGAGTTGCACAAAGAGGGAAGAGGGGTGCAGAAAGAGGCAAGAGAGGTGCAGAAAGAGGCAAGAGAGTTACAGAAAGAGGCAAGTGAAGTGCAGAAGGAGGCAAGAGAACTGCAGAAAGAGGCAATACAGGTGCAGAAAGAGGCAAGTGAGCTGCAGAAAGAAGCAACAGAAGTGCAGAAAGAGGGAAGAGGGGTGGAGAGAGAGGCAAGAGGGGTGCAGAAAGAAGCAGGACAGGTAGAAACAAAAGAAGTGCAGAAAGAAGGAACAGAGGTGCAGAAAGAGGCAAAAAGGGTGCAGAAAGACGTAAGAGGGGTACAGAAAAAGGCAAGAGAGGTGCAGAAAGAGGCAAGAGGGGTACAGAAAGAAGCAAATGAGGTGCAGAAAGAGGCAACAGACGTGCAGAAAGAGGGAAGAGAGGTGCAGAAAGTAGAAGAGATTTGCAGAAAGAGGCAAGAGATGTGCAGAAAAAGAAAGAAATGTGCAGGAAGAAGCAACAGAAATGCAGAAAGAGGCAAGAGAGGCGCAGAAGGAAGCAAGAGTGGCTTGCACACCATTAGTACCAATTTAACACCTGCATTTAGCAATAAGTAACAGGTGACCATTCCAGGTTTGCAAACAGCCTTCCACCACGCTGTAACACTTGTCGCTGCATTTTTGGTAACGTTTGAGCCATTTGAGCTAGAAACAAGGCTTTTTTTGTTCAAATCTGCACATTAAGGAGCAGATGATGAATTATGTGGCTAATGCAGAAAATGTATAATTGTGCGAACGTTGGTGCAGCCAAACAGTCGCATAATTCCAGTGGCCCTGCTCATACCTCTGACTAGGTCCACAAGTGCTCCTCAGTGATTCCTTCTTTTTTTGTCTCACTGAGTTCATAGTTGAGCTTCTATGGAAAACTGACGTCACCACTCCACAACACAGAATACCATACCACATAATTACTCTCCATAACACATAATCCTACTCTACATAATTCCTATACACTAAATACCACATACTTTCTATCCACATAATTTCACTGCACAACATACCACATAATTCCACTACACACGACGTACATCCACTCCACTCCAAAAAACATTAGTAAAAAACTTTTACATTTACAACGCCAATAGCTCTAACTCTCGCAAATGCGAAACCTATTACATTGCAAACACTTCTTTAACTAGTAGTCGCGTTTGCAGAGTGGTGGAGAAAGGGTGCTGGGCCTCCGACCACCGCTCAGGAATTCCGCTGCGTAGGACTTACAGGAGGACATCCTTGGGGGCCAACTACCCCTCCTTTTACCTCCAGTAAGTCCCACACAGCAGGATTGCTAAGTTCTCATAGCAGGCCACGCCCCCTTTGCCCACCACTCTGCAAACGCGTTCCCTGGCGCACTCTTGGATGGGGATTGAAGTCCCCTTCGCTGCTGGGGGTCCTTTAGGGGCCAACTAGCCTACCTCTTACCTCCAGTAAGCCCCACACAGTGGGATTGCTGAGAGGTGGACAAAGGCCACGCCCCCTTTCCCCACCACTCTGCAAACGCGCCTCGTGGCGCGTTCTAAGTTTGGGTATTAAGTCCCCTTTATTCCTGAGGGTCCCTGGGGGCCAACTAGCCCACCGGGTACCTCCAGTAAGCGCCACACACCTGGATTTCTAAGAGTGGTCTGAGGCTACGCCCCCTTTTTACACCACTCTGCAAACGCGGCTCCTGGCCACTGCTGCTCGGGGGATGAAGTTCACTTGTGTCCTGAGGTCCTCAGGACACAAGAGGACCTCATCGCCCCACCAGCAGTGCGCCAAGAGGCGTGTTTGCAGAGTGGTGTAAAAAGGGGCGTGGCCTCAGACCACCTCTCTGCAATCCAGCTGTTTGGCTTTTACTGGAGGTACGATGGGGTCCCCAGGCCAATTTCGGCCCCGGGGACCCCATCCCCCAGGACCCGGCCATTCTTTTTTTATTTAAATAATGGGAGGGGGCTACGTGGCCCTCCTCCCGGGCCTCTTCTGGCCCCGGGGACACCATCCCCCTTAGCGGTGGGGACCGTGGGGGGAGCCGCAATGCCCCCACGGTCCCAGCCGGCTCCCTGCCTCCTGCAGGAGCCAGCATTGCTTTTGGGCAAGGGGAGCTGCTAACATGCAGCTCCCCTTGCCCAAAAGCAATTCTGCTTTGCTTCGTTGGAGCGAGAGCAGGTTTCGTGCTCTCGCTTCAACGAAGCAAAGTAGAGTTTGCTATGACAGGGTGGGAGCCGTGCTCCCGCCCTGCCATAGCAAACAGCAATGTCCCGGGGGTGGGCACCCCGGGACATTGCAGGAGCCGGCCCTGGGGGGTGGCGGTCCCCAGGGCCATCAAGGGCTCCAGGAGGGGGGCCGCGCGGCCCCCCTCCCTACATTTTCAAAGCCCCGGGGAGGTGGTGGTCCCCGGGGCGGGGGGTCTGCTACAGACCCCCGCATTTAAATTAGTGTATGCCCCGGGGAGGTGGTGGTCCCCGGGACAGTGTGGGGAGGGGCGGAAGCCCCCCCCACACTTACATAAATTTAAGCCCCGGGGAGGTGGCGGTCCCCGGGTTTTGGGGTCCCTTGGGGCCCTCCCGCACATGATTAGGAATGCCCTGGGGAGGTGGCGGCCCCCGGGGCAGCGTGGGTGGGCAGGAGCCCCCCCATGCATTTTTTAAGACGAAGCCCCGGGGAGGTGGCGGTCCCCGGGGCTGTGGGGGAGCCGCATGCCCCCCGCATATGATAAACAAAGCACCCGGGAGGTGGCGGTCCCCGGGGCTGTGGGGGCCCCCACGGGCCCCCACACCATAATTAAGAATTGCCCCTGGGACCTGGCCCACCCAGGGCTCCCGCGCTTCGTTTTTTTTAATAATTTCGGCCGGATTCGCGCACCCAGCGTGAATTTGGCCAAAATTATTATTTTTTTAATGCTTTTTTTGGGCCTGCAGGCCTAGGGGGTCATGGTGTTTCTACCCTGCCCCCTTTTCTTGTTTTTCACCTTTTTGGTTCTGTTTTCTTGTGACTCGGTTACCGAGACACAAGATGACTGCCAACACTTCCTGGTTTGGAGTGTTGGTAGCCAATTAGAACGAAGCTCGTGCTTGGGAGGAGTCGCGACTCCTCCTTGGTGCTCAGATATATAGATTTTAATTTTTTTAATTTCTCAGCAACTACTGAACGGATTTACACCATTTAAGAAAAAGGTCACTTTCTGGACCAAGAGCTACCTTTTTGCCAAATTTGGTGTAATTCCGTTCAGCAGTTCGGGCTGTAGCCGTGTCTAAAGTTCCTATGGATATTAACATGGGGAAAACGCGTTTTGGGACCCCCCTTTTTTGTCGGCCCCGCTTGACAAATCACCCCGAAATGTTCAGGACAGGAGCTGACCTGAGTGAACCATTAGTTTTGAAAATTTTGCGAAGATTCGTCAAACAGCGCCAAAGATATTGGCAAAAGAAAAAACGCTTTTTGAATAGAAACAAGGTCCTAACTATAACTACCTACTGGCAACCGCCAGTAGGTAATATATATATATATATATATATATATATATATATATATATATATAATATATATATATATATATATATATATGTATGCATGGGCACTTTAATAGCTGAAGCCTATACCTATAGAGCAACCGCACTCTCTGCAAGAGTATAGTGCAAAGGTAAGACCTGCTTCCAGTTGCAAGGCGATGTCTTTAATGACGTATGTGGGGTGAGTAGTTGTTTGTATAGCCAGGCCAGGTAATACTTGAATGCATAGTTTTAACGCTCGTTCACCAAAGAGCTGTCGATTTTTTCTTTCTTCTTTTTTGGCAACTTTCTTTCATTCCTCGTCCACAAACAGGTTTAGTCTCTTGCTGAAGACCTAATGTCCACAGTACCATAGATAGAGTGGTCTTTCAGTTAACCCTGAGTTCATCATTGAATTACTTTTTTGTCTATCTCAGTTTAATACTCCTGATTCGATGGCTTTCCTCCAAGTTCTTGGTTTGTCCCACCCCTGGAGCATAACTTCTTTACCATAATTTTAATTGGACGATTTGTATTCTTCCACCGCTGACATAGGGAGTTATCCTGCCCTCACTCTATTTTTATTATTATTTTTGTGAGGTCCTGGCAACTACTTTTACCGGGATGCTCACTTATACCTTTGTGCGTCATCCTGCGCGTACTTTATTAATTAATTTACCATTCCACAGCTGTGGTCTGCCATCATGGAATGGTAAGTTAAGAATAAAGTATAATCAAAAAGTAATTCCATGATGGTCACCAAGCAAGAGCATGCATGAGCACGCAGGCGCACACATCGGTGACCATCTTTGAATGATTATTGTTTTACTTTGAAAAATAAGTTCAAGATGGCTGCTCATGCATATACAGAGGCAGTTATGTATGAATGGTGATGCAGCGCGTACAATAAAAACTATTCTCCTCCCAGGTCACTTATAGGTCATCCAGGGGCAAACTATATTTCTCATATCCACATGACGATGGGGCCCATAAACATCGCCTAACACACACGCACACTCCTGGATTTCCTTTACACCTTTATGAAATTCTGTACTCTTAGGAGAAGCATGAGAACTAAATGGAGAACACCATTTATGTATCGCTGGAAGAGCCAGGATATCTTATTACCTTAATTTGTCACTTTCTTTTAGTTATCTCTTAAGATATTCCTGCTCATTGTTTTGTCGATGAATCATTCATGTAAAAAATTAGTTCATAGTGATTAAGACCAGCTGAATCACAATAACCAATTACTAATGTCACAATCATTTAGGAAAATAACCACTGAGTCATTTTGGGTTTAAAGAATCTTAAATTTTATATAATTTTTAAAAGCATGAGAAAGAATTTAATACTTTATTCAATTATTCATTCTTAAATTCAAATATTTATTAAGCATAATCAATTTATTGCAGAAAGGAAATTTTTGTCATGAAGCCAGAACCCTAATTACTTGCCTACCTTCCTAATTTAGCCTAATGATTTCTAACCTAAGTTAAGAATTAGAAATAGCCTGATTCTCATACTCAACTGGAAAATTAAGACAGCAACAGCAACTTCAGCTCGTCAGCATCAGCTATCTGCAACCCGTCTCATCTAACAGTCTTTCAGCATCTCCCGCTCAGTAAGGGATCGATCAGGACCACCCAGCACTGGAAGCCACCAACACGACTCTCCAACTCCTCTCCTGACTGTGACTGCAACCGCGACTGACCCCCTCCCACTAAGAGTAGGCCCTCTTATACCCTAATTCTAACTTTGCTAACTAACTGTTGCAACATTAATAACACGCTTTTCTTTCATTGGTCCATGCATGTCATCTTATTCATTCTTTTAATCAAGTTCTCTTGGATTCAAGGGTCCTTGGATCATTTCCTTTCCCATACGCTCAAACATATTTTCATCCGTTTCGATCAGTACATTTGTAACTTCTTTCGATACATTCGAGAACTCCATGCAGTCATTGTCCTTTCTCTTAAACTTGTTTCCCACGGGTCTTCTGCTGATCATCACGGCACACTATCAGTTCAATTAGGTCACATCAGCTTTGACCATTTCTTGCATCCTAGCGTCTCAGTAACCTCACGAGGTTTAGTTTTTTTCTCCGATTTCATCCCGTGTCATGTGTCCCCTTGCGCCTGCGCACATCTTCCCACTGGCGGCCATTTTATATCGCCACTCGGTTATACTTTTAGAAGCACTAATTTGAGGCAAACAAAACATAATTAAAATAGAGAAAAATAGCCCTTTCGTTTCCCTCCCGTCGTCTACATACCCCAATTAGTTATTACCTAGCAGAAAGCAACATTTAAGCTGTTCCTTACTTACCATCACTATTGTTTTTGCAACGACACGTTTTATTTCTATGAAGCACAAACATGCATTTATTTTTAATTAGTACGCATTTATTTTTATGTTATTATTAGACACACGGACATCCATTAATAGATTATTTAGCACACACATTGGCATGTTACCCTTCCCACACATACAGTGTTGATTAATACATTTAAACGAACATTTTATTTAATTAATTATAAAATTTGTTAGGGGTTAAAAAAGTTATTTTCCCTGCTCCATCAACTCCCCCTTTGGTGATTTTTAAATCACCACATAAAACCAAGTCATACTTCTTTTCAGGCAGCATGTCTTTCATCCTTTGCTTTCTGTTATTTACACATCTGTTTCTTCTTCATCTTGCCTTTTAGTCTCTTTATACATGCTTTCTTTCATTTTCTCCAACTCAATTTCACCCATCTCTCTCTCTCTCTCTCATTATTCTATTATTTCTTTTTATCTTATTTTGTCTCACTTTTCTTTTTATCCATGTTATTACTATTTTCAATACCATGGCTAACAGTATTACTATAGTTGCTACTATTATAACTTTTCCTATCACTAGTCTACTCATCCTAGTCAACCAATTTGCTACTGAAGAAAACCCTCTACCAAGTTTTCCCAAAACACTTTCAACCTCCAGTGGAACTAGTTTTTTGTGCAAATTTGTAATATTTGTAATATACTTCTGTATATTTTCACTTTTATCAGGAATGTAAGTACAACAATGTTGGACTTTCAGCATTCCACAGACTCCACCCTCTTTTGCCAAAAGAATATCAAGGGCAAGCCGATTTTGCATCACCATAGCTCTCATGGCAACCATTTCGGTATTTACCATTAAGAACCCTCCCGCAGTATCTGTAGACAAACGATCTACTACTGTGGATAACTTCCGAATTTTAAATGCATTCAAAGATATTCCCACTGCTGGTATCAATGCTCCAAAAATATCACCTACAATTTCTGAAAAACTTTCCCTCTTTCTACGTGTAAATCTATTTATCATCTTGTATGTTCCCTTTTCTTCTCTGTCCATATGAATTTTTTTGGGAAAGACCAGGCCTATATAGCAAGTTCCATACCAATGGTCCGGTAACCTGTAATAAGCTCTATTCCCACAAATATAATCGATACCTGGAAATATTGGATCTTTTCCACCTTTGAATCCCCAACCTCCCAGAATTTGATAATTGTCATGGCAGATACTGGAACCTACAAAGTAATTGTCATAGACTGTCTTATTTCTCCTAATACACAACTTTCCTGTTTGCGGCCAATCTAATGTCATTGCTGCATTTATCTTTTTCCCTTCATGATTTCCTTCCTCAAACGTCCATAAGCGTTTTCCGTCCTCTTTTATTGCTTCTTTCTGAAATTTCATTCTTCTTTCTTCAACCATTTCTAAAAATACTTTTTCTTCTTTCTTTAACTCACAGGTAAGGTTGTTACTAACTATTTCTTCTAACGTTAATTTTCTATGTTCTAAGAAGAATTCTCCTAAAACTTTTGCTGGTTTTACTTTGTTAAGTTCTGGCACTACTGGAATATTTGCAAAAATCTTATCTATATCAGTATAATAAGATTCTAATCTACCTGTTTTATAAAATAAACTTGCTATTACACTACATGTTATTCCATAAGTCAGAGGTAGGTGATGATAAGTCACACCTTCTGATACTGATGCAGGCAACTGCATACAAACATAACAATCTCTCACATCCATTGTCTTTACGTATTCATACAACAATTTTGTAAAAACATTCTTTGAAAAATCTGTTACTGACTTATCCTTATGCAACTCTGCACTACTTCTTAAAATAATGGGTTCTTTAATATTAGTTTCTTTTTCTGGTTTAGTATCATTTTTTGCTTCTATCACAGCTATACTAATAGGAATTGTGATTGCTAAAACTATCCATATGGTCATTAATAACCCTGTACAAAAGCAGCACATTTTGCACCATCTTTTTATAAACTCACATTTATCTCTTCTATCCCTATTATTTTCCATTTTTCTTTTTCTATTTGTTAAGTTTCAGAAAATTGTGTCACTACACCTCAGAAATGACTTAGATGCCACTCTGCTCTCAAAAGTCTTTGCTTGGTACTTTCTTTAATTCTCTCCAGAATTCTTTCGTTGTCACATCCGGTGATTTGTCACATCCAGTAAAATTGTCATGTCCGGCAGAAGCACTATAAGTCTTCACTTCAAGTTTGTTGCATCTCACCTTTTCCCATCCGACTTCTCAGTCTCTGGTTCTCGTGAGTGTTTTCTTCTTCTTCTTTGTAATCTGTTAGTGCAATATACAGCCACTCAGGTGACTTATACTTTGTGTTAGACTTGGCATCTTTTGGCGTGTTTCCCCTGACTTTTTGCTTTCTGACCTCCCGGTTTTGACTCTGTTTTTGCTGGTGTAATGATTCTGCGCACTTTCCTCACTGCGGTCCAGTGGGAAAGTGCAAGTGCTCCTGTATAAAATGCGTTATGGATTGGTGTTTCCATGATTGGCCTATTTGGTTTATGTGTCAGTCCCTTGTAACGTGCACTACGAGTGCCAGGGCCTATAGACCAAATGCTGTTGGTGGGCTGCAGCACTGGATTGTGCCACCCACGCAAACAGCCCGTAAAGTGTAACTCGGGCCTGCCATCGCAGAGCCTGTGCGCAGCCTGGGGCTGCCATGTCGACTTGGCAAGTGCACACACTTGCAAGTCCCTAAACCTTCCCTTTGCTACATGTTAGTCACCCCTAAGGTAGGCCCAAGGTACCCCTGTGGGCAGGGTGCGGTGTATGCGAAAGGTAGGACATGCCCGGGTGTGTGCGGCATGTCCTGATAGTGAATTACAGCCTAGTTCGTTTTTCACTATTGCAAGGCTACCTGTTCCCCCTAGGCCAGAACGGGCAGTTTTGATTATTACAGCTTATAATCCTAACTGACCCCGGGAACATGGTAGAAGTTCGAGTTTAGTATGCCTGGACTCAGAATGATAAAATGCATCTTTTAGTGAAGTTGGTTTTAACATTCTGTGTTTGAAAATACCACTTTTAGAAAGTGGGTATTTTCTTGTCTAACCATCCAAGCCTGCCTCTGCGAGTGTTGTGTATTCCTTGTCTGGAGTGTGAGTGACAGGGGCTGGGGGATGCCAGGAGACAGGGTGAGTCAGCGCAGGGCTGAATAGCAAGATCTACATGTAGATGGGTGGGAGGGGTCGCACCTGGGCCCTGAATAGGACAGTGCCTTCCCTCCACAATGCTGGCTCCACCTCCTGTGGTGCGTCTGATGTCCCTGGCCTGCTCACTGAAAGAAGGGACGGAGACTTGTCAACAAAGTGCTCCAGAACTGGTTTGGACTAGGCAAAGGCCTCTCTGCCTTCAGAGAACAAAGGAATTTGGGATATAAATATTGGGGCCCTGACCCCATGAATTTAGATCTCGCTGGAATCAAGGAACCTGCCAAGACGAAGAGCTGGAAGAGCTGCCAGGAGGAGTACTGCCCCTTTGCTGTGTTGTTGCTTTGTTGGGTTGGCCTGCAGTTGCTGCTTCTGTCTTGGGCAGTGAAAGGACTGGACTGAACTTTCTACAAACTTGTGCTGAGTATCTCCAAGGGCCTGAAACCGAGCTGGCCTCCTGTTAAGAAGTCTCAGGGACTACAAAGACTTCACAAGCCTCTGGGTACCGCTTCTGGAACGCTGTTTCAGTCACCACAGAGGAAGGGAACTGCAACCGACTCCGTCAACCGAATCCATCCCTGGCCGGTGACCTGTTTGCACCGCAGACCGCATCGCCCCGCTTCGCATCGCAACCCTGGTCTCACCGTGGCGACGTCCGACGCCGCCAACATCGAGCCGCTGCTTGCACCGTGACCTGTGGGCACCGCAGTTCGCATCGCATCGCTTCACTGGGCCAGCCGGACCAGACCGACACTGTCGCTGCAACTGGCTCAAGAGTCGTGACCGCATCGCATTTGGGGCACCGCTCGCACGTCTGCGACGCACCGCTCCGACTCGCACCGCTGTCCGACGCCAGCTCCCGCACTCCGGCTAGGTCGCCTGCATCGCAACCTGTCAGCACCGCATCGAGCATCGTCTCGCCCTGCATCGCACGCCTTGGACTCACCGACTCCGTCTGCACGACGCTCATCGAGCCGCTGCCTGCACCGCATCGAGGGACACCGCACCTTGCATCGCTCCGTCTTGCACCGCAACCGCGACGAACGCCAACCGGCTCGTACACTCCGTACCAGCCACAACGAGAAAGGTACTGTAACCGAGTCTGTTCATGACTCTGCTGGCCCGTATCGACGCGGTCGGCTGGAACTGTTAGACTCTGGGGTTTTCAGCATCACGGTAGGCTCGGACGGAGCTACCGACTCGTATGAACTTTGCTTTTATGCTATTCCTGCAAAGAAGAAGTTAACGTATCAAGTACTCATTCGTAAAGTATAGTATTGTGGATTTTTGTCGTAATTGGTCTTGTCTTGAGTATATAAAATATTGGTTATTTTTCTAAACTGGTGTGGTGTCCGTTTGTAGTGCTTACACTGTATTACTGTTGGTTATGTGCAAATGCTTTACACACTGCCTCTGAATTAAGCCTGACTGCTCGTGCCAAGCTACCACGAGGGTGAGCAGGGGTTACTTCACGAGTGTAACAACCCTTACCCTGACTAGGAAGAAGGGTCCCTACTTGGACAAAGGTGCAAGCCCTTGCCAACTAGAGATCCCATTTCTAACATTGGTGGCAGCGGTGGGATAGGACTTGTGTTTGCACTTGACTTACAGTGATTGGTGTGCACTACTACCATATCGCAGACCATTACGTACCACATACTGGTTCTTTTTCTTTTGGCCTATTTTTGATCTTGCCAGTTTTCAACTCACGACTTTTGTCATGCCTGAATCAATTGCATCATCCGTTGCATCTCTGGAAGTTATCTTTGAGGAGGACAGGTTGGAATCCTACGCCGTAAAGGAGTTACGAGCGATTTGTAAAACCTGAAAGTCCAAATTAAAGGCCTCACAAGGAAGGAGGAGCTACAGAAGGCGCTGAGGGCCTGGGTAGCAGCCAGACATGCCAATGGGCAGCCTGGTAATCTCAGTGAGGAGGTGGAGGAGCCTATTTCCAGGGTGGATGTGCTTTTGGGTAGGGGGGAACCCGCCAGGTCAGGCAGCAGCAGTCTGTCCCCAGAGGAGCTGGAGGACAGGCGGGAGGCGAGGCAGTTTGAGCTACAGAAGCTCAGGCTGGAGAGTGAGCGGGAGGAGAAGAGATTGGCCATAGAGGAAAGGAAGATGCTCTTAGAGCATGAGAGAGAACTGAAGGAGCTAGAACTTAGGAGTAAGTCAGGCTCAGATGGTGGCAGCAATTCGTCCAGAAAGGCAGACAGGATTGTGCACATTCCCAAGAACGTAGGCAAGGAGTTCAAGAAGGGGGATGACATACAAAGGTGGTTTCAGGGTTATGAGGCAGCCATACACATGAATGGGGTCCCTGAGGAGAATTGGGGAGCAGGATTGTGGCCACTTTTCCCGGAAGAAGCAAGGGATGCCCTGATAGCTTTGGGTAAGGGGTATCACCTCACCTATGCTGACATGAAGGATGCCCTTCTCACGAAGTATGGTCTTACTCCTGAAAAGTACAGGGATCAGTTCAGGTCCAGTAAGAAGTCTGATGTCAACACTTGGTTGGAATGTGTGGATGTGTTCTGCAGGTCTCTGGATGGTTGGGTGAAGGGCAGTAGTGTAACAGATTTTCAGGGGCTCTACAACTTGATTGCATGGGAGCACTTGTCTAGTCTATGTTTTGCAGATCTGCGCCAGCACCTAGTGGATAGTAAGCTAACTGACCCCAGGAAGCTTGCTATGGAAGCGGACCGCTGGGTGAGTACCAGGGTCCACAAGAAAGCGTTTGGGGAGACTCAGCCAAAGGTGGGCAGGGTCCCCAGCAGAAAAGTGGGGGGACAAGGGTAAAGCACAGGAGTTCTCTAAAGGGCCCCAAACTAGTACCCAGGGTAAAGGTTCCCAGGCCCCCGGTGATAAGAAGAAAGGGGTCTCTACAGGGAAGCCTGTTGAGACCGGCCCCCGCAAGTGTTATGCATGTGACCAGGTAGGTCACTTTAAGGGGGACCCCAAGTGCCCGAAGGGGACACAGCCACCCACCGGTGGACAGTCCAAAGTGTTGGCTAGTGTAGCGCTTGGGGAGGAGGGGTGCCCACAGGAGGGTGGGGATCCCGCAGAAATGACCCTTGTCTCACTAGGGGACAGTGAGATGGTCCCAGGAAACCAGGTGCCCCCTAACACAAAGAAATATAGCACCTGGGTGACCATTAATGGAAACAGGGTAGAGGCTCTCAGAGATACTGGAGCCAGTGTGACCTCAGTCCGGTGTCACCTGGTGTCTGAGAAGCAAGTAGTCCCAGGAGCATTCCACCAAGTAGTTGCTGTAGACAACTCAGAGCGCCAATGTATGGTGGCGCAGGTTCCCTTTGAATGGGGGGGTCTCAGGTCCCTTGAGGGTGGTTGTGAGCCCTACCATGCCTGTAGATTGTCTGCTAGGAAACGACCTGGAGCAGTCCTCATGGAAGGAGGTTGAGCTCAGGTCTCACTTGGAGATGCTTGGGTTGCCAGAGTGGGCATGCATGTCTACTCGGTCAATGGCAGCCAGAAAGGGTGATCAAAAGGACTTGGAGCCTGAAACAGTGGCCCAAGTCCCTGCCAAGAGAAAGGGCAGGGGCGCGGGAAACCGGCCCCCGAAGTTCCCACGGACCGGGAGGAGGCGGACCTCGAGGGGACGCCCCGGTGCCTACAGGGGAGCAGGTAGCCGAACTGGGAGACATCTCTGAGCTGACCCATTGGCAGCAAGAAGGGGGTCCCACCAGGGAGGAGTTCTGCAGGGAGCAGAGCGAGTGCCCTACTCTGGAGGGTCTGCGGCGGCAGGCTGCAGACCAGGCAGCTGGTAATCAGTCCGGGTCACATCTGATCTACTGGGAGAGCGGTCTCCTATACAGTGAGCCTAAGGTTGCTGAGCCTGGGTCAGCCCGTGTGCTGGTGGTACCCCAGCGCTTCAGGACCTTCCTACTGGGTCTGGCTCATGACGTGCCTTTGGCAGGACATTTGGGGCAGGACAAGACCTTTGACAGGCTTGTCACCCACTTCTTTTGGCCCCAAATGCGAAGGCAGTCAGATGCACACTGTAGGTCTTGCCAAACTTGCCAGGCAAGTGGTAAGAGTGGGAGGAAGGTCAAAGCTCCTCTCCAACCTTTTCCGGTTGTTGGAACACCCTTTGAAAGGGTAGGGATGGATATTGTGGGGCCACTGGATCCCAAGACAGCCATGGGCAACAGGTACATCCTGGTCTTGGTGGACCATGCCACCCGGTACCCGGAGGCAATCCCTCTCAGGACAACGACGGCGCCAGTGGTGGGCCGGGCGTTAATGGGGATCTTTTCCCGTGTGGGATTCCCCAGAGAGGTGGTTTCTGATAGGGGACCAATTTCATATCGAAGTATATGACATCCCTGTGGAAGGAGTGTGGTGTAACCTACAAGTTCACCACTCCTTACCACCCACAAGGAAACGGTCTGGTGGAGAGATTCAACCAGACCTTGAAAGGCATGATCAAGGGTCTAACAGAACCCATGAGGCGTAAGTGGGACGTCCTCTTGCCATGCCTGCTCTTTGCGTACAGGGAGGTGCCTCAGAAGTCTCTTGGGTACAGCCCCTTTGAGCTCCTGTATGGCCACCCTGTCAGAGGACCTCTGAGTTTGGTAAAGGAAGGCTGGGAGGCAGCTCCCAGGAAAACTCCCCAGGGTGTATTTAGCTACATGCTGGCCTTTAGAAACCAAACTGCCCGCTTCAGGAAACTCGCTCAGGCGAACCTAGAAGCAAGCCAGGAAGAAATGAAGAGATGGTATGACCAGAACGCCACTCTGGTCGAATTTCAACCTGAGCAAAAAGTGTGGGTCATGGCCCCAGTGGCACCTTGTGCCTTGCAGGACAAGTGGACTGGGCCATATGAGGTAAAGGAGCGCAAAAGTGACGTCACCTACCTGGTGGATTTGCAGGCTCCAAGCAACCCGTTGAGGGTCCTTCACGTGAACCGCCTCAAGCCCCACTTCGAGAGGTCCGAAGTGAGTATGCTCTTGGCGACAGATGATGGGGTGGAAGAGGAGAGTGAGCCTCTCCCTGACCTCCTGTCTACCAAGGAGCATGATGGGTCAGTAGAGGGTGTGATCCTCTCCCCTACTCTGACCCAGGAGCAGCAGGGGGACTGTCGCCAGTTGTTGGGACAGTTCGCCCCACTGTTCTCTCTGACCCCCGGTGTTACTCACTGGTGTACCCATGACGTGGACACTGGTGACAGCCATCCTGTGAAGCACAAGATTTACAGGTTGACTGACCGGGTCAGAGCCAGCATCAAGGAGGAGGTCTCTAAGATGTTGGCGTTAGGGGTGATTGAGCCCTCCCACAGTCCTTGGGCCAGCCCAGTGGTCTTGGTCCCAAAGGCTGCGGCGCCCGGTGCCACTCCAGAACTCCGGTTTTGTGTGGACTACCGTGGGCTCAATGCCGTCACCAGGACTGACGCGCACCCCATCCCCAGAGCTGATGAGCTCATTGATCGGTTGGGAGCTGCCCGGTTCCTCAGCACGTTTGATTTAACGTCTGGGTACTGGCAGATTGCCTTAACCGATGGGGCCAAGGAGAGATCAGCATTCTCAACCCCAGAAGGTCATTACCAATTCCGGGTGATGCCCTTTGGGTTGAAGAATGCCCCTGCCACCTTTCAGAGGTTGGTCAATCAGGTGTTGGCTGGGCTGGAGGATTTCAGTGCCGCCTACCTGGATGACATTGCTGTGTTCAGTTCCAGCTGGGAAGAACATTTACAGCACCTTGAGAAAGTGTTGAGGGCTCTGCAAGGTGCAGGCCTCACGATCAAGGCCAGTAAGTGCCAGATCGGGCAGGGTTCTGTGGTGTACTTGGGACACCAGGTAGGAAGCGGCCAGGTGGCGCCCCTACAACCCAAGATTGACACCATTCTGGCTTGGGAACCCCCAAGACCCAGACAGAGGTGAGAGCCTTCTTAGGTCTCACCGGCTACTATAGGAGATTTGTTAAGGGCTATGGCACCATCGTTGCCCCCTTAACAGAGCTGACCTCTAAGAGGCAGCCCAGGAAAGTGATCTGGACTGAGTCCTGCCAGAAAGCTTTTGATGCCCTGAAGGCAGCCATGTGCACGGCGCCCGTGCTCAAGGCACCTGACTTCTCCAAGGAATTCGTCGTGCAGACTGACGCTTCAGAGCATGGTGTGGGAGCGGTGCTCTCACAGCTGAACGAAGAGGGCCTGGATCAGCCTGTAGTCTTCCTTAGCAGGAGACTACTTCCCAGGGAACAGAGGTGGAGTGCCATAGAAAGGGAAGCTTTTGCTGTGGTCTGGGCACTGAAGAAGTTGAGACCATACCTGTTTGGGACTCACTTCCGGGTTCAGACAGACCACAGGCCCCTCAGATGGTTGATGCAAATGAGGGGTGAGAATCCAAAACTGCTGAGGTGGTCCATCTCCCTACAGGGAATGGACTTTACGGTGGAACACCGTCCTGGTACAGAACACGCCAACGCAGATGGTCTGTCCAGGTTCTTCCGCCTTAGTGAAGAGAACTCCAATGGGGTTGGGTAGTTCTCCCTACTTTCAGCTGGAGGGGACATGTGTTAGACTTGGCATCTTTTGGCGTGTTTCCCCTGACTTTTTGCTTTCTGACCTCCCGGTTTTGACTCTGTTTTTGCTGGTGTAATGATTCTGCGCACTTTCCTCACTGCGGTCCAGTGGGAAAGTGCAAGTGCTCCTGTATAAAATGCGTTATGGATTGGTGTTTCCATGATTGGCCTATTTGGTTTATGTGTCAGTCCCTTGTAACGTGCACTACGAGTGCCAGGGCCTATAGACCAAATGCTGTTGGTGGGCTGCAGCACTGGATTGTGCCACCCACGCAAACAGCCCGTAAAGTGTAACTCGGGCCTGCCATCGCAGAGCCTGTGCGCAGCCTGGGGCTGCCATGTCGACTTGGCAAGTGCACACACTTGCAAGTCCCTAAACCTTCCCTTTGCTACATGTTAGTCACCCCTAAGGTAGGCCCAAGGTACCCCTGTGGGCAGGGTGCGGTGTATGCGAAAGGTAGGACATGCCCGAGTGTGTGCGGCATGTCCTGATAGTGAATTACAGCCTAGTTCGTTTTCACTATTGCAAGGCTACCTGTTCCCCCTAGGCCAGAACGGGCAGTTTTGATTATTACAGCTTATAATCCTAACTGACCCCGGGAACATGGTAGAAGTTCGAGTTTAGTATGCCTGGACTCAGAATGATAAAATGCATCTTTTAGTGAAGTTGGTTTTAACATTCTGTGTTTGAAAATACCACTTTTAGAAAGTGGGTATTTTCTTGTCTAACCATCCAAGCCTGCCTCTGCGAGGTTGTGTATTCCTTGTCTGGAGTGTGAGTGACAGGGGCTGGGGGATGCCAGGAGACAGGGTGAGTCAGCGCAGGGCTGAATAGCAAGATCTACCTGTAGATGGGTGGGAGGGGTCGCACCTGGGCCCTGAATAGGACAGTGCCTTCCCTCCACAATGCTGGCTCCACCTCCTGTGGTGCGTCTGATGTCCCTGGCCTGCTCACTGAAAGAAGGGATGGAGACTTGTCAACAAAGTGCTCCAGAACTGGTTTGGACTAGGCAAAGGCCTCTCTGCCTTCAGAGAACAAAGGAATTTGGGATATAAATATTGGGGCCCTGACCCCATGAATTTAGATCTCGCTGGAATCAAGGAACCTGCCAAGACGAAGAGCTGGAAGAGCTGCCAGGAGGAGTACTGCCCCTTTGCTGTGTTGTTGCTTTGTTGGGTTGGCCTGCAGTTGCTGCTTCTGTCTTGGGCAGTGAAAGGACTGGACTGAACTTTCTACAAACTTGTGCTGAGTATCTCCAAGGGCCTGAAACCGAGCTGGCCTCCTGTTAAGAAGTCTCAGGGACTACAAAGACTTCACAAGCCTCTGGGTACCGCTTCTGGAACGCTGTTTCAGTCGCCACAGAGGAAGGGAACTGCAACCGACTCCGTCAACCGAATCCATCCCTGGCCGGTGACCTGTTTGCACCGCAGACCGCATCGCCCCGCTTCGCATCGCAACCCTGGTCTCACCGTGGGCGACGTCCGACGCCGCCAACATCGAGCCGCTGCTTGCACCGTGACCTGTGGGCACCGCAGTTCGCATCGCATCGCTTCACTGGGCCAGCCGGACCAGACCGACACTGTCGCTGCAACTGGCTCAAGAGTCGTGACCGCATCGCATTTGGGGCACCGCTCGCACGTCTGCGACGCACCGCTCCGACTCGCACCGCTGTCCGACGCCAGCTCCCGCACTCCGGCTAGGTCGCCTGCATCGCAACCTGTCAGCACTGCATCGAGCATCGTCTCGCCCTGCATCGCACGCCTTGGACTCACCGACTCCGTCTGCACGACGCTCATCGAGCCGCTGCCTGCACCGCATCGAGGGACACCGCACCTTGCATCGCTCCGTCTTGCACCGCAACCGCGACGAACGCCAACCGGCTCGTACACTCCGTACCATCCACAACGAGAAAGGTACTGTAACCGAGTCTGTTCATGACTCTGCTGGCCCGTATCGACGCGGTCGGCTGGAACTGTTAGACTCTGGGGTTTTCAGCATCACGGTAGGCTCGGACGGAGCTACCGACTCGTACGAACTTTGCTTTTATGCTATTCCTGCAAAGAAGAAGTTAACGTATCAAGTACTCATTCGTAAAGTATAGTATTGTGGATTTTTGTCGTAATTGGTCTTGTCTTGAGTATATAAAATATTGGTTATTTTTCTAAACTGGTGTGGTGTCCGTTTGTAGTGCTTACACTGTATTACTGTTGGTTATGTGCAAATGCTTTCACACTGCCTCTGAATTAAGCCTGACTGCTCGTGCCAAGCTACCACGAGGGTGAGCAGGGGTTACTTCACGAGTGTAACAACCCTTACCCTGACTAGGAAGAAGGGTCCCTACTTGGACAAAGGTGCAAGCCCTTGCCAACTAGAGATCCCATTTCTAACACTTTGCATTCACTTTCTTTGTCCTTTTGGACTTTTGTAATCTTTTTCCACTTGGTTTTTCTTGTCCCTTTTGACTTGTTACTTCATTTACTTGTTCAGCACCTTTGTCTCCCGCTCTTATTATTCTATATCTCAATTTTCTTACATAGCTGTTGGGCCAATTATCTCCTTTTCTTGGCCTTTTGGCTTCACCTTCTCTTTCTTCTCTTTCTGATTTCCAATTTCTTTTTCTTGATTCAGTTTTTGCTTTTTCCTCTTCTCCACTTTCTTCTGTTTCTGTTTCAACTGTTTCACTATTGTCTCTTATTTTGAAACTTATAATCTCGTCATCTCCTACTGGTGGATCTGTCTTCTCCTTTTTGTTTTCCCTTATTACTGTCCCTCCTCGGGGTTCTTCCGATTTGTTGTTTTTCTTCCTTTCTGCTTCTAAATCTCCCTGTTCTTCTGTTTCTCTATCTGTCCCTATTGCTCCTCGGGGTTCTTCTCGATTTTCTAACTTTTTGTGTACTTCTTTCCCTATTTCATCTAGTAATATTGTTTCTGAAGGATTTCCACCATAACTTGTACTTGGTTGTTCATCTAACTCAATTTCTTGCTCAGTTTCTTCTCTAATTGGGTTATAACCCCAAGTTTTCCTTAGGAATTCTTCACGGTTTTCAACTGAATCATCAGAGTCTGAAGTTGTGTCAGATATTTCCAGATGTCGACTTACAGGTCGATCTTCAAGTTCTGGAATTTCTGAATTTCTTTCTTCTTCTTCTTCTTCCTCTTCTTCTCTAGAGGTACTCGCAGTTGGGGTTTCCAGATGTCGACTTTCAGGTCGATCTTCAAGTTCTGGCACCCTTTCTTTTATCTTTGTTGTCCCAGCCGTTAAACTTTTATCCCACACTTCCAGACGCCGACTCACATGTCGATCTGTAGGTTCTGGAACTCTGATTGTGTGGCTGGCATGAACCCAGTTTTTCACTCCTGCACACTTGACGGCAGTCGTTGTCACCAGGATTACCTGTCGTGGCTCGTCCCAACGAGGAACTAGACAGTTTCTTCTCCTGTGGACTTTTATGCGGACCCAGTCTCCTGGATTCAAGTCGTGGGCTGGTTTTCTTTCAAGAGTGGTCGCATCCGGTCCAACCTGATGAAACACAGAACGCACCACATCAGCCAGTCCCTTGAAATAATCCAGTACTAGATCATCAGTTATAGTTAATAACTTGTTGACAGGTACGTGTGCTTGTCTCATTGCTCGTCCCATGATCATCTCATGAGGACTGAGTCCAGTTTTCTTTTCAGGGATGCTTCTGATGGTCATCAGAACAAGAGGCAGTGCATCCGGCCATTTGAGTCCTGTAGCTTGACACATTTTTCCCAATCTGTTTTTAATTGTTCCATTAATCTGCTCTACTACCCCAGAAGCCTCTGGTCTGTAAGCACAATGTAGTTTTTGTTTAATACTCAATGCTTCACAAATCAATTGGATCAACTCATTTTGAAAATGTGTTCCTCTATCTGTCTCAACCGTGACTGGAAAACCATACCTTGGAATGAACTCTCGCAGCATAAGTTTTGCCACTGTTGTTCCATCATTCCTTCTTGTGGGGTATGCCTCCACCCAACGAGAGAACAAACAGACGACCACTAGAACATATCTTAGTCTGTTACTAGGGGGCATCTCGATAAAGTCTAACTACATTCTAGTGAATGGACCTCCTTCTCGTCCTATTGTTCCTAGACTCACTACTGTCTTTCTTCCTGGGTTAAACTGTTGACAAATAAGACATCTTTGACAAAGACTTTCAGCAATGGCTCTGAATTTTGGGTTATACCAGGTTTGTCTAAAAAGTCTGATCATTGCATCTCTCCCAATATGAGCTTGTCCATGGTACATCCGTGCCATGTCTGCAATCATGCTATCAGGCATAACTGGTCTTTCATCTCTGTATACCCACACACCATTATTTTCCTGTCTTCTACATCCTGCTTTTATCCAGTAATCTTTTTCCTCATCTCTTGCAGTTTCTTGTAACTGCCTTACTTCATCCCATGTCTCGACAGTATTAGTGAAAAGCAAAGGACAAGAGACATGCTCCCTTTCTCTATTTTTGTTCAGGGACGCCATGTTCTCCGCACAATATTTAGCGATCTCATCAGCATAATTATTGCCGACCGCTATGTAATCTTCGTTTTTCTTATGCGCTTTGCACTTCACTACAGCTATTTGTTTAGGCAACTGTATCGCCTCAAGCAGTTTTTTAACATAATCTCCATTTCTGATAGGTGTTCCTGCAGATGTCAAAAATCCTCTTTGTGACCAAATCTGACCAAAATCATGTACGATGCCGAAACCATATTGGCTATCGGTCACAATCGTGATTCGTACATTTTCCCCCAATTTACATGCTTGAATCAAAGCAATAAGTTCCGCAACTTGTGCAGACCTAACTCCTTTCAGACAAGACGCTTCCATCACAGTTGCCACTGTGCATACTGCGTAAGCTGCGCTTAAAACTCCTTCTTTTGTTCGTAAGCATGAACCATCCACAAACATGACATAATCAGATTCCTTTAACGGTTCATCTTTTATGTCAGCTCTTGGTTTCGTACAATATTCCAGCACGTTCAGACAATCATGATCTACTTCGTCCTGTTCAATTATATTTTCTTCATCTGGCAATGATGTAGAAGGATTTACATTCATGCATCTATCTATGGTCACATTTTCAGCGCTCAAAATGACTTTTTCATACTTAGTCAGCCGACTATGTGTCATGTACTGTGTTTTTGTTCTTGTCAAAAGAATTTCTACTGAATGGGGAACATATACTCTCAGTGGATACCCCATCACTATACCTTCACTTTGTTCCAGACTTACACAAGTAGCAGCAACTGCTTTCAGACATCCAGGCAATGCTTTTGCTATAGGATCTAAAACAGCTGAAAAATAAGCGATTGGTCTTTTCATGGTCCCGTGTTTTTGTACCAGTACTGAAAATGCACATCCATCTCTTTCACTGCAGTACAATTCAAAGTCCTTCTCATAATCAGGCATGCCTAAAGCAGGGGCCTCACACAGTTTCTTTTTCAATTCTTTGAAAGATTTCATTTCTTCTTTGTTTAACTCAAAAGGGTCTTTTACATCTTTCTTGGTCAATTTTTGTAATGGTTTTGCAATCAAAGAGAAACCACTTATCCACTGTCGACAATATCCAACCATTCCCAAAAACATTCTTACCTCTCTCTGAGTCATTGGTGCTCTCATTCCTTGAATCATTCTTACTCTTTCTGTCGCTATTTTTCGCACTCCTTTCTCAATTTTATGCCCTAAATACTGGACTTCTTTCTGACAAAACTGTAATTTTGAAGGAGACACTTTATGTCCTCTTTTCTCTAAATGGTTCAGTAAAGCAATTGTGTCACTTACACATGCTTCTTTGGTTTTCGATGCCACCAATAGGTCATCGATATACTGCACCATCACTGATTTTTCTGGCATTTTTAAATCTTCCAGAGATTTCTTTAGAATCTGATTAAAAATTGAGGGGCTTTCTGTATACCCCTGAGTAATTCGGCACCATGCCAAAATACGCTCTCCGAACCGGAACGCAAATAATGGCTGGCTATCTGGATGCAAAGGAATAGAGAAAAATGCGTGACACAAATCTATCACAGTGTACCACTCAGCTTCATGTGGAATTTGATATAAAATTACTGCAGGGTTTGGCACTATTGGACAACATGGTACAACTATTTTGTTGATCCTTCTCAAATCCTGTACTATTCTATATGTTCCATTTGGCTTTTTCAGTCCCATAATAGGTGAATTACATGGACTGCTCATGATTTCTTTTAGAATTCCCTGTTCAATCATCTTATTTATCACAGGAGTTATTCCTTCAATTATTTCTGGAGTTAATTTGTACTGTGGCGTGTTCGGGTAAGTTGTCCCTTCTTTCACTGTCACTTTTACGGGATCAACTTCTCTCATTAATCCAATGTCTTCTCCTGAAAAATCCCACACACTTTCTTTTACTGCACCTTTTAGTTCTTCTGGAAGTTTTTCTGCATCAAATGCAGGAAACAAACCATTCGTTTCAGGTTCCTGATTCATCAAAGTTACTTTATACAGAACATCTTCATCTGAAGTCTGAAAACCTATTCCATCTGGCGTACAATAAATTGTGCAATTCATCTTGCATAAAAGGTCACGACCTAGAGGATTTACAGGACTACAATCGCACACTACAAATTTATGCATTTTGCTAAAAGAACCAATTTTTACTTCTACCAATTCAGTAAGTGGGGTTTTAATCTGCTGATTGGCTACTCCTACCACTTGGATGTATTCACCTGAGAGAGGAAGGTTTGGAATTTCCACTGATCTAACAGTAGAACGGGTAGCTCCAGTATCGACAAGGAATGTTACGTTTGCACCATTCACTTCTCCATCCACAAAGGGACCAGACTGATCTACCTCTAGAGTTGCGCCAAGCACGCACTCTTTCCCCTCTCCTGCGCACCGTCAGAATCTTTCATCCGGGTCATCCTCACTCTGACGCAACAAATACTGAGAAATGTTAGCTGCTCGCGGCAACTGTGTTACCTGCTCTCCTTTGTAGAATCCTGTTTCTGTACTGTATCTTTGCTGGTTAACAGTGTTGGGAAGTGGTGGTTGCGGCACCTGACTTTGTTGAACAACTACCTCATTCTGCACCTGTGGAGTTAATGATTGATGTTCCGGATTAGGTTTAGGTGGGAACTTACACTCGTTTCTCCAATGCCCTAATTTTCCGCAATTATGACATGGCCATTTCTTCTTTGCCTCTTCTAAACTCACTTGACCCTTTCCTTTACCTATGTTTGGTCGCATTTTATTCTGTCCTGATTCGTTTCCATTATTATTGTCCAATTGAGCTTCTTGTTTTTCTGCCACCTTCACTTGTGCCCACATTGCCTTCTCTTTCAACTTACGCTGTTTACTCTCTATTTCATCACTACAATACTTCGCATACCTCAGCACCTCATCTACACTTCCATTCTGCCAGTTTATCATATGTTGCTTAATCATATCACTTATTTCTTGTTTCAGGCCAAACACAAATCGGTATACAAAATGACTCATGTCCTTTTCACTCAACTCCTCATAACCACTATACTGCTTGAAAACCAATAACAATCGCTCATAATATGCATGTACAGACTCCTTACTTTCCTGTGTAGTTCTATCAATTTTTACGCAATCTGTCTCTTTAGGAGGAATCTTATTCTTCAAAAAGGTAATCACCTTATCGTACTTCTTCATCACATCAGGACCTGGAGCTCCTGTCTTAGGATCTCTTGGATATTCTGTAGTTGGCCAGTCAACTGTAATCTTACATTCGGACCATAAATCCGTTGGTACCACTATGTCAAACAATCCATCCAAATCTATCCACAACACTTTTGAGACTTTTACAAACCTCTCTACTTGTCGGTACCACTCAACTGGCTTCTCTCTTAACTTTGGAAAATCATTGGTAAATGACAGTATGTCCTGCCTAGTCCAGGGAACATGCACATAACTACCACCTGGAGTTTCTCTCATGGGGTATTCTTTGACAACAGATTCTTTTTCAGTTATCATAAAAGCCAATGAACCTTTGTCTGTAATTTTCTCATTCTTTTTTGTCCATCTAACCTTCCATCTGTCCACATCACCCCATTTTCTCAACAACACAATTAACTCCTTTATCTGTGTCAGCCTTCCTGCCGTGTTCAAATTTTCAATATCTTTTTCACAAAAGTCTACTCTGTATGGTTTCTGCAACGTTTTCACTTTTGCAAAGTCTATTCCAATCTCACTAGCCACTTCTTCTAGTTTGTCATGTAAATTCTTTGCCCTTCATGTAATACTTTTGCACAGAAACATTATTTCATCATCCTGATAATTTTTTATCTTTTCGGTACCAATTGTTCCTAAAATTAATTCTTCCATATCGATCTTTAATCTGATTACATCTAATGGTTTTTCTTCTGGTTCTTTTATTTTAAATGCCTTCATCCATTCATTTAACTCATCAGGAGTCGGACCTATGGGTGTATTATTTAGTTCTATCCAATTACCACTCTTTTCAGGCGTTTCTGTTGCAGATTCTGTTACCATATGCATTTTCCTACCATTGCACTCATTCACCGTTAAATTTGTAGGTGGACTTGGTCTGTAAGTACTAGCCAAATTACTTGTACTTGTACTTTGTTCCATCCTTTCTTTTTCTCTCTGAAATTGTGAACTCATGGGAATCACCAAAGATCGTTCATCAATTTTCTGATTCTCAAAACGGGTATTACTGGACCTATTGTTACAGGCACAGTAACTGCTTCCATATTTTTCGTTAATTCTCTAATCTTCTCAGTTAGTTCTTTTGTTGTCCTTGCCAATTCGCTTGCATTGTCGCTTTCTATTCCTTCATTTTGAGAAGCTCTCATTTGTTCTTGTGACCTATTTACTTCAATTCTCTTTTCCGGACTTTTATTTCGCATAGTCTCTATTAGTGGCGCATTTGGTGTCACCACTGTAGAACTCTGCTGATACGGAGGTGGATTTCTATTTAAAATATCCTCCAGCAATTCGTCATCCGTTTCGCTCTCATGCATATACTTTTCTCTCTCTATATGTTTCTTTTTCTCAGTCCGCTTTTTCTTAGTCCCTTCCTCAACTGTAAAAGCTGGAAACAAACCTCCTGTCATGTTAGCACATCTCCATCGTTTTATTCTGTCCTCATGATTTACTCCCCACAATCTTCCAGGCATAAACTCATGATCTCTTTTTCCCCTGAATCTCTCTCGTTCATACATCTCATCTTCCCATTCCGTCAAAGCTTCAAACTGTGTTGGTCTAGGTCTAGGTTCCAACTTACACATTTTTTCTCGCAAGTTTCGCAAAACCGCTACACTAAATGATCCATTCTCAGGGAAAGCCAAAGCACCATCATTCTTTGTATATTTTGCCCAATTTTCCAACCATATGCACGTATGATATCCATATTTCAGCATCATGTGTGAAGCTGCTGATTTCGGCGGAGGAATTACTTGTCCCTCTCTAGTCACAACCTTTTTGTCTTTCTTAAAGAAATTCTTTAATTTTGTCGTCCATGACGTTCTCTCCCTTTCATACTCGTAATACGGCATGTTTTCTATTTGTTTTCTCTTTACGCTAACGCTGTTCTGTGTACGGAACTTCGACCAATTACAGCGCGACTCACACTAACGTAACAATCAGAACAATTCCCACCGTCTGTGAACCAACCAATCCTAGCGCAACACTTTTCTACGTCACTCCTGCTCTGTGTTCACGTGACTAGCGCACTATCCAATCCTAGCGCGGCACTTTTCCACGTCACTTCTACTCTTTACCCCTCCTTTACAAAATTTATCGGCAATTTTTCTTTTCGCTGTTTTCTTTGTTAGTTACAACAATTAAAACAATTCCATAGTCTGATTCGCTAAACAAAAGTGACAGCTTTGTCCTTTTACACAAGAATCCTGTATTTCCAGTAGGCAGCGCTTACCTCTACCCTACCACAGAATTTATTTACTCTCGCCGATAAAGTAGCACTTCCCTCTACCTTACCCTTCTTTCAAGCAAACAATTTACTCGTTTCTCTGGGGATAAGACACATGTGGAGACTAGGCTCCTGAGAATTAAGGCCAAAGTTTCACAAGAAAACGTGATTTGCTATTTCAGTTACACACTTTTCGTACAGAAAATCCCTAACATAACACAACATGTGTTATTACCAAAATGAATTCAGACCATGTACCAAATTCCATGTGACTTCTCTTGCCACACGTGTTCCACTTCCTACATCCCAGAAGCGTGAAAACTCACATATAACATAACGCGACTCAACATATAGTGTTAGCCATAAAAAATAATCAATAATCAATAAACAATAATCACTAAACTAATCTATAGAAAACCATAACTCTGCTACCAAGAAATCTGATGCAGCGCGTACAATAAAAACTATTCTCCTCCCAGGTCACTTATAGGTCATCCAGGGGCAAACTATATTTCTCATATCCACATGACGATGGGGCCCATAAACATCGCCTAACACACACGCACACTCCTGGATTTCCTTTACACCTTTATGAAATTCTGTACTCTTAGGAGAAGCATGAGAACTAAATGGAGAACACCATTTATGTACCGCTGGAAGAGCCAGGATATCTTATTACCTTAATTTGTCACTTTCTTTTAGTTATCTCTTAAGATATTCCTGCTCATTGTTTTGTCGATGAATCATTCATGTAAAAAATTAGTTCATAGTGATTAAGACCAGCTGAATCACAATAACCAATTACTAATGTCACAATCATTTAGGAAAATAACCACTGAGTCATTTTGGGTTTAAAGAATCTTAAATTTTATATAATTTTTAAAAGCATGAGAAAGAATTTAATACTTTATTCAATTATTCATTCTTAAATTCAAATATTTATTAAGCATAATCAATTTATTGCAGAAAGGAAATTTTTGTCATGAAGCCAGAACCCTAATTACTTGCCTACCTTCCTAATTTAGCCTAATGATTTCTAACCTAAGTTAAGAATTAGAAATAGCCTGATTCTCATTCTCAACTGGAAAATTAAGACAGCAACAGCAACTTCAGCTCGTCAGCATCAGCTATCTGCAACCCGTCTCATCTAACAGTCTTTCAGCATCTCCCGCTCAGTAAGGGATCGATCAGGACCACCCAGCACTGGAAGCCACCAACACGACTCTCCAACTCCTCTCCTGACTGTGACTGCAACCGCGACTGACCCCCTCCCACTAAGAGTAGGCCCTCTTATACCCTAATTCTAACTTTGCTAACTAACTGTTGCAACATTAATAACACGCTTTTCTTTCATTGGTCCATGCATGTCATCTTATTCATTCTTTTAATCAAGTTCTCTTGGATTCAAGGGTCCTTGGATCATTTCCTTTCCCATACGCTCAAACATATTTTCATCCGTTTCGATCAGTACATTTGTAACTTCTTTCGATACATTCGAGAACTCCGCAGTCATTGTCCTTTCTCTTAAACTTGTTTCCCACGGGTCTTCTGCTGATCATCACGGCACACTATCAGTTCAATTAGGTCACATCAGCCTTGACCATTTCTTGCATCCTAGCGTCTCAGTAACCTCACGAGGTTTAGTTTTTTTCTCCGATTTCATCCTGTGTCATGTGTCCCCTTGCGCCTGCGCACATCTTCCCACTGGCGGCCATTTTATATCGCCACTCGGTTATACTTTTAGAAGCACTAATTTGAGGCAAACAAAACATAATTAAAATAGAGAAAAATAGCCCTTTCGTTTCCCTCCCGTCGTCTACGTACCCCAATTAGTTATTAGCAGAAAGCAACATTTAAGCTGTTCCTTACTTACCATCACTATTGTTTTTGCAACGACACGTTTTATTTCTATGAAGCACAAACATGCATTTATTTTTAATTAGTACGCATTTATTTTTATGTTATTATTAGACACACGGACATCCATTAATAGATTATTTAGCACACACATTGGCATGTTACCCTTCCCACACATACAGTGTTGATTAATACATTTAAACGAACATTTTATTTAATTAATTATAACATTTGTTAGGGGTTAAAAAAAATTATTTTCCCTGCTCCATCAATGGTTTAGCTCATAAAGTATGCCAAGCCAAACAAGCGTTGGCAAAACCAATAGCTTGGCACCTGCATTTGAAAGGCGAGTTCTTTGTGCTTCCAGCTTATTGTCAGCTACTTGCATCTAGGTTGCAACATCAAATAACGAGGCATATGTGAATGTGCTCCATGAAGACATATTTACTTACCTTTGTTCCTCGGCATAGATGACAATGAACGCTCATGCAAAGAGTATTAATATGGGTTTGTATTATCTGTATTCTGATGTGTTTTAGATTTCTACTAAGTGTTTATAACTTTCATACTACCCTCAAAATGCTTGGCTCTGTTGCTTTTGCCTAGAACATTTAGAAGAGTTAAAATCACAGAATGTTGGTTGGCCACAGTTTATTTTGTTTGGTATCATCTCATACATTTTCCCCATTTTCTTCTCTAGCTCAACCTTCTCGAGATATAGCCAAATTATCCATCATCGTAAAAAGTGTAAACGAAAAGCCAGAATTTCTACAGCAGGCCTACCAAACCACCATTTTAAACTCTGCTGCATACAGATTCCCGGTTGTGAAAGTGGAGGTATGTTGCTAAAAACTGTGAACTTGGCTGTGTTTGTTGCCGCAGTCTCTCTTATAAACTGCGCAGGTCTACTGCACAACTGCCAAGTTTTCAGTTTGTTTGTGTGACATTTCCATGTTTGCAGTTACTTATGTGTGACAATGCTGTACAGTATGACACATTGAGGTTCACTTTATCATAGTGGAGTGACACAGTTATCTGTTGTTAATAGATTCATGTCAATGCAGCGATCTACAAGGGCTCCTCAACAGTTGCAACGTTCCTGATTGGCTGAAACACGTTATAAAATCGACATTGCTCAGAAGGAGCACAGATCCCTTTAATGCAGCGCACATCTGGTATACACAGGTGGCAAATACATCAGAGCCATAAGTCCCACCAACTTTAATTTCATTTTTCATAGACATGCCAAGTACATAGGAGGTGAAACTGAGAGCCTTTCCTGTAACATCTGTACTTGTCAGTTGAGACACAAGGGGAAAGCATGAAGTAATCTCCTAGCAGGGGGGCATGGCAAGGGTGCCTGCGCCGGCGCATGGCAGCAGTTTGTGTGCCAGCGAAGAGGGAAGCACAGAGATGCGACATGTTGTTGTAAATATGTTGCATCCCTGTGCTTCGAAACTAGCGCAGCGCAGCAAAATGACTTGCTGCACCGTAAATCTGCCCCTGAGAGTCCACTGGCAGTATTTCTTTAATTATATTATCCATACTGCTCACCTCAAATCAAGCCCGACACTGTTTGACTCCAAGGGAACTGAGTGCACATGAGCCACTGTCCAGCCTTCCCTTATTGCTACAGATCAGGAAAATGCCTCAGTCCCTCCTTTCACCATCCTGCAATTTATTCACTCCTTTTTCTGTTCCTTTGTCGCCTACACCCTCTCCACTTTCATGCCCTCTGCTCTCTCCATCTTCCCTTCACTCGCTCTTTTTCTTTCCTCATGTCTCTCATCCTTCTTCTCCTCTATCTTCTCCCATTTGTTTCCTACTCTGTCCTTTCTTCCCTTCCTTCCTCACACACTTTGTTCATCTCTCTGGTTGTGTAGCTCTCATTTCCTCCATCCTTTCCTACCTTTATTCGTCTATTCCGCATATTGCATTTGTCTTGCCTCTCAATGCTCATCTTTTTTTGATTTCTCCTTTTAGGTCGATCCTAGCACAGCCTCTTGGAATCACTCTAGACTTCCAAGAGACTTCTCCGTGTCGCTCGGACTCCTCCCACACATTCCATTGGCCTTTGCGTGTGGCTTTCAAAAATGAAAGCACGCAAATGGCCAAAGGCGGAGGTATGTCCCGCCTTTTCTGTAAACCTTCACTCCCATGGCCTATGGGTCTCGGGAACGAGCAGCGGCGCGCAGTGTGCCAGCTGCATTCCTGGATCGGGTTACTAATTAACCCCGCGCGGTCGCTTTCACTTTCGCGACCGCGCTGGTTTTCAGTTCCAGAAACAAATGTGGGGCTATCTCACCCATTTTATTCTGTTTACCTTTTTGATTAATATATAATTTAAAGCCTTTCTCCAAAAAGAGGGGGAAACAGCACAACTTTTCATCTGCTTTTAACAAATCTCTGGTGAGAGCTTTTCCCTAATTTAAAATTCATTGCCAAGGGTTTTATATTTAATATCCACGGCAGGAAACCTTCTGTATTTCAGAAAGAACTTTGACGTGGAACATCGTGGACTTCGGGTTAGATTTGCTCTGCTTCACTTGGCGAGTCACAGGGACGAAGCGCATCCGAGCTCTCACTGATGGCGCCACATGTCATGAACCAATGAAATCCAGGCAGAATAACATGGCACGCTCTGACATAATGTCAGCCCGCTACAGCGCGCGAGTCAGCAAGTGAAACCCCTACACTCCCTGCCGTGTAGTGTGATGACAGCTTAACAACATATTACCTATCACGAGAAAACTAAAAGCCGAGACTCGCTTGGCTTTCAACGCTATCCTGGAAACGGAAGGGCATTCAATGTCATCAATAGCATCAATATAGCGCTATTCCTCACATGACTTTCGAGTAACGTTATCGCGGCCAGGTCTCCGGGTCACATTGGTTGCACTCTTTGCCACATCAGTGAAAAATGTAGTTATTTGTGTCCTGAAGGCGCTCCTATAGAACCAGTATGACTTAAAAACAAACCAGCCTGAGACAAGCAAATCAGTGGTCTGTGTTACGCTTAATGAATAAAACAATAAGATTACAGCATGCATGGTGGTTTGTGTGGGTATTTTCAGAAACTGTGTATCACTCCCTTTAATAGACCTTCAACTACACTACACTAAAACAGTAAACTGGGTACTTGTTTTTCATTTACAGGACAATTTGCAATTTATTACTTATGGAGTCCTCATATTTAGCAAAACTACTTACACCTCCAAAAGGCGAGACCTATTGGCTATGCCAATACTTGTTGTATCATGTCGCTCCTCACACCTCTCCCACCTTTTGTCTATTTCTCTCCTCCAATCTCATCATCCTCTCTTATCTCTTGTCCTGTTTCCCTCTGACTTTCTCCATCTTCCCTTTGTCCCCTCAGCCTTTGCCCTTCTCCTCTCACTTCCTTCACTCATCCGTTTTTCCTCACTTCCAGTCTCAGCCTTTTCGCCCAGGTTGTCACTCCCCCTCGACCCCTGCTCCCACCTTGTCTCCTACCTTCTTCATCATCTGGCTGCTTCTGTCACTTTCCTTTCCTTGCTCCTCTTTCTATACTTCGTGTCCCTCCTATTATCTTTCCTCCTCTCCCCCTTCCCCTTTCTCCTGTAAATTCTCTGACCGAGACGTGGATGTGTATATAGGTGACAGCCCCATTATTGTGGGCAGGCTCAACGGTCTCAAGTAACCGTCTCAACAGATGAGGACAGCTCTTTCAGCACAGTCTGCTCTCTGCAGACAAAAAGACATGCATGTCAGTGAACATATGTTCATCAGTAGCTTTGAATAAATATTCTGCGTGAAAGTTGGTCAGGATTATAGAGCCGCACCCAGGCCGTGATTATTGCTGTAGCAACTAAGAAGAAAAGTCAGCTGCTGCGGAGTAGGTGATGGCCGACTGAGCTTTCTGGGAGCTGGAGGGCAGGACTACCCTCCATGTTTACATGGGGACTCAGGTCATCCCTCGCTACTCTGCTAGCAACAGAGAAACAATTCCAGACCTCAATGTCCTATTCCGACAAGGCCACAACAAAGCATTCAATGATGAGTCCCAGCCAAAGGCGGCTGCCAGAGTCCACTCGAACAGCGCAAGCCGGTATGATCCTGTCCTGGGTGGGCCAGGGCCCAGCCAGATTGCTGCCTTTCGCAGAGTTATTATAACTCAATAAAGTGGCCCAATCACAACACCACGCATTTGGTTACCCTTGCAATCATCCCCCTCTCCACCCCAGGCACAGAGTGTGCTGCAGGGCACAAGTCCTAAAAATAGAAGTGGGGGGACTAACCAATTTAGGCAGGATGCAAGGAACATCATGGCGCGTGACATACCATTGCGTAAAATCACAGCGCGTGACATCGCACGTGCATCACAACCCATGACCTCACAGGAAGTGTCATCACAAGAAGTGGCGTCAGAACTTAACACTTCACAGGTGTTTAGCAGGTCTATCATGAGTACATTTGAGCACATTACAATATTTAACATATGAGATTTTGGGTCGGGGTTGTGCCAAAAAAGTGCTGCAACCCTGGCGCAAAATCTGGGCATCAACTTATACATGTAGTTTTTAAAACCCTGCCACTAAGAAATTGGCAACAAGAAGAAACGTGGCAGTAAATCTCTTCTGCTCAATTGTTTGCAAAGTCTGCATTTTAAAGTATCTTATGGGGTTAAGGCATCTGCTGCAGAGATCTTTGAGTGCCAACTAAATCTCAGATGATAATAATAATATGATAGCTCTGGAGGTTAACGTATTTGCTGGAGGGATCTGCGTTTTGTCTAGTCCCAGTTTTGAATCACAGTAGCATAAAAAGTTAATATGTCTCCTGCAAAGCACATTATGTAACATACGTAATACGCAAATGATAGATTTTTATTATATGTAAATGGATAAGTGGGTTACTGCTTTTAACACAGAGAACCTTTTGTGACTTGCAGTTCATAAACTGTAATTCCTTTAATAAAGCATAGTGAGCTATGAAGGACATGTGGATCCTACACCTTTGTAACCTTCACAGACTTACATAGCACATACTGCACATTGATTTACACACAAATGATTTATTGTCAATGTATAATGTGTACGTGTGATGTAAAGCGCTCTGACACCCTGCATCAGGATGAGTAGCACTATAAATGAAATAAATCAAAATAGTGGTATTTAAATTGTTATTTGTGTAAATACTGGGGCAGACCAACACACCTGACATTCTTATAGAGCATGCATATCTCTTATATGCAGGGACTGAACAAAGCCAAAAGCAGGCCTCTCTTAAGTACTTGTGAAGTGATAAGCTTTGTGCACGTTTGTTTCACCACCATTGCATTTAGGTGTGAGGCTCCCAGACAGGATACTCCAGCTAAAGGAGGCCTGATGACCAGGGCTGATTCTTGGGTTTGTGGGGCCCCGGGCAGAATAGGAACATGCAAGGCCCTTCTAAAATGTGATATCACAGGAAGTGGCATGACAGTAAGTGACATCAATTTAATATTAATTCCCTGAAGCAGCTTTGCAAGAAACTACTTACATAGTGTGGCTATCACTAAAATGGTTTAAAATATAAATATAATCCTAATAATGTAAGTACATATATTTAAAAGTTGAATTACATGGAAAAACATTACATTAATGAAACTGGCTGGAAAAGCTTGGCCTAGGTCTCTGCAAAACTGATATGATTATTACGATGTTCACGAATTGTTTCCAGATTAGGTCATGATTAAAATTCCAAGTCAGATTGTCCCAGAACTATACAGCGGGACTTCAAGTGATTCCCCAGCCCTCCCTTTATGCTAGCGAAGTTAAAGATAAGGTATTTAGGGTGAGTTACCTGCAAGAGCTGCAGCAAACAACAGAATGCACAGATTCAAAAGGAAAAGAAGGAGAAGACAACCCAGATGCTTCCTTGCTCACTTTGCCACTGGATTCAAGATAGCCTGGCTGATGAGGGTTTTGAACCCGAAACCGGTCCCAGGATGCTTGTTTCCGGTCCAGGGAAGACATGGCTTGGCAGTTCGGGCTGGACTGTTCCCATGAGGCACAGGGTCAGACTGATTTGCATATGGCCATGTCTGAACTGGGGTGGTGGAGTGAGCTAAAGAATGATGATGGATTAAACCCAGATCAGTTGACTGGGGGTGAGTGTTTGATTTGCTCTAACGCTCCGTCCATCATCCCCTTTGGTATCGCTTTGTTAACCCAGATGCCATACACAGGTGGGCTGGCTAAGATATTGGCATGCAGAAGCACCAAATGCTGGATCACATCTACACAATGAGCGTGTAAACACAGCAAATGCCCTCAAGCTCAATTTTTAAGAGATGCAAAGAGCTGAACTAACTTAAAGATATACAGAAGAAATGGCTTAAAGAGAAAACAGTTTGTGACCAGGGAAGAAAAAGACTGCCAACTTAACACTGGGAGCCAGTCACTTAGATACATTGAAGCAACAAAACAAAATAGGCTTACTATAGTAGACTGTGCAGTTTACAGCTATATGGAAAGGAAATGTAGCAACATGGACTAGGTAGGTTGGGTGGGGGGGGTGGTGCCTGACTTGCAAGATAACGCTAAAGTAATATCAGAGACGTACAGTTTAAAACAATTTAAGTCACATGTCTCTAATATCTGATAAGACACTTGCCAATTTACAAAGGGACAAGAACCATGTCACTCACCTCACATTTAGCTTAAGAAGTAATAACCAAACTTGCCTGCCCTTAGGTAAATCCACTGGATCTTGGTCAAAGAGATAATTTAATGCAAGACTATTTCCATCATCCACAAGTCACTCCAGTCCTTCCCCATGTATCCAACCAAACACTTTTGGTCTTCTAACCTCCAATGTAAGATCTGCCTCCCTTAACCTACTGGCCACCTACTCGTGTAGACTCAGTGTTTGGCAGATCACTCCATGTGCATTGATGTACTCTAAGGGACATACCTCACTTCTCAGCTGCCCTCCACCCCGCAGCCCCCATCTCCTGTACACTCCCTTCTTCTGATTAACTCCCTCACTAGAACAATTCTAATTGTGCTCCTGAAAAGCAGCCCTTACCCTAGGTCTTGCTGTCACTCCTTGAGGTTTGGGATGATTTGTTCTTGCCCAGGCTGGCGCTTTGTCATTCTGCACATGACAGTGAGCCAGTTGACTTTGCAAGCACAGTCAGACTGACTCTGTGCCCACCAACCTTAAGGTTGTTGCAACCTTTTGGGTTGTGCACCAGCGGCCACGCCAGCCCAAAAAAGGACCTCAGTTTATCCACAGTAAAAAAACTATTTTTATCTGTTCTCCAGCCTCTTACTTTTTTGCTGATTATGCCCACTTACATCCAACTCTACCCTCCATGCTCTACTTTTCACCTCATCTCTGCCCAACCTAATACCTAATCTTGCTGGTTCAGACCCCTCTTATAGCCACGCCTGCATCATCTCCTCTTTACATCCCATCTTTCACCATGCATCTTACTCTCTGATTCTGCCACTCATGCATCCATCTTTCCCCTCAATGCTCTAGTCAGTTCCTCTCATCTTTTCACCTAGCCTGTTACCTTCTCTTGCCTCAACTTTTTTTCACTGTTTCTGCCCCTCTACTTCAACCTCTCCCTTTTCATCAGGCTCGTCTTGCTGGTTCTGCCCCTTCCACATCTTCGTTCTGTACTCTGCTTTTTATCACTCTTCTCTCCCTAGCCTCTTACCTTGTTTCAGCAGTTCTCCTCCTTTACAGCCAACTCTTTCCTTCCGTCCTCCCACTCTTCAAAAGTTTTTTAAATTTTTGCATGGATTCTGCCGCTCCTAAAATTATTCTCTTGTGCATGCTATTTTAGGTGGCCAAACCACTGAAAACTAGAGCCAGAGGCCTGGTTCTGCCTAGCTCAAGGTCTTCTTGGAACATTGAGCCCAAAATGAGTCGAGCTGTCACAGGAGGCGATGTGGTCTAGTGGCTACAGCTGCCCATCTTGTATCACGGGGAGCAAGGCTTGAATTCCGGCCTTTGCTCAGTATCTCGTGAATCTAGGCAAATCTCCATTCTGGAAATAAAATAACGTATTCTGTGTCTGTTGCAAAGCGCTCTTATATCCATGGCCAAGGTTCGTGCTATGTAAGACTGCCAAAAATACAAATAGTCTCATCCTTTAAGAATTAAAGACAAAGCATTAAGCTTTATTGTCATAAAGAGATACCCATGTAGTGGCTTAATTGCATAGTGAGAAACTGCAAAATCTAGGATCATTGTCTGCTTCCCTGCTTGACCAAATTGTGTGATACTAGGCAAATGCTTTATTTCACCAACCTCCATTTTGTTCATTATCATACATCATAGCACTTTCAAGTAGGTACAGTCAAGATGTGTGTGTTACAATGCCTCTTGTGTTTGAGGTAATAGACAATAATTTTGCTCAATGCTTAAATAGAATCTAGTGCACATATAGGGTGAACCAGACATGCATTTTAATCAGGCCCACAGGAATTATGTGATTTCTTGGTCTCTGCATTTTCCACATTATTATTGGTTTGCCCCACAAGTGATCTGCTGCTTAATCTGTAGCTTTCAACAAAAAAAATATTTTGTTTCCAGCTCAGACTAATAAAAATCTGATAAAAAGTTAGTAAAAACGCAGCAACACTTGTTATTACACAGTGGAAAGCTCTTCGCAAAGGTTGACTGGTCATCTTTCTGTTACTTATTGCCGTACTTTGGTGTCAGACTGGTCGTAATGAGATGAAACCTTTGTCCAGATAGTAATAATATAGTAAACCCTGTCACCTAATTTGGTCCTTTCCTGCCACATAATTCCAGTGGCCCTGCTCTTAATTCATTAAGACCATTGTTATCAGGGAGGGTAAAGGAATGTTTCTCAGTTCTAGGTGAGTAACGCCCATTGATGATGATGACATGTTTCTTTCTTTTATTGTGAGCCCTGCAGAACACCCTGCTTTTAATTCATACAGGGTCAAGGCTCACTTCACACCTAGCGGCACTTAAAGTACCCATTTTATTACTTTCATGCAGATGCAGCGATTAGATTTCTGAAGCCCTTTCAGCCCAGGGCTGCGAGGACTAGGGGAGGGGGGCCCCAGGGACCCCTCCCTCCCACCTCTGGGCCTCCAAGCGCTGCACTCTGCTGTGTCCTGGAGCCTCGTAACACTGGAGTAGTTTGAAAAGCAGTGGTTTGGTATGAGGTTCCTTAGTTGTGAGCAGGAGCGAGGCCCTGGGCATGTCATACTATGATTCCCACAGAAGTTCCTTAATAAGTACATTACAGATAACTTTTTCAGAGAAGCTCTAAGACGGTGTTTTCAGTGACCATGTTGTACTAGGATTAAAACCACTGCAGAATGCATTACCAGTGGAATAATTGCCTTCATCCTCACTAGCACCATAATGTTTATAAAGAGCATCAGAGAAACCTACGGTGGGCTGGAGGCCTGTTTTATCAAGGATCCGTCCTGCTCCTTTCACTCCAAGCTCACCGCAGGTTCCATCATGGACAAATGCGAGTGTTAAATACTTACATACAGCCGCATTACACCATTGCATATAATTGTAGTGTGCCACCTGGCACTTACCCATTGCGTGAATGGGCATGATGAAGATGGTGTGTCATCATTGAAATAATTAATTGACAGCTGGAGTGCATGAACATATTCTCCGCAAATCTTTGTACTGAGTACTAGGTCTGAAGCACCACACTGGCGACAAGGCCGTGAAGAAATCACTTGTCGTCCATCGTCCTTTTGGCAGAACGGAGAGGGAGCGCAGTGCAATTCTCTGCTAACAGCCTGCTATGATGTCATGCAGCAATTGCGAGCCTCAGCCAGTGTCTCGGATGCACCTCCAGCTTCATCTGTCCAACCCAAGCGAGACCGCCAGCTGCACGATTTCCCAGGTAGAAAGGCCTAGTGTGTCTCTATGAGTGAGTTTGCTCGGTTGTCCAGTTACTCGCAAGGGGACTCTTCTGCCTACTAACAGCTCTTCTTGTGATTATGGACCCAGAGATCTGCTGCAACTTGCATGAGTTTGCTGGATCTTCTCTTACAACTTGCAGTTCAGTGCACTCCTGCCTGCTGTACTTTGTACTCTCTTTAGTGGCTAATTGCCAAAGACTGATCCTAGGCTGACAGGTGTTTCAATGTCTTACAATTCCCCAGCAGCAGTCAAAGCTGCTCCTCAGCATTCTTTGGAGAGAACATAGATGGAAATAGGCAAGGTGGTGTTGCTGTGTAGCCATTCGGTTCTGCCCCTGCTCTTGCACAGATGGCTGTCAATCCTGCTCAGACGGCCCATGTGGATGCTATGGCGTGCCCAGTATAGCTATTCAGTGAACTGTCTGTGATGATCATGCCTTGTTGGGCTATGTGGATGGGATGCTTCAACAACTACTTTTTAGCTGGCAGAGAAATGGATCAAAGAGCGAAGCGGTTCCTGCTATATTATAAGGATTATATTTGTAGAACTTGCTGAACACTGGGGATAACAAAACTATGACACAGCAGTTGCCGCGTTGGAGGCACGTTTCAACCCTCAACTTAACCTTGACTATGAGTATTTAATTCTATGTCAAACATAACAGAAAGAAAGAAATCAACTTATGACTTCTATGCCACACTGAGAGATCTTGCCAGCACCTGTACTATTGAGGATGTCTCCAATAAAGTCTGTCTGTTTAGGGATGTAGATCATCATTTCCCAGGCACTTCATGTTCCAAAAACTCCAAATCGCTTTGAACAACATAAGAATCCTAGGTAGGTCTCATGAACTGTCCAACGCCAGAGGGGCTATAATGGAATTAGCAGTAGCCCAGATGACTGTGAAGATGAAGACAGAAGATGAATGCCCCAAACTGATCACAACAGAGACAATTGATGCTGTAGAGAGCAGATCTTATGGCAGTCGCCTTTGGCTGGAGGTGCTGTGACATGGGAAAACATAACACTTGCATATACTGCAGAGGTGAGACTAATCAGGTAGTGGACAAACAAAGTTTCATCAGAGTGTGCCTCATAGTCAGGAAAGACTACATGACCAGATGATGCCTGAACATCTCTACTGCAAGTGCAAGGAAAGACATGTCACTTGAACAAATTTGCCACAAACCCAAATAGAATGCAACTTTCTAAACCTGCATGATAGTAAAGAATTTGAAAAATAGGACATTTTCAACAGGCCATCTAGGTAAAAGTGGCCACAACCAAAACCTGAAATATAAATACAAAAACTTACTGTCATGGCACTGATAGACTCCGGGGCACCAGTAAACACAATGGATCAATAGCAATTCTTTTAGTTAAAATCTAACTCCCAAAAACATTCATTTATGCATATGGGGAGCTTGCACAACTGCAACTAGCAGGGACATCTGAAACAAACATCTTGAATGGGATGGCTTCCTTCAAAATCAAAACCTTAGTTACTGAGTGTGGCACTGGTACTTTCCTACATTTTGTAGCAACAGAGGATCTAGGCTTCATTTTTTTTGCCCACAGTGTGAATACCTGTGACATTAATGAAATGTTGAAAGAGTACCACATTCTGTTCTAAACCTAGATTACTTGAAGACAAAGACTGTTACACTGCAAGTAGACAAATCTGTATGCTCTCAAACACAGGAGAATGCTATTCCACGTACATCCAAGTGGAAGCTGAATGTAAGAGACACAAGCAAATGGATAGCATTGAAAAAAGTTACAGGTTCCAGACCATGGGTGTTGCCTATGGTATCGGCAATACACTGAAACAACCTTACACAAATCATATAAGTATAGACATGAGACTACCCAATGCAGCCATTAGAAGAGAGTGCCAAATTCCTCCTTCAGTCAGTTACATTTTGGCAGACCTTGATGACGCTAAATGATTTTCCCTGTTGGACTTAAACTCAGACTACCACCAGTTGATGCTTGAAAAGTCAAGCTTTAAAATTACAACGTTCCACATCCATGTGGGACTGCGGCAATGCAAAAGACCACTGACGTTTTTCAAAATGCCATCCACAAATCACAGTCTTGTTTGGATAGCATTATAAAAATAAGCAATTACATTCTTTTATAAACTTGTACATACCGCCAACCTGGTGGAGTAGCTTCTAATACTACATAGAGACACTTGTGAATTACTAAGGTACAATATAAACTTCTACAGATACACCTTTTCTAATCAAGGTGTCAGTTTGGACCCAAGAAAAGTCAAGACATTAGCTGAGTGCCACCTCCCAAGAGCATGATAGAAGTGTACAGCTTTCTGGGGGTGGTGAATTATTGTGGACACTTTATCCCCAGCCCTAATGACATTAAAATGACCTCTTTGTAACCTCACCAAATCAAACATCACTTAGAAGTAGTCTGATGGTCAATATTCATTCAAAAACATAAAAAGCGGCCATTCTGACTGGCACCACAGTGGAATATTTAATACCAACACAGACACAGAATGGATTATAGATGATGGCCCTGTGGGTATGGATGCAGTCTTATTACAAAAGCATCTGAAAGATCAGTGAAGACCTATTGATTTTGCAAACAAAGGGCTTATTTACAAGCGTCTTGCGCTGCTGGTACATAACTTTTCCCCATGTTAAAAGTGATGCACCTGCGGCTCAAGGGGCTTGTAAATAAGCCCCAAAGCATTGACTGAAACAGAGAAGTGATCCTTGCATATAGAGAGGGATACACTAGTCATAAAGTGTGAATCCACTCATTTTCAATTGTACTTGTAGACCCGCCAATTCATAGTCATAACTGATCATAAACCTTTAATTCCACTATTCAAGTGAATTTCCCAAGATCCATGGCCTAGAATTTAATAATTGTCTCTTCAACTTCCAATATATAACTTCTCACTCATATACAGACAGGTTGGTTTCAGACAACCCCACTGGCAACATCCCTTGCCAACAGGCAGTTTACACAAAATGAGACAGGATACTCTTAGAGCTATATATATCTGGTCACTCAAAGTGCTGTACTGGAGGGTGGTGACAACAAACAAGAGTGCACAGTCATCTAAAGAGAGTGATTGTCTACAATTGGTGGTCGCTACCCTAAAGTCCAATTTAGGGAAGACACTCCTCGCTGCACATTGAAACAAAGATGCGAACTCTATGCAGGTCTTCAGTGATGCTGTGGAAGATGTGCACTGGGCTAAGCAAATCAGTTGACAACATACTGCTGAGAGGTGACAAGACAGAAATAACAAGAGATCTGCAAGACCGGATAATACTGCTAGCACTCCAAGGCCACCAATGCATGGCAAAACCTAAAATATGTCATAGGGAAAAGTTATGGTCTCTCAAAATAGATGCTGTAGTAGATAAAGTCTTGTGAGTCTTTCAACTTGGTCAAGCGACTGAGATAGGGACCTGACCTGGTCCTGTCATTGCAGAGGATGCATGCACAGAATGAGTGTGGACATCTGCCTTCAGCCAGATGGCCAACAAATGCTGGTGTTCATAGATGTGTGTTCAAAATATCCAGTGCTGGGGATGGTGCAGTCAACTCCTTTTGATCATAAAGAACCAAACCGGTAATGTTGCCAGCTGTGCATTGACTTCTGAGCATCGTCAAACCAGACAATTGAGGGGAGGAGGGCATAGCTTAGCCAGCCAACTTGGTGGTTGCTCTTAGCTAGAGCTCATCCCTTTCTGCCTGAGCATCCGCCTTAACAGGGTGTATGAGTCTGGCATCAACGGCTGCAACCTCCCTGGTGCAGCACCTTTGATGGTGGGGGCTGTTGTCCTGTCTTCTGACACCCTTTTGAGGGCCAAGATCGACGGGGCTGGGCACTGCCACAACCACAGCTCACCCACGAGGCCCTGGTCCGGAAGACACCGAGAGCGAGACGCAGGCGCTGCGGACCTTTGGCATCCCTTGTGTGGGGGGGCAATTTACGATGCCGTAAGGGCCTTGCTCCCAGTGGCACAGCACCATGCAGATCACCGCTCCTTGAGGGCAGCCGGCTCTTGGCAACAGAATACCTGCGGGGCTCCTAAATGAGAGAGGCTGCTCACAGAGCACTCAAATCACCACCCATCTCCCGGCCGTGGCCCTAGAACTGGGGGGTGGAGGGGTGCTTCAGTGGTGGCAAGGTGAGGCCCACAACACTGAACCCACCCTCCCCGGAGCCAACCAGCATCCTGGAGGAGCGTGCTTGGGGGCTGGGTGAAACATGAGCCAAGGGCCCAAGTGGGGAGGTGACTGGGCTGGAGACCCTCCCCTGAGGACCTTGTAAAGAACTCCTGGCATAGAGTGTGCCCCAGTTCCCCAAGTTGGGTTGCTGCCACTGGCTCTAGATACCCCCGTGGAGGAGAGGTCCTGGTCCCGACCATCTCCGACGCTCCTTGAGGGCTGTGCTTGGGGTTATGCTTGGCGCGCCCTCTTGCCAAAGCCGAAGCAAACCATCCTCTGGGCGCAGCGCTGGGCACTGTTTACTCCTCCCAGAATATCAGGGGTTCTCCATCTGCCGGCCTTCCTGAACCTGCCCTGAATGGCAGGATAAGGCGATCTCTAATACTATCCACACCGAACCTCTGCCGCCCAGAGGACCCACGGGGCAGACTCTGCCTTTCCTGCCACGCTGTGCTGTCACAAAGGGCCACAACAGCTGCATGATGCCCCCTTCATCCAGCCACTGAGGCAGCGTGCCTTGCCAGGTGGACTGGACACTGACAGATCCACTCTCCTCTGCTAAGCCTCTCCGCAAGTGTAATAAAACAAGCTAGTAGGTCTAACCTATGCAAGATATTGGCTTTGTCAAAGTTTTTTGCAATATTATGCTGCAGTGCAGCATGCACCTGTTCAGGGACGGCTTTAGCGCTGGTGGTGCCCAGTGCAACAATCACTTTTGGTGCCCCCCACGCCCCATGACTGCCTCCCCAGATTCTCTCACTGCCAGAGGGCAAAAGTGCCCCTCATCTCTCCAATTCTAACATATTGCTAAACACAGCGACCCCCTGAGGTCAGTGCCCAGTGCAGCAGCATCGGTCGAACTGCCCTAAAGCCGACCCTGCACCTGTTGTTCGGCTGCTGTGCAGCATGGCTGAATGTTAAGAAACGCGCTATGACATGGCCATAGCTAAATTATTTTATAGAAAAGGAAAGGGTGTTGTGACGCAGCCAGATCTGAGCACGTCAGCACGTCATAGCTCTTTTTTTATTGTGGAGGTAGGGTGCTGAAAGTTAAAAAGAAAACCAGTGCTGGCCATGTCATAGCACTTTCTTTTATTTTTGGCAGGAAGGAGGGATTTAGTCATGTACTGTAGCGCCGCTGCTCTGCAGCATGGCTAAATTTTTTTTAAAAACTTAAAAGCACCACTATGATGCATCCGAGGTGGGTACGTTTTGTTATTGTAAAAGATGTAGACGCACTTTTGTAGAGGATTAAATAGAAAGAAAATATCAGCACCTAAATAAATGAGAAGTGGAAGAACACAAGTAATGTGTCAATGCTCTATAGGGAGGGACAAACACTCAAAGAGGAAGGAAGCCTATGCCAGCTGACAAATAGAAATCAAGCAAATAAAAGTGACAATGGTAAGTAATAAGTGGCATCTAAGCCCACTTTTAGAAAACAATTGCATGTGCTGTCTTAAACAACACCTAAACAGAAGTATGTAGTGCATTCTGTATCTTTAATGGTATACCGAGCTGCACACACTAGTGTGAAGAAGGGCCATGCAGGTTCAACTGCATCAAATCCCAGCACCATATACCTGTTGCAGCTCAGACCCATGTGAGTAGGAGGAGTGGGAGAGGAGAGGAGGAGGAGGGTGGAAGTTAGCAATGGTGCTTTCATTTCAAGTGGAGCTCTACATATCAGGGCAATTTGGTTTCTGGAATGATGGCTGTGCTTTACCTTATAAGGACTGTCTGCCAAGGTCTTCTCTCTGATGGCCATTTCATCACCCTCACGGCACCCTGGGATTAGACACTGCAGCAGGTGCAAGCAAGGTAAATCAAAAAAAGAGAGCAAAGGTTGGGCACTGTGGCCCTGCCAAGTAAAAAATAAAATAAGACAGGTTACAAAAGTGCACTAAGGCCGGCCGCAGAAGCCACGCACAGAAAAACATACCGGTCATGACCCACCCTCTTCTCAGTATGCCATGCCGCTCTTCCCCAAAAGAGAAAGAGGGAAGAGGAAAAGTAACTCCTTGTAGGAAAGAGCAGCACACTGAAGGAGGATGAACAAGAGAAGCCTTTAGGCAGGGAATTCACCACAACACAAACACAGCACTTAACATGCACTGGTGAGTGTTCAACAGGGAAAAGTTCTAGAACTGATCTTTAGATATCTAACAGAGACTTACAGCTGCAGATTCCTCACATTTTGACTATTCCCCAGGTGTCAGACTAGATCCGAAAACTTTTCAGCAGTACCTCTGGTGCTGGTTGGTGGGACTGTGTAGCTCCTCACTGACGTCGTTTTGTGCTGGGAATGACATGTGGAGCATATATAGGGGCCAGTCATGCATACTGACATTAGTTCCTTTCTTTCTGTGCCACTAAACACAGATCCAGAGCCAGATCTTGTCTCTTTGAGACTCTTTCCTCTTCATAATGTTCAGTGTGCAAGGGACTTGTCACCTCCCAGACCCAGTACAAACAAATGTCTGTGACACGTCCTCAGCAGATCTGCCTGTGGTGCCTGGGGTCGAGTCACCACTCTGAGGCCTGCAATGATTGCAAGTTGATGAACAAGCCTGGAGGTCATACAGGACCACAAATTGAAAATTCAGTACCGCTCCAGATCCAGAAGCTACAGGAGTCGTTCCAGAGGTCGGTCTTCATCTCAATCAAAGGAGGCGGGTAAGTTGAAGGAAAAGCACAAGAAATCTAATTGGGACTTGATACCTGCCCACCACTCACTCTCTCCTGAGAATGAATAGGGGCTGTAGCATACATCTCAGTCTTGTTTCCAAAACCGATCGACTTCAGAGCCTATCCCATAACTTGTACCACTCCCTCCACTCAACCTGCCACCTCTGCAAGGGAGAAAACATACTATACATTACCTGTTTGGCACGTATTTGCATAATTTGCATAATTATTATGATGCGGGTGGTGAGATTGGTCAGCCATACCATGAAGAGAATTGGCTTAATGACCAACAAAATGCTAGTGACCTTGATACCTCCCCTGAGTCGGAGCTCATCTCACCCCCTGGTCCTGACACTGAAGAGAGTGCTTCTTATTCCATGGTGATGCGCCGGACGGCCGAAGTCCATGACCTCCAGCTCCCAACTTGAAGGTCAGGACCAGTGTCGAAACAGAAGTCCTCCAGCCTGGTCAAACATCCACTGAGCCACTTTTGTCTTTCAATGAGGCACTTATGGATACCTTGTTGGGCGTGTGGCCCAAACCTTGCTCTGACCCCACAAGTCAACTGCCAGATTGCACGGTGCCACTGCCTGCCCCTGCCAACCCTGTGTTTTTATCTCATCTCCTCTTCCCTGAAAGCTTGCTTGTGCAGACATCTAGAAGAAGGACACACCCAAACACATTTCCTACTACTCCCCTCGATATGGAGTCAAAACAGGTGGAGACGTTTTGAAAGAAAGTCTTCTCATTCACCAGCCTGACTCTTAGATTGGTAAATGCTCTTGGAATGCTATTCCCACATCCTTTGAATTCAGTGGCTCAAGTCCTCCACGGTGTTCCTGAAGATCTCTGACCTGCCCTCGCCCAACCTATTCAGCCAAGTTCACAACTCATTGTGGCTTGCACACCGCTGATCCCATTGAGCAAGACAGTGGCACTAGTGTAGCCATTCACCACCATGCTAGGCTGCAGTCAACTGGTTTTTCAAGCGATGTCCAGTCATCCGTAATGGACATGCCTTTTGATGGGACTCGCCTGTTTGAGTACCAGGGATATTCCACTCTAGAGCAGTTCGAGGAGATTAGGGCCATGGCAAGCTCCCTGGGCTTTTCTGCCCTACCTCACCAACTGCATCATCCCAATCGTTCCTTTTGCAACTTTGGCAGAGGCGCCCTGTACCATCGGTCAATCCAACCTCAACAAGGTGCCCAGCAGTTTTGCAGTAAAGGCAGTGGTTCCCACCTCCCCTGGGGTAAGATCAGCGGGCCATCTAGTCCACTGTCACCGTCCCTGCCAAACCCCTTTAGCATGCCCTTAGTGGAACACAACTACCCAGCGGGAGGCAGGTTCAGAGATTCTTGCCTGATTGGTAGGTCATAGCTTTAGATATGTGGGTCATGCAAATTATTCGGAATGGGTACACCCTTCCTTTTCACACCACCGTACCATCCATCGCCCTCAAAAGACTTACGAGGGTCATCTACCCGATTTGCGGTAGGAAGTGTAAGCCCTTTTGGCAGAAGGGGCTGTCGAGAGGGTGCCTGCACCAGAAGTAGGTCATGGGTGGTATTCCTGCTACTTTCTGGTGTCACAGAAGGACGAAGGCCTTTGTCCTATTTCAGACCTTTGCCCTCTAATTACCTTCCTCTGGAAGGAAACATTCAAGATGTTCTTGCTAGCCCAGGTCTTGTCTGCCGTCAACCCTAGAGACTGGATGGTGGCACTGGATGTGCAGGACGCCTGTTTCCATACACCTGTCTTGCAGGCCCATGGTCACTCCCTGCTGTTTGTGGTGGGATAGGAGCATAGCCAGTGCGTAATGCTCCCCTTTGGTCTCACCAGTGCCCCTTGGGTGTTCACAAAAGTGATTGTGCACGTAGCATCGCACCTTCGGAGGTCAGGATTCCCAGTCATCCCCTACCTCGACGATGATTGAATGTTAAAGGCGAGCTCGCCCCAAGCAGTCGTCAACCACCTGTAGACAATGGTGAACATCCTGTCATCTTTGGGGTTTACTATCAATGTGCAAAAGTCACACCTCACTCCTACTCAGATGCTCTCCTTCATTGGAGCCATTCTGGATGCCAGGTTGCATATGCAGGCTCTGCAGTGGGTTCTGAAGTCTCAGTGGGCCCAGCATCAAGGGGATCTCTCTGACCATGTTCAGATTTCATAAAAGACTGTAAAATATCTGCAGTGGTGGCTACTGTACCGCAGATTGGTCAGTGGCTGACCCCTCTTCATTACCCACCTAGAGCTGACAGTGGTGACGGATGCATTGCTTGTGGGTTGGAGTGGCTCCCCGGGAGAGGTGGAGCTCAGAGGTCTCTGGTCTCCTGCAGAGTCCCGGCTCAATGTTAACCCTCTGTAGCTGAGGGCACTTGCTTGGTGTTGAAAAGCTTACATCTGTCCATCAAGGGGAAGTTGGCACAGATGCTCATGGACAACACCACCACTATGTGTTACTGCAAAAAAAAGGCGGGTTGGGGTCAGAGACCCCGTGCCAGGAGGCCCTGCTCCTCTTGAAATGGTTGAACATCCAAGGAATTTTCCTGGTGGTGAGCCACCTGGCGATATTATTGAATGCCAGGGCGGACGAGCCCAGCAATCAGTGCCTAGTGGTTCACAAGTGGCAGTTACAACTGGAGGTGGCAGAAGATCTCTACCGCGAATGAGGAGAACCTTGCTTCAATCTGTTCACCACTGTCAAGAACACACAATTTCAGCCATTCTGCATGTTGTAGGTTCCAAGGCATCTTTTGCTCGGAAACGTGTTCCACCTCGAGTGGCACTTGGGACTCCTGTATGCCTTTTCATCGATACCACTCCAACCCCGAGTTCCCAAGAAGATCAGGACCGACCAGGGTCAAGTAATCCCAGTGGCACCGGATTGGGCACCAAGGTTATGGTATCCAGAACTCCTGGGCATAGGGCATCTGTCCTCTGCTCAGGCTGCCTCTCCAGGAGGATCTGCTGACGCAGCAACAGGGCAGGGTTCTGCGTCCAGGCCTTCACAATTGCCACCCTCATGCTTTAAAATTGAGCTGCGACAGCTGAAAACTTTAGTTCTCCCTCCGGAGGTGGTTGGTGTCATTTTAGCAGTTAGGCAGCCCTTGACAGAAACTGTCTATGAAAACACACAACATAGACCAGGAACTAATGGAATTATAAATCGTGACGGGTAATAGGTACAGAGGTTGAAAAGTATAAGATAGGGCACGAACAATGTGTGTAAAACTGCCCTCACACACAGCAAGCTGTGTCATGCTTCATCATAGGGCCTGCTAAACACACCCCCGCGCTAGCCAACGCTGGGGGTGGAGCAATAGGGAGGGGAAGACAAACATAACACAAAAAAGTGAACAATTAGTGTGGGACCTCAGAGGTGAAAAAATGTGGCAGAGAATAATTAAAAACTGGTAACAGTGTATCCCTATACTATCTTTAATGGTGGGCACACTGTCCAAATGTAGAAGATGGTCCCTGTCGGACCAGTGGGTGAAGGTAATGGCTACTATATACCAGAGCCCTACCCCCCCACTCTGCTAAAATGTCGACATGTTTCAGCCGGATCAAACTACTATCCCGGCTTTCTTCAGGACTTTCACCTGAGCAATCCCAGCATGGATAAAAACCCTACCTCCTTATAATCCAGGGGTAAGGAAACACAGGTACCTTGTTTAGATGCATACTCTGATAAAGAGAGTGACGGAGCCCATTGCTCTTAATAAGGAACCTGTGGAAGATAAAATTAAAAGAAAGCACAAAAGGAAAATAGTGAAGTGCAGGGTGAAAAAGTACAATGCCCTATCTCATAACCCAAACAATCAATGTGAAGGGTGACCCTCCCACACACTGGACATATACGTACATAGACCATAAATTATATACAATACCCACAGTCACGTTAGAATTTATCATGATCCTAAATGTGTCTAGCTAGTAGGCTAAACATAAGTAGCAAAACCCCTATACAATCCTAGGTGGTTGTGCCTTGGTGAATGGATCAAGAAAACGTAAACACATAACATTATGAAATAACATAATGTGCAAAGGTAGTCAAACGTCTAAGTGCTGTGCACCATACTCCCCATGACTATATCCAAATTAAAAACACACTCCTTCAAAATGAGACACCTACCCTCATATTCCATAACTGGAATCTTACCGAGTTTATCAATAGGTCAAACTCGAACTGGCGGGGGGATATGTGCAAGTAGCTATACCTGTCACTGGGAAAAAAACTAGTGGCTTGGTGAGGTTCACGTCAGGATTCCCCCTCCAGGCAAAGTTATCTGATGTTTTGTTGTTTGTTTTGTCCCTAGCCTGGGAAGGCTTTGTTCTGGGCACTGTTAAAGAGTACCTTTCGCTCCTTTGGCCTTCTTACGGTTGACGGATCAGCCCTCATTTTTTAAGTCTCCAGTTGTAATGCGCTCTTTGAAAGGTTTACAATATTTGGTTCCTCTCTCTCTTTTTGTCTTTGGACACTCAGTGTCGAGCTGCCGTACATTACCTTCTTCCCAGACCAACTGGTTTTGTGGACAGGGGCTTCCTGCTCACCCAAATTTGTGATGCGGTTCCACATAGGTCAAAACATCACCTTGCTGGCTTTCTATGCTCTGCTTCACCCCTCTAAGGATGAGGAGAGACTCCACCATTTGGACTCCAAGAGAGCTCTTAGCTTTTAATATTGATCGTACCAAAGAACTCCAGGTGGATGATCAACTCTTTGTGGGGTTTTCTGGAGTGAAATAGGACAAGGCAGTGTAGAACAGAGCCATCTACCACGCATTCATGCTTTACATTAAGATCTACTATGTACTGGCCAAAAAGGAGCCTCCAGAAGTATTGCATGCTCATCCTACTAGTGCCAAAGCTGCTACTATTGCAATGGCTTGCAGAATCCCTGTCCTGGACATTTTCCAGACGGCTACATGGGCATCCCTCCATACGTTCAAAAAGCACTGTTGTCTGGACAGTCAGGTTCGCTGAGAGGGTCATTTTGCCTGTTTAGTCCTACAGGACTTACTGGTATCAGGACATTCACAGACCCACCTCCAAATAGTTATAGCTTTGGTATCTAGTCAAAGGTGAAGTATCTGCAGCAAGAAGTCTCTATCAGAAGAATAAGTTACTTACCTTCGGTAAGGCTTTTTCTGGTTGAGACTCTATCTAGCTGCAGATTCCTCATCGACCTTGCCATCCGCCCTGTTCTCTGATTGGACTCTATCCATTAATATGAGCCCAAGTACACTGGTCACAGGCAAATTTCCTTTGGATAGCCTCAAAAGCATCTGACCTTAGCATGCTAGGTTGGTACCTAAAAAGGCTCCACATATCATTTCTGAAGCAGACCTGCATCAGTGCGGAGCTGCAGTGCTCCACCTATCAATGTGCAGAGGTACTGTTTCTGGATCCAGTCTGGATCCAGTCTGACGCCTGGGGAATATTCAAAAGGTTAGGAATCTGTGGCTAAATAGAGTCTCTACCAGATAGAGCGTTATCAAAGGCAAGTAACTTGTTCACTGGGAACCTGTGGATTCTGTCATAGTTGTGTGTTTACATATCTAGGCAATATGAATGCTTGCACACTATGTGGATTCTGACAGTACCTGTAAGCTAGTGGACACCATTAACCTTTAAATCCTGTGTTTTAGAACTGGTCTTTCTATCAGCCAAATGTTTAATTGCCACACAGTGGAAGTAGGGCATAGCTCCCATCCATCCTCAGTTGCTGGTAGGCAGAGGTACTGAAGTGGACAGATATTGAAAATGTCACAATGAATAACATGATAGCTAGATGGAGCTATCTGGCCAAAGACCATTAGACATGAGATAATAGTCTGGAAGTGGTATCAATAAAGCAAAACAACCTGACATTGTGCCTCAGAGCGACTGTGTGCATATATTGAAAAGGATTAGGATCCCCCCAGTACACTGAAAAGGGGGATACTCTGGCAGGTTACTGGGTGAATCCTCAATCGTCTTTACCCCACCCGTTTGTGGCAATCACTGTGCTTGCTCTCTACTTCCTGAGTATAATGACGAACTGTCGTTCAAAGGTATGACCAGATATTATTGCAATAGAATATTGGTGCTTCAACTTAGATCCTCAATAGTTACATGATTAAGTTTGTGCTTTGCCATCAATGTGAGCATAAAATGAAGGATACAACAGAACAGAAATGTTGTACGCATGAAGAATTTCCTATGTGCTGCTGAAATATAATTACAACTGTTTATAACTATGCCTAAATGACAATAAAAAAGATATAAAAAATGACTGAACACTGCTAATGATGTCTCTTTTTTTTTCATTGTTGCTCTTTGTACCAACTGTGCTCTATACTCAGTCTCTCTCTCATTATTCAGGCGAAATATGCAGATCTTCGCAAGCATGGAATATTCCAATATTGCCTTGTGGACCAGCCAAGCAACGAATTTGCCATTGATGAGAACACCGGGCTGGTCTATGTTGTATCAGTGGCAGGAAAGACAGGAACATTCTCTTTCAAAGCTCAAGCTACAGACCGGACAAGGAACGGACTCCAAGTACAGACGAACATTGAGGTAAGACACTGACCATATTGTGTGATTAGCTGTAGTTGAGCCTTATGATTTCTGGACCATACATTAGCTGCTTTAAGTTCTTTTTAGGCACTTTAGTCACTTTTTTATGCATTTGTTTCTTTTGTGACCAGAGAGACATCATGAATATCAGGGGAATGTCTACTAGTTTTTGTCAGTGTTGCCCTCCTGAATGTATCTTACTGCGGTTGATCCATCAGTTCTCTGATGGGTCACATTCCTTTACCAGAATTTTCCTTCTTTCAATAATTCAGGAATAATGCCAGTAGACCACCTCACAACAACAAGGTCAGATGTTTTTCCAATAAAACCATTGACATAATCTATCCTCTCTGAGTTCTAGGTCTATCCTGGTACAACTTGGTGTTTTAAGATGTGAAAGTTTAGCTCCTAAATTTAACCCCATCATTCCCTACTACACTTCAATCTAAAACACCTGGGGCCCAGTTCACAAACATTGTTGCACACATTAGTTCGATGTAGGTGTACAAATAAATACATTTGCAGGCGTGATTTTCCAGATCTAGGTCACAGAATCAAGATCTGTGAGGATTTGTGAACATTTGTTTGGGGAAAATCAGCTAGTATGGGGAATATTTTGCAAATGGATGCTTATGGTTAGGGTCAGAAAAAGGAAAGTGTTAAGGAACAAGCACATGCCAGTGGCAAATGCATAAAACAACCCACCAAGGTAGACGTTTATTAATATTAACAACATTCTACATGGTCATTCCCACCTTGGAAACTATTGAAAACTGTTCTACAGTGACACTAGACAGGTTTCCTCCCCAGAAAAAACTGTTTTGCACATTTCCACTAAATTTACTTCTGCAAATTACCCCCCTACAAACAATCCACATGAGTACATATGGTGGAGGAGTAAAAGATGAGTCCTCATGGAATCTGCAGCTTGGGCAGATTTTCCAGACTACTTGGTGGGATGTTTATGAATCCCCATCTAATCAAATCTAATATTCAAATCTTTGAGCAGCAGATATCACAATTTCAAAACATTATTTTGAATCAGACCCTCCGTTCTAAACATGTTGATGCTGTGATTTCCTTGAATAATCTTTGCTTATCTAAATATGCTCCTGCCAAGCTTGTATGGTGATTTGAAACTTTTCAAAGACTGGAATAGTAGCCAGGAAAATAAGTATTTAGCATTTACTATTAAACATGTCCAAATGTGACAACTGGAGCAGAGTAAGCCCAAATACTGAGGTAACCATTCACCAAAACTTAAGACCCAAGTACTTATACCCCTGCCCAGTAATGGACATAAACTTAACAGTTCAGTTCTCAAGCATGACAAACAGATGGGCATTAATATATGTGTAACAACTCCTTTCTAGTTCATAATAACATTTGTTAAACAGCGCGTTCTTCTTAATGCAGATGTAACCTTAAAAGATACTAAAAATGTCAGGATGAGAACATCATATCTCACTCTCTAGTCTTCCCATGCTATCCAGAGCTGAGCTCCACAAAATACCCTTAATTATTAGTTGTTGTAGCACTGTAGCAATGTGTTCATGTGACACAAGCAAGATGGAATCTGTGTAGGTTTTGCTTTTGTGGCCTAGGTGGCCAAATTTTGCTTCTTTTGGCACTCAGTGCCAAGCTTCTTAGCAATCAACGTCATTCAGATGCGTGGCCTCTTCTGGAATTCATGTTCCCTTTCGAATTCTACCTCCTTATCGCCTAATCTCTTTGTATAATCTTTGGGACCACTATATTTCCTTCCCATATTTAAGCACTTTGGACATAAGCTAGGCCCTATGCATATTAATAGAACCAAAAGTAAAAATATAACAATTACCAATGCCAGAAGGTCCCCGATTTCTTTCCCAAAATACTGATTTGTCCATCTCATGTTCTTTCTGTGAAATCTTTTGAGATATTTAATAGATCTTGTATGTTCCATGTATTGTCAGGGATAAATGTGCAACACTGTATGTTGATTACCTTGCAGATCCTACCCTCCTTTGCTAAAATCAAACCCAAAGTCATTCTGTTCTGCAAAATCATGCTGCTTGTGGCAATAATCTCTTCAGTAGTGCAAGATAAAACAGTAGTGCTGTCATTAGCTAGCCTCTCTATTAATTCAGCTTGCTTCCTTATTCTTACTGCATTTAATGCTATCCCTACTGGAGGAACTATCTCTGCAAAAATACCTAAAGTGTCTTCGTCTGTGTCCCCCCATTAGCAGTATAAGTGGATTTCCTTAATTGTTTAGGGTGATAAATACGTAGGGATAACAAAGCTGGATAACAGGAGCCATCCTACCCAGCTGGTAAGGAGTAATGCTTCTTTCCACAAAGATGATGCATATTTCAGTAACTCTTTATCTCATTGTAACACATAAATTGCTCTGGCATCTTAAAAGTGTACATGCAGTTACTTTCACTCACCTTTAAGTTTACTTTGCAAGCTATGCAAAGCCTGTCTGCCATTTCATACCATAGATTCAAAGCTGGCTGTGTTAGTAGCGAAGTGTTTTCCATTAAAGTAGGTTCATTATGGAACCTTTGGACTCCATTTTGTATTTACAATTAATGACTAGTATCATTTTCTTTTTTTTTCTTTTGTAAATATTTTATTGTTTTTTTTTTTTTTTTTACAAGACATTAGCAATTTACATGAATATCCATTATATCCACTTTATACAGAAAGACATTTCTCAATAAATATAAGCAAAAAATATAGAAATTAAACATAGAACATAGCTAATTTAATTTAGTCCATAAGGTTAGAAATTGGTGCCCACATCCGTAACCCCTATCTTTTTCTTACGGCCCTTTAAATTATAGATCGCAACTTCAATATTATAAGCTGCAAAAAGTCGCGCACGCCAATTAGAAACTGTAGGAGGATCAACACAAATCCATTCAGATGTTATACAAAGACGGGCAATAGCCATTGCAATAAACACTAATTCTACAATTGATTTTGTCCAGTTATTTGTCACGTTACTACTTATTCCAGAGATAATAAGAGCTGGATGAATTACAACCGGAATCCCTAGAGACAATGAAAAAAAGTTTCTATACCCTGAATGAAATCAGTTAGTTTTGGACATGCAAAAAACATATGTACTGTATCTGCAGCTATAAGATTGCATCTGTTGCATTTCCCCTCGAACACCCCCCCATTTTGCGATCTTAGCCGGAGTGTAGTACAGATCAAATATTGACATATAATGTTGACTTTTTAGGCTACCTGTGATTAAAACCTGGTTAGCTAGTGACAAGGAATCTTCTAAATCTATTTCTATCCCCCCCATTTTATTAGCCCATTTACTTGATTGTGCCACCAAATCATCAGGGAAACATTCAAGCAGGATTGTATATAATTTCCCTAACCGGCTTTTTTTTATCATTAGTTCTATCAAAGGGATTTTATCGGTGTTAAAAGGTACCCTCTGATTTTCTTTCTCCAAATAACTTCGTATTTGAAGATATTTAAAAAAGTCTCCCCTACCCAGCCCATATTTATCCTGCAAAATAGAAAAAGGTACCAGTTGGCCATGCCTATATAGATCTCCCATTACTGAGAGGCCTTTATTCCTCCAGTTGTATGTAACCTGATCACGAAAAATTGGAGGAAGAATTAGTGTGTTCGCCAGTGGGGAATAGACATTTAAATTTGGGATCTTTAGCCTCCGTTGGACCTGTTTCCAGACCTTGTAGGCTGCCTTCAAGATCTTAAACCGTGTCTTTTTATAGTAACTGGGTTCGAAAATCGCTGCCAGGCAGCCCACTGCTTGTTTCCCCAAACTTAATTCATATATAGATGGGCTACATGCCAGCAGTATATCAACCCCAGAGCCCACAAGAAGTATCGTCATTTGTTGAAGTAATGCTCCCCAATAATATAATAGAAAATTAGGAACAGACAATCCCCCTTTCTGACTGGGAAGCATCAACCATTTACCTGCTTTTCTTGGTCTCCGGTAGCCCCAAAGAAATCTAGTACACATCCTATCGATGTTTAGAAAATGGGAGGATGAAAATTCAAGGGGTATTGTTCGAAATAGATACAAAAACTTAGGTAAAATTAGCATTTTTAAAACATTACAGCGCCCAATTAGGGAGAGATGTAAGTGATCCAATCTTTCTAATTGCCTGTTTGTTGAATTAATTATCGGCTTTATATTCAAATCTGGGATGCTTTCCACTTGGGTGGAAATTGTCACACCCAGATAGTCTGCTTCCGTAACTACCGGAAAATCTAAAGGGCATAGCGAGCCAGAACATAAGATTTGGGTCTTATTAGCATTGAGCTTATACCCAGAAAATACTCCGAACTGGGCCGCTAAATCCTTGACAGCTGGAAACGCAGAGCAAGCGTCACTGGTAAGTATGGCTATATCATCAGCATAAGCTAATGCTCTGTATTTAACCCCACCAATTTCCATCGCCTTAATCCGGGTATAGTTCTCCAGTTTTGTTAAAAAGGGGTCGATATAAAGGGCAAATAAAAGAGGAGAGCAGGGGCAACCCTGTCTTGTACCCCTGCTGATTGCAAAAGCCTCTGATTCCTGCCCTGCAATCCGGACCCTTGCCTCCGGTGCTGAATATAGAACTTTGACCGCCTGAACAAACCCCGAGCTAAACCCCTTCCATTGTAGAACAGACCACAGGTACCGCCAGGAGACCCTGTCAAACGCTTTCTCAGCGTCCAAGAGGAGAACTCCCAGCGGTGCTCCCGTGGCCTGTGCCCAATCCAATATTGCCACTACCCGACGTTTATGGTCTGTTGTAGCCCTCCCCGGGATAAAGCCATGTTGACCTGGGGATACCAACGGGGTGAGAACCTGTCCTAATCGATTTGCCAGAAGTTTAGAATATATTTTACTATCAGCATTAATCAATGTTATAGGTCGATAAGAAGCGGGCATCTGTTCGGGCTTTCCTTTTTTCTTGAAAACAATAATAATGGTTTTCCGCCAGGAATCGGGAATTTGTTGATTGCTACGGGCATGTTCAAGTAACCTTAGGATGTCAGATTGAAGTTCCTTGCGGAAAGTTTTATAAAATTCCAGCGGAATACCATCAGGACCCACTGCTTTACCTGCTGCCAGCAAGGTTATCGCAAGCTCTGTTTCCTCCCAGGTAAATTGGGTTTCTAATGCTAAGTTCTGATCAGCGGAGACTTTGTATGTTTCAATGTCTCTGAGAAACTCCCTTAATAAATCCCCTAGGTGGTCCTCTTTTTGCCCATCAGGGCCCTGAGGCGTTAGGGGGTCCTGCATATAAAGATGTTTATAAAAGTCCTTGAACCCCCTAAGAATACCATCCGGAGAGTCCTGGATCTGACCATCTAGGTTCTGTATTTTAAGTATGCGGTTAGTAGTTTCTCGCTGTTGGGTCCGTTTTGCTAGAACTTTGCCCATATTTTCCCCCAACTCATATGCCTCTGTCCTCTGTAGAATATATTTGGCCGCCAGTTCCTTACTAAAATTACTATAAAGTTTAGATTTAAGAATAGCAATCTTCTGCAGAGTGACTTCAGTGCCTGCCCCCATCTGAATATTACTAATTAGCTCCTTTTCTTCTATCCGTAGTTGTCTTATCCATTCTTTAGTTTCATTATGTATTATTTTTTGTCGTGCTATTGAAAAGCTAAGAGTCTCCCCTCTAACGGCAGCCTTAAAGGCATCCCACACTGTGCTAATAGAGGCTGTGTTTCGATTAATAGAAAAAAACTCCACTATCCAACTTGCCATATGCGACCGATATGTGGGATCAAGTAAAAACTTTCTTTCAAAAGTCCAGGACTTAATGATCTTTTTAATACCCTGTGTTGGAAGTTCAATAATTAGGGGATTATGATCGGATATTATTCTGGGAAACATCTCAATTCTACTAGTATGAGCTATTTGATTTGACAAAAAAAAATAATCTAGCCGAACATATTTGTTGTGGGGGACAGAATAATAAGTGAAGCCAGGATCACATGAATTTAATTTATGCCAGCAATCAGCCAACCCAAGCTCGGTTACTAACCCTTGCAAAGCTCGGAAAACCCTAGGCTTCTTCCCTTGATAGACATGTGAGGTTGAGTCCCATAAATCAAAATGGCTATCTAGATGTATGTTAAAATCTCCGCAAAATATTAAGGGGGTTGGCCAGAGTGCTAATTCCACACTTAGAAAATTAAGGACATCTGGATCATCAAGATTAGCCCCATAAATGGAACACAATGTAAACAAAAGATTAGCTATTGAAATCTCCACTATTACCCAACGGCCTTGCTTATCAGTCTTAACCCGTTTATATGTACATAGACCATGTTTGGCCAGAATTGCCACCCCTTTAATATTGATACTCTGTTTTGTGAAACCAATAATTCATATCCAACATCCCCCAGCCATCTACGATTATTCCATTGTATATGGGTCTCTTGAAGACAAACTATATCTATATGCATAAGTTGTAATTGTTTTGCTAAAACTCCCCTTTTCCTTTTATCATTAAGCCCACATATATTGACTGAACAGATTCGAATATTAGCCATCCTCGCCTAAAAAGAAAACCCGCTCCGCAAACCAGTAAATAGACTGATCAGCTATATTCCAAATATAGATTACATACCTAGCCAGAGAATCAATGAAAACAAAACAATATTTTCGCCCCTCCCCCACCCGCCCACACCACCCCCTCCGCCCCCGTTTCCCTTGTCCACCCACCCAACCCGCCCATCCCTCGCACCCACCCTGACCCCCGATTTGTGAGCGTAAGGGTGAATAGCCCTCAGTGATGACGAGTGTGCTCCTTCCCTCTCCCTCTCCCTAAGCTTGACCCCTTCCCCAGAGACCTATAGGCAGAAAAAGAAGAAAAGAAAAAGAAAAAAAAACGAAAAAAAAAACAAAGGGGAAAGCTTCAACAATCATTATACGCAACATCCTTAACCCAAACCATCAGCATTACCACCCTGTAGGGTGCCCAGGAATTCTTTTGCCTGAATTTCAGAATTGAAAAACTTTGCAGTCCCATTGACTATTACTTTCAAGCTTGCCGGATTAAGTAGAAATACTTGCACCCCTTTGCTTGAAAGCCCGGAATTAACTGCCGAAGCTGCCACCTCTTTTCTACAGTCCCCTGACAATAATCTGGTCGGACGAAGAATTCACAGCCTTTACCCTTCCGTTTTCTATTGGGCCTTGCTAAATCATAAAGAGCCTCCCGGGCAAGAAAATTATTCAGGCAAATCAAAATTGCCCGAGGTTTATCTTCTGTTTGGCTATACTTTTTAGAATGTTTGAACGGAAAGCGGTGGGCTCTTTGAAGCTCTTTCTTCCAGTCCCACTGTTGAAGGTCCGGAAATGCCTCGCTAAATAATTCCTGGACAAACCGAAGAACATCAGAACCTTCCAGGCCTTCTGGATCTCCAAGTATTCGGAGATTGTTCCTTCTTGCTTGATTTTCTAAATCCATAAGTTTCCAAGTAGTGTCTTGCTTCTGAGCTTCCAAGAGATGAATCCGAGTTCGTTGCCCAGCTAGTTCGTCCTCCACTGCTGATATTCTGGTTTCTGCTTCACCAACTCTAACAGAAAAGTCTGAACAGGATTTTGCCACCCTACGAATTGCATTTTGAACTTTACGATAACCACCCTGAATCCTTGCGCTTTCAGCCTGTGTCTCCTCTCTGTGGGCTAGAATGGTTTGATAAATGGTAGCAAGGGTGACTACTCCTGGTTGATCTTGATTTGGAAGTTGATCATGTCCAGCTGCTCTTGTTGACCCATTTCTTTCGTCCAGTTTCGGGGAGTAGGTGTAATCCCACGCCAGTGAGCTACCTTGGCCTGAGGATTTACCTTGGCCTTGGGAATTCCATTTATTTTTGCGAACCGTATTTGATGCTTTTAAGGTGTTATCGCCATCAATACCATATTTTTCCAGATTCGGACCAGGGGTATCCGGGTTGCTATCCTCATCAGCCCACCCCCCCCCCCCTCCAGACTTTCTTCTCCAGAGGAAAGGGATGGGTCAGATAAAGAAAAGAATTTCTCCCCGCTTTCCCCTTCTTTACCCAGGCCAAGGCTGCTCCGATCTTGGTCTTGTACAGCTATTATCGATTGATTTGTCCTGGAAGTTGACCTATGGGTTACTGTTAACGCACCTGACAAAATTCCCAGGGAATCACTGTGGCAAACTACATCTCCCAGAATGCCTTGTATTTGAGTCCCTTCACGTTGTGGCTGTTTGTCGGCGTCCCCCCCTTCTACCACATTGGGATTAACCAGCATTAAGCTGACCTCTGCACTCTCAGCCACATCTACAGGGATATGTTGTAGCGCCAGGGCAGGTTCAGCGCTATCATCGCCTTCAATCAAACTTTGCTTGTTTACCTGGACCGCCTCCATGATTAGCCCGGGACTCAGGACATCACCGCTGACACTAGAAATCAAAGACTCATCCGCTGGATTCAAAGTCTTGCCCTGGATTTTTTCCTCCGATTTAGCCTCTCCCGCATTTTTTAGCTTTGATTGCTGTGCGCGGAAAAATGAGGACACTGTGCGTTTCGGGTGTGCGGCAGGGTCTCCTCCGCCTCCCTTCTCACCTTCACGCTCCGTAGCTCCGCTGATTCCTTGTCTGCCAGCAGATTTCCCCGTTCCGGCGTGGCTTTTCTCTGGTCCCCCATCGACTTTGGACGGGCTGCCGGTGGCCGCAGGAAGACCGCCGCGTAACCTGGGAGTTTTACCTGGCACTTTCGGCCCCATCGAGCTTGTAAGTCACAACCTGGTAAACTGTCCGGAGGCCCAGAAGAGAGGATTGGTCGGAACCAGACGTGAGGGGGCCGGTAAACAAGAGTATAGAAACTGCAGCCTCCAAAGCATCCTTTTGAAAAAAGGTCCAGGTATTGCTTTTTTTTCTGCTCCTGCCTTTGTTTGCTCCTGTTAGATATCCTCCAAAGTTAGCATTTTCATGGTGAAGGGGTGTTACTCAGGGAGTACGTGGAGCTGCTCACACGGCTGAGATGTCAGCCGCCATCTTGCTCCTCGAGCAGGTTACATGTGAAAGGGGTTCACATGCCAGTGCACCGACTAGTATCATTTTCATACATATCTAAAGATTATTTTTCCCCTTCAGGTAACATGCCTTATACATCATTGGGTCCTGTAACTTTTCTTTGCTTTCTCATCTAACCCTTTTAATTAATGTTGCTGTGCGAAATGTCTCATGTAGCTGTGTGTGAGCAAAGAAGGGTAAATAACACATGACGACAGAAAATAAAGTGGTCTTTGCGCATATGCAACCCCTTCAGCCAATGAACCTGGCATGTGAGTGCACACCCAACAATCAAACACATTCATAATTGAGCAATAAGTTTGGATCAGCTGAACATATGTCTTTTCTCTGTACTCATGAGAAGGCATTTCTTTTTCATCGTTTTCATTCATATTTTAAAGCATCACTGCGGTGATGCCCGCAGCCTTACATGTTAGTTTCATGATTTTGTTTTTGAAATCTCCACCCAGATCCCTCTCTACACAGTGGGACACCATATTATGAGATCTGTCCTTTGAACAACTTCTTTTCCGCAGTCTTTGCATCACGCCTGCATGTATTTCGGTCTCCACCGATTTCGAGAATGTGCCACACCACCAACATAGTTCAATAACATCCAGCTGCAGTCACAAGAGAGGTCCATACAGTAACGGGGAGTCATTGAAAACCATCAGCCAACACATCTCTTCGTAAGTAAATTTGGTAGTACCACCCTTCCTACTGTGTCCACCCAAACACCTATTTAATTTCTCACTTAATCCTTCTTTTTACTTCATTCTTCCTTTCCTGCTCTACACTTTCCTATACCCTCTTATTTATTAAAAGCTTTTTCTGACATATTGAGAACTATTACAGCTGCAAAGGAAGCTGTTTGCCCCCAGGTCATTTAGTGCTTAATAAGCAGCCTCAGCATCCGCAAAATTATTGCCTCTCAAAACTTCACCTGACCCTTCCCCATGTTCTGCACAATTCACAGCAGCTGGCTGGGCAGGCATTTGTAGAGCCTGTAACAAGTCTAACACTTTGGGACTATTCCAGATGGGTGCTTCCGAAAATGCCAAGAACCCACCACTAGAACAATATCTAGCCAAAATTCTAAATCACACGAGCAGACATTATAGTTTAGTGCAAATTATGGCACAATTATCCTTTTCCAGGCAGCAGGCCCTTTAGTAAAGTATATAGTTACTATACATATAACTTCACCATGCCAACTGATGATGCAGCCTTTATAAGCAGTCTTCAATGATCCAGCATTGTGTTTTTAACAAGAAGAACAAGTTCTCCTTCAGCAGCGCCTTCTTACCCCTCCCCCTTCCTGGTTATAATGCCACTTGTTTAGTAGAGGTTACCAGCACATATCTAACCCTGGCCTCTGCCTTCGAGTCGTTGAGTGAGCAGTTCTGAAGAATTACTAGAAAGGTTGTTTTGTCAAATTGGACGAGGGCACACTTAACTTTGCTGCACCTTTCTTTGGCAGTTTCACTCATTTTGTGATGCTGGAGCCCACGCAGGCAGCCCTGGCACTTAACCCTCACCTTAGGGATCAAAACTACCTAATGTATCTTCTGACCTTCGAAATGTCCATACAAAGATAGAAAACAGGCTACCATTATCTCAGTCCCTTTCCTGTGCTATCCTGTGGATCTGCAGTGCATCTTAAACATAATTTGGTCTGCTGCAATTCCAAATACACATTGTTCGTCAAATTGACCTGTCCATTTCCCCCCTTCCCCACACCTGTGGGGCACCCTGAGGCAACTAAGCTATGCAGTCCAATCAATATCACCTCTACATGTACCCATAATCCATTTTATTCCTGCCTAGTTTGACTCAGTCAGTTCCTTCAATGACTAATCTCATTACCAAATATTGCATCAGAAAGGAAATCAGACCAATAGTATCACGTCAGTTAGTAGCACATCATTATTCTTTTTCATATTCTTTTTATCTTTTTTTATCTCTATCCATGTGCGCTTTTCTTACTTCCTAATAGGACCCCCCCCCCCCCCCCCCCCCACACACACACACGCGCGCTCTCTTGGCAGCCTAGGAATTCTGAGCCCCTCTATACTCTTAAAGAACCATTGTTCGCATTGTTGCTTGGGCCTCCTTGAAGCCACTCTCAACTTTGGCTCACAGCCCCATCCAAAACCTGGCTGCATTTCTTTCCCTTTTTTGTGAATTAGCAGTCCAGATTATTCACTGAAACGTACATAGTGGGAAACTTTCAATCTCTTAGTTTTTTATTCATCAGATGCTGTTTGATGACATAATTTCAGGAACATGAGCAGTTTTTCTTTAAGAAACCAGTTGTAAGCTCTATCACCACACGCGCTTATAAAGAATGCTGCATTCTCCTTTAAAACAAAAGTAGTCTTTTAGTCAAACTCACTTTTGTTCTACAAAGATAGCAAGCCATTTACCGAGGCTTGAAAAGGACGACACCGGTCAGGACAAAGCCAAACCAATCCCTGTGTGTAGGAGGAAACAATTGCCTGCTCTACAAAGCAGCCAGAAGGATCAAGTAGCTAGAACCTTGAATTCTATACTTAAACTGAGTTATTGTCATTAACATGCACCACCACCAGAGACAGTGGCAAAATGGTCTCTTCTTATCAATCATGATACAGATGTGGCCAGGCTGGAACTCGCTGACACCACCCTAAGGAGTGCGGAAGCACTTAGAAAGGACCAGGCCAGTAGGGCTGGGGAGCAATTTACACTGATGCACATTTATTATCATATACTTGTTAGACTGGGACATTTGTTAACCTACTGGGAATCTTTTAACTAATATTTAGTGAGGCAGACAGGCAAAAGACTTTAAACCTGTGATCAAAGTCTGTGAAACAGTCAATTATTGCAATGCAGTTATACAACTTGAATCTGAAAGAGACACGTTAGTGACAGATTCCTTACCTTAGAATATCCCCAGGCGTCAGGCTGGATCCGGAAAGTTTTTTGCGTAGCAGTACCCTTGCGCGTCGGTAGGCGGCGTCGTGCGGCTCCGCGTCCGTCGTCGGCGTCGTGATCGCCGGGATGACGTCGCGGGCAGTACTTAGGCGCCGCCCCTGCGCGCTGACGTCAGTTCTTCTTTTTCCGCGCCAGCAAGCGCAGATCCGGGAAGAGCAGTGCCCTGGTCATTTTTTGACCATACTTTTTGGTGAATTTTTTCACTGTTTTTCTCTATCAAGGTGTCGTAGGGATGCCCGGTTTCAAACGTTGCGGCGCCTGTGCTCGGATGATGTCCGTCACCGACCCGCATTGGGAGTGTCTCTTCTGCCTCGGCCGAGGCCACGACACGGAGTCTTGTACCGACTGCCAGGCCCTCAACCCGAAAGCTTTGCGAGAGCGGTCTCGAAAGCTCCTCGAGGCCCGGCATTCGGCTCCGCGGAAGCCCCGGTCGCGTGAGAGGTCCAGGGGTCGATCGCGGAGTCCACACCGGTCGTCGGCATCGAAGTCTTCTTCGTCCGGTAAGTCAAAACACAAGAAGTCCAAAAAGCATCATCGCTCTGGGACTTCGCCTCGCCGGTCTCGCGACTCGGCTGAGGCCCCTCCCGGCACCGTCCCCGCCCCGCGGCCCCGGACATGCCTGTGGAGTCGCCCCTGCCATACCCGCCCTTCCCGGGTTCGGGGGCGGATCCGGCCAAAGTGCAGGAATTCCTGTCGGCCATGGCTCGCCTCTTCGGGCCTCCAGGCCCCTCCGGAGCGCCTTCGGGCCCCGCGGGCCCTGATGGGGTTGCTCCGGCGTCGCCGACGGCTCCGGCCCCGGCGTCGCCCGTGCCTCCAGCCTCGATCCCGGCTCCGGCTTTGGCCCCGGCCTCGATCCCGGCTCCACAACCCCCATCGACGCCGGTCGACCTAACGACACCTCCGCCGGCGCCGATGTCTCCGGTGCCGTTCTCGACACCGCCTGGGGCTCCGAGCGGCGTCGTTCCCCAGTTCCTTCCGGCTCCGGACATGGACCCGGACCGACGTCGCTCGACGCCGGTTCCGGCGCCGATGAGACCTTGGGTCCCAAATGTCCCTCCTCCCCTTATTTTGAACCTGAGGAGGACCAGGAGGACTGGGAGGGGTCTGATGACCCTCTGACACAACAGTGTCAGTACGATGAGGACTGGACAGAGGGTCTAGGGGATGCTAGTGGTCTAGATACTTCCCCTGACACTGGCATGCTGTCTCCCTCCCGTGGCTACGGAGGAGGGAGCCAATTTTGCAACGGTGTTGCGTAGGGCAGCCGGAGCCTTACATCTCCAACTCCCTGCTGTGGCGGTCAAGGTTAATCTCTTGACAGAGGTGCTTCAGCCGGCAGCCTCCTCTTCGGAGACTGTGCTGCCGTTTAACGACGCCCTCACTGACGTTCTTTTGGGCGCCTGGTCCAAGCCCAACACAGGGGCTCCTGTGGATAGGAACGTGTCCCGACGCCATCGCCCAGCTCCGGGCGACCCCTGTTTCTCTATGTCCACCCCACCCCTGAGAGCTTGGTTGTCCAAGCCTCCGCTTCCCAAACCGCCTTCCCTACCGCCCCTCCGGATAGGGAATCCAAACGCCTGGATCAATTTGGGAAGAAGGGTTTTTTCTTCCTCCAGTGCTGGCTTGCGGTCCGTCAACACCGCTTGCCTTTTGGGCCGATATACCCACTCCTTGTGGGATTCGGTGGCGGATGTTTTGCCCCAGTGTTCTGAGGAGGTCCAGACACTGCTTTCCCGCGCCATTGCGGAAGGAAGGGATGCGGCCAAATATACCATTCGATATGGCCTTGATACCGCCGACTCGCTGGGCAGGTCTATTGCAACGACGGTGGCGCTACGACGCCACGCCTGGCTGAGAACCACTGGTTTTTCAGGGGATGTCCAGAATACTCTCATGGATATGCCCTTTGATGGAGTCGGTCTTTTTGGGTCCAAAGCAGACCATGCGTTGGAGCGCTTTAAGGACTCACGGGCTACAGCAAAGTCCCTGGGCCTTTCTGCTACGCGCCCTCCGCTGACTTCTGCTTTTCGCCCCTATCGTGGCCACGGTAGGGGCGCCCTTCACGTCAGCAGCCCAGCCACCGGCCCACGCAGCAGGCGTCTCGCGTGGCCGAGGACGTGGATTCCGCCGTGGCGGATCGGGCAACCAGCGTGCGGGTCAGGCCACCACCTCCAACCCGTCCGCGGCCTCCAAACCCTCCTAGTCCCTCCTTTCAGGTGCACAGCACGCCAGTAGGGGGCAGGGTCTGCCATCACCTTCCCCACTGGCGTACCATCACCTCGGACAGGTGGGTCCTGGACATTGTCCGAAGGGGCTACTCCCTCCCCTTCGAGTCCACCCCCCCAGCCATGCCACCTCAAATCCACCGCATGTCAGGGGATCACTTGGTACTTCTGCAGAAGGAAGTCACGGCCCTCTTGGCCAAGAGGGCCATCGAGCATGTTCCGACCCCAGAAGTAGGGCGTGGTTGCTACTCCCACTACTTCCTGGTGCCCAAAAGGACAAGGAGGACATGCGTCCTATCTTGGACCTCCGGAACGTCAATCGCTTTCCTCCGGAAGGAGAAGTTCAAGATGCTCACCCTAGCTCAGGTCTTGACTGCCCTCGACCCTGGAGACTGGTTGGTAGCGTTGGACTTGCAGGACGCATATTTCCACATCCCCGCCCTGCCGGCCCACCGGCGTTACCTTCGGTTCACGGTAGGCCCCGAGCATTTTCAGTTCACCGTGCTCCCTTTGGCCTTACCAGTGCCCCTCGGGTGTTCACGAAAGTGATGGCGGTGGTCGCAGCTCATCTGCGCCGGGCAGGGGTTTCAGTCTTCCCCTACCTCGACGACTGGCTGCTGAAGGCGGGCTCGTCCCAGGCAGTCGTCTCCCACCTCCAGACTACGGCCGAACTCCTGCACTCGCTGGGGTTCTCCATCAATGTGCCGAAGTCGCATCTGATTCCTTCTCCACAGCTCCTTTCATCGGAGCAGTTCTGGACACGACGCAGTTTCGGGCCTATCCTCCCGAACGGCGAGTCCGGGATATTCAGGCTATGATTCCGATCTTTCAGCCTTTATCCTGGGTTTCGGTACGGATGACCCTGAGGCTGCTGGGCCTCATGGCCTCCTGCATCCTGCTGGTCAATCATGCCAGATGGCATATGCGGGCTCTGCAGTGGGACCTGAAGTTCCAGTGGGCGCAGCACCAGGGCAACCTGTCCGATCACGTCCAGATCTCGGAGGGGACTGCAAAACAGTTGCAGTGGTGGCTCTCGAACCGGCAATGGGTCATGGGCAGATCCCTCTCCCTTCCCCAGCCAGAGCACACAGTTGTGACGGACGCGTCCCTTCTGGGATGGGGCGGTCACATGGGAGAGGCGGAGATCAGAGGCCTCTGGTCTCCGGCGGAGTCCCGGCTCCATATCAACCTTCTGGAGCTCCGGGCGATCCGACTTGCACTCAAAGCATTCCTTCCCCTCTGTCAAAGGGAAGGTAGTGCAGGTGTTCACAGACAACACCACCGCCATGTGGTACTGCAACAAACAGGGCGGGGTGGGGTCTTGGACCCTTTGTCAGGAGGCTCTGCGCCTCTGGACATGGCTGGAACATCAGGGCATGTTCCTGATGGTTCAACACCTGGCAGGTTCCCTGAACGCCAGGGCGGACGAACTCCAGCCGCAGGTGCATGATGGATCACGAATGGCGTCTTCACTCGGAAGTGGCGCAAGGACTCTTTCTACAGTGGGGAGAGCCTTGGTTAGGATCTATTCGCCACCGAAGAGAACGCGCAATGTCATCAGTTCTGCGCGTTGGAATTTCCAAGGCGGCACTCGCTCGGCGACGCTTTTCGTCACTAGTGGAGTTGCGGTCTATTGTACGCCTTTCCGCCTATACCACTTCTACCCAGAGTGTTGAAGATCGACTTGCCTCCCGAAGTTTGTGATGTGATTCTGGCAGCCAGGCGTCCCTCCACTAAGGTGGTATACGCCTGCAGGTGGAACAAATTTGTGGCATGGTGCACAGCAAAGGCTGTGAATCCCCTTTCTGCCCCTCTTTCTGAGGTCCTTCTGTTCCTTCTCTCTCTGGCCCAACAGGGTTCTGCCCTGGGTACCATCAAGGGTTATCTTTGTGCTATCTCGGCCTTCCTCAGGCTCCCTGATCAGCCCTCTCTTTTTCAAGTCCCCTGTTGTTAACAGGTTCTTAAAAGGCATTACTCACCTTTTCCCTCCTGTTCCGTTTGTAATGCCTCAGTGGGACTTGAACTTGGTTCTTACCTTTTTAATGTGCGCTCCCTTTGAGCCTCTACATAACTGTCCTCTTCGCCTTCTGACTCTGAAGACAGCCTTTCTGGTGGCCATCACCTCCGCTCGGCGGGTGAGTGAGCTCCAGGCTCTATCTTGCAAACCTCCCTTTCTGTCTGTTCATCCAGACAAGGTTGTTCTTCGGACGCGTCCGTCCTTCTTGCCAAAGGTGGTTACTGCTTTCCACATTGGGCAGACCATCACTTTGCCCACCTTTCTTTCCGCCTCCGCATCCTTCCAGAGAGGAAGAGAGGCTCCACCGTCTGGACCCAAAACGTGCGCTCTCCTTCTATATTGACCGCACAAAACACTTCCGGGTGGATGACCAGCTCTTTGTTGGCTACGTGGGCGCCAAAAAGGTCGGGCGGTGCACAAGAGGACCATCTCCCGCTGGGTTACCTTGTGCATCAAGACCTGCTATTCTTTGGCTAAAAAGGAGCCTCCTGTTGGGCTGCGTGCCCATTCCACCAGGGCAACGGCTGCTACCACGGCCTTGGGCCGTGGTGTTCCACTGCCGGTTATCTGTCAGGCAGCTACGTGGGCCTCGCTGCACACGTTTACAAAGCATTACTGCCTTGACAGTCAGGTCCGGAGGGACGGCTTCTTTGGCCGTTCTGTCCTCCAGGACTTCCTTGTCTGATCTTTGTTCGCAGACCCACCACCGGGGTTGGTATTGCTGGGGTATCTATTCTAAGGTAAGGAATCTGTCACTAACGTGTCTCTTTCAGATGCACAAGTTACTAACTTGTGTAACGATATATCTGTAAGAGACAGTAGTTAGTGACAGATTCCTTACCGCCCACCCATCCTCCCCGTTCTGCGAACTGATTTCTAGGGTTAAGGACATCCCTTTCAGGGCCCTAGTATTTTTCAGACACCTATGTCAGCTTCTTGCATGGCTCTGCGTTCCTGGCGCGGAAAGTCGTGTACAGAACTGACGCCAGCGCGCAGGGGCGGCGCTAAGTACTGCCCGCGACGTCATCCCGGCGATCACGACGCCGACGACGGACGCGGAGCCGCACGACGCCGCCTACCGACGCGCAAGGGTACTGCTACGCAAAAAACTTTCCGGATCCAGCCTGACGCCTGGGGATATTCTAAGGTAAGGAATCTGTCACTAACTACTGTCTCTTACAGATATATCGTTACACAAGTTAGTAACTTGTGCATTAAACTTGATGTAACCAGGCAAGACAAGAATAGAATGCACCTTTCAATAGGATTACCAGCAGCACTGTGCCATAGCCCAATGGGATTCCTTGTACTGATGTTAAAACGAATTTGAGGATAAGCCATAATTGTTTGTCAAACAATATACATTCTGTGTATTTGGCAACCAATTTGCCCTTCCTAGCCCATAACATGCAACTGAAAAAAAAAATGCAGACTTAATCCTATAAACAATGAAAATGCAATGATGATGTTCTTCATTTTCTGCTTCTTGGCACTTAATGAAGAAATAAAAAATATGTCACAGCATATATTGACATAATGTGAGAGGCAAATTACAATATCTTGCAGGGGAAAAGTTAAATGTAGATTCCTTTTAATAATAATCTGCAGAGCGGAGAAAATGATTTCAGAAGAACATAACATCACAGTGAGGCACTTCTTATGGGAACTGGAGACTAGAACATAATTTAATACATGCATCTTTAGGAAATCTTGACTCGCTTTTCTGCAGTTCCCTTTTACTTAAATAAAGCACATACAGGCATATATGTATCCTACTAAGAAGTCATACCCTAGATGTTATTGCAATTCTCTTGTTGAAAGTCTTATTTTCTTACAGATTTTCAGTCAAATCAGTTAGAAAACCTGGTGGGAGTAACCTTCACCATTCCCTCTCAGTAAAACAAGCCAATACTCCCTCCACCGAGAACAGACAGGTTGTGTGCCTGCTATTGAGAAATGAATATCATAAGCTCATAAGCCATTTGGGAAACAAACACTATCACTCAGTGTTTTCGTAATGTGCAGGATCACTATAGCAGCAGTGTTTAACAAAAAACAAGGACAATACCCACACAGTGGAGAAAAAAATTGTTTTCTTTAACCCACCAATACACTTTGGCTCAAGGGATTTAAAAGATACAATCACTATATCTGAAAGAAACACGTAGTGATAGATTCCTTACCTTAGAATATCCCCAGGCGTCAGTCTGGATCCGGAAAGTTTTCGTCAGCAGTACCCCTGCGCGTCGGAAGGTGGCGTCATGCGGCTCCGCGTCCGTCGTAGGCGTTGTGATCGCCGGGATGACGTCGCGACAGCTACTTAGACGCCGCCCTCGCGCGCTGACGTCAGTTCTTTCTTTTTCCGCGCCAGCAAGCGCAGATCCGGAGAGAGCGGTACCCCCAGTCTTTTTTGACTGAGTTTTTGGAGATTTTTTGTCTTAGCTTTTTGAGTCGATCGACTCCTAGTGCAGTTAGGGATGCCCGGGTTTAAGTATTGCGAGGACTGTCATCGGATGATGTCGGTGACGGACCCTCACCGCATGTGTCTCTTCTGCCTGGGGCGCGACCACGACCCCAAGTCGTGCCCTGACTGCCGGTCCATGGCACCGAAGTTTTTGCGGGAGTGGTCCCGAAAGCTGCTTGAACCCTGGCAGTCGGCTCCGTGCTGTGAAAGGTCCCGTTCCAGAGGGAGGTCGAGGGACCGGTCGCGGAGCCACCACCATCGGAAATCGTCCGAATCGAAGTCTTCGCACTCGGGGTCAGGTAAGGCGAAGCGCCAAAAGAAGTCGAAGAAACGTCATCGTTCCCCGACTTCCCCTCGCCAGTCGCGCGACTTGGCTGAGGGTGCGGGTGATGCCAACCCCACAGCTCCGGCGGAGCCTACGCAGTCGCTGGTGACCTACCCGCCCTTCCCGGGTTCGTCGGCGACTCTGGCCCAGGTACAGGACTTCCTGTCCGCTATGACTCGCCTATTTGGGCCGTCGGGCCCCTCCGGTGCGCCTTCGGGCCCCGCGGGCCTGACTGGGAGTCCTTGCCCTTTGACGCCGTTGGCTCCGGCCCCGGCGTCGCCGTCGGCTCCAACCTCGGCGCCGCAGGACTCCCGTGGATCCCGTTGTGGATCCCGGTCGATGCCGGTTGACCTCGTGACACCTCCACCGACGTCGACCCCACCGGCATCATGTTTCGCGTCGCCCGGCGCGCCGGACGACGTCGTCCCCCGGCGCGCCGGACGACGTCGTCCCCGGTTTCAGCCCCGATGTGAAGACGGTGCTGGAATGGTGTCGACCGACACCGATTCCGACGCCGTTTGGGAATCTGTTTCCCTATCTCCATCCTCCTCCTTTTCTGCCTGTACAACAGCATGAGGAGGAAGGGGAGGACTGGGAGGGGTCTGAGGACCCTCTCACAGCTCAATGCGAGTATGACCCGGACTGGGCAGAGGAGTTGGGGGATGCCAGTGGTCTGGACACCTCTCCAGACCTTGGCATGCTGTCTCCTCCTACCGTGGCTACGGAGGAGGGTGCTTCCTTTTCTGTGGTGTTGCGTAGGGCAGCCGGGGCTCTCCACCTCGAGCTACCTACTGTGGCCGTCAGGACTAACCTCCTGACGGAAGTGCTTCAGCCAGCAGTTACCTCTGCAGAACCACTACTGCCCTTTAATGACGCACTTTCGGACGTTCTTTTGGGCTCCTGGTCCAGGCCCAACACAGGGGCTCCTGTGGACAGGAACGTGGCCCGACGCCATTGACCGGCCCCGGGCGACCCCATCTTCCTCTCCCAACACCCCACCCCTGAGAGCTTGGTTGTCCAAGCCTCCGCTTCCCCAAGCGCTTTCCCTTCCGCACCCCCGGACAGGGAATCCAAGAGACTGGAACTGTTTGGGAAGAAAGTTTTTTCTTCCGCCAGCCTAGGACTGCAGTCTGTGAACACCGCATGCCTCTTGGGCCGTTATTGGCTGTTATTCTCACTCTCTGTGGGATACGGTGGCGCAGGTGCTGCCTCAGTGTCCGGAGGAGGCTCGCACACTACTCTCCCAGGCTATTGCTGAGGGGAGAGATGCAGCCAAGTTCACGATCCGTTGTGGCCTTGACACCGCTGACTCGCTGGGCAGGGCGATTTCCACGACAGTGGCGCTCCGCTGCCACGCCTGGCTGAGAACAACTGGCTTCTCGGGGGATGTCCAAAACACTTTGATGGACATGCCCTTTGATGGCATTCGCCTCTTTGGCAACAAGGCAGACAGTGCTTTGGAGAGATTTAAGGACTCAAGGGCTACGGCCAAGTCCTTGGGCCTTTCGGCCACACGGCCTCCTCAGCCTTCTGCCTTTCACTCCTTTCGTGCTCAGGGAAGGGGCAACTCATCACGTTCGCAACAGAGCCACAGGCCTGCGCAACAGTCCACGCGTGGCCGCGGACGTGGGAACCGCCGCGGCAGTTCAGGGGGCCAGCGGACGGGTCAGTCCACCACCACCCCAGCCACCTCTGCCTCCAAACCTTCCTAGTCCGACCTTTCAGACCCACCAAACGCCAGTGGGTGGCAGGCTTCGCCATCACCGCCCCCACTGGCGCACCATCACATCGAACAGGTGGGTTTTACAGATAGTCCGAAGGGGCTACTCCCTCCCCTTCGAGACTGCCCCTCCAGCCATGCCACCTCAATACCACCGCATGTCGGGGGATCACTTGGCACTTCTCCAGCAGGAAGTTGTGGCCCCCTTGGTCAAGGGGGCCATAGAGCACGTTCCAACGCCAGAAGTAGGTCGTGGTTGTTATTCCCACTACTTTCTGATTCCAAAGAAGGACAAAGGCCTGCGTCCTATCTTAGACCTTCGGAACGTAAATCTCTTCCTCCGGAAGGAGAAGTTCAAGATGCTCACACTTGCTCAGGTCTTGTCTGACCTAGACCCACAAGACTGGATGGTAGCGTTGGACTTGCAGGACGCTTACTTTCATATCCCCGTCCTGCCGGCCCACCGGCGTTACCTGCGGTTCACGGTAGGCCACGAGCATTTTCAGTTCACCGTGCTTCCTTTTGGCCTTACCAGCGCCCCTCGGGTGTTCACGAAAGTGATGGCGGTGGTCGCAGCTCATCTGCGCAGATCAGGGGTTTCAGTCTTCCCCTATCTCGGCGGCTGGTTGTTGAAGGCGGGCTCGCCCCAGGCAGTCGTCTCCCACCTCCAGACTACGGCCGACCTCCTGCATTTGCTGGGGTTCTCCATCAACGTGCCAAAGTCGCACCTGATTCCCTCGCAGAAGCTCCTCTTCATCGGAGCAGTTCTGGACACAGCGCAATTTCGGGTCTATCCTCCCGAACAACGAGTCCGGGATATTCGGGCTATGATTCCAATCTTTCAGCCCTTATCCTGGGTTTCGGTCAGGATGACCTTGAGGCTGCTGGGCCTCATGGCCTCCTGCATCCTGCTGATCAATCATGCCAGATGGCATATGCAGGCTCTGCAGTGGGACCTGAAGTTCCAGTGGGCGCAGCATCAGGGGAATCTGTCCAACTACGTCCAGATCTCGGAGGGCACTGCAAGACAGTTGCAGTGGTGGCTCAGGAACCAGCATTGGGTCAGCGGCAGATCCCTCTCCCTTCCCCAACCGGAGCACACAGTGGTGATGGATGCGTCCCTCCTGGGATGGGGCGGCCACATGGGAGAAGCGGAGATCAGAATCCACTGGTCTCCGGCGGAGTCCAAGCTCCATATCAACATTTTGGAGCTTCGGGCGATCCTACTTGCACTCAAAGCATTCCTTCCCTCTGTCAAGGGGAGAGTAGTGCAAGTGTTCACAGACAACACCACCGCCATGTGGTACTGCAACAAACAGGGCGGGGTGGGGTCGTGGACCCTATGTCAGGAGGCTCTGCGCCTCTGGACATGGCTTGAACATCAGGGCATTTCCCTAGTGGTTCAACACCTGGCGGGTTCACTGAACGCCAGGGCGGACGAACTCAGCCGCAGGTGCATGATGGATCACGAATGGCGTCTTCACTCAGACGTGGCGCAAGGTCTCTTTCAACAGTGGGGAGAGCCTTGGTTAGATCTATTCGCCACCGAAGAGAACGTGCAATGTCAGCAGTTCTGCGCGTTGGAATTTCCAAGGCGGCACTCGCTCGGCGACGCTTTTCGTCGCGAGTGGAGTTGTGGTCTATTGTATGCCTTTCCGCTTATACCACTTCTACCCAGACTGCTGAAGAAGATCAGACGCGACCAGGCCCAAGTCATTCTTGTGGCTCCGGACTAGGCTCGAAGAGTTTGGTATCCCGAGCTACTCAGTATGAGCGTGGATCCCCCGATCCGACTGCCTCTTCGGGAGGATCTTCTGTCACAGCAGCAGGGGACGGTCCTCCACCCGAACCTGTCCAGCCTCCACCTCCTTGCGTGGAGATTGAGCGGCGACAGTTGATTCCATTTCACTTGCCTCCAGAAGTCTGTGATGTCATTCTGGCAGCCAGGCGTCCCTCCACTAAATCGGTATACGCCTGCAGGTGGAACAAATTTGTGGCATGGTGCACAGCAAAGGCTGTGGATCCACTTTCTGCCCCTCTTTCTGAGGTCCTCCTGTTCCTTCTTTCTTTAGCCCAGCAGGGCTCTGCTCTGGGCACTATCAAGGGCTACCTTTCTGCAATTTCAGCCTTTCTCAGGCTACCTGATCAGCCCTCTCTTTTCAAGTCCCCTGTTGTAAATAGATTTCTCAAAGGCATTACTCACCTTTTCCCTCCTATTCCGTTTGTGATGCCACAGTGGGACTTGAATCTGGTTCTTACTTATTTGATGTGCGCTCCCTTTGAGCCGCTTCACAACTGTCCTCTTCGTTTATTAACCTTGAAGACTGCTTTCCTGGTTGCCATTGATGCAGCGCGTACAATAAAAACTATTCTCCTCCCAGGTTACTTATAGGTCATCCAGGGGCAAACTATATTTCTCATATCCACATGACGATGGGGCCCATAAACATCGCCTAACACACACGCACACTCCTGGATTTCCTTTACACTTTTATGAAATTCTGTACTCCTAGGAGAAGCATGAGAACTAAATGGAGAACACCATTTTATGTACCGCTGGAAGAGCCAGGATATCTTATTACCTTAATTTGTCACTTTCTTTTATTTATTTCTTAAGATATTCCTGCTCATTGTTTTGTCGATGAATCATTCATTTAAGAAATTAGTTCATAGTGATTAAGACCAGCTGAATCACAATAACCAATTACTGATGTCACAATCATTTAGGAAAATAATCACTGAGTCGATTTGGGTTTAAAGAATCTTAAATTTTATATAATTTTAAAAGCATGAAAAGAATTTTAATACTTTATTCAATTATTCATTCTTAAATTCAATATTTATTAAGCATAATCAATTTATTGCAGAAAGGAAATTTTGTCATGAAGCCAAAACCCTAATTACCTGCCTAGCTTCCTAATTTAGCCTAATGATTTCTAACCTAAGTTAGGAATTAGATATAGCCTGATTCTCATACTCAACTGTAAAATTAAGACAGCAACAGCAACTTCAGCTCGTCAGCATCAGCTACCTGCAACCCGTCTCCTCTAACAGTCTTTCAGCATCTCCCGCTCAGTAAGGGATCGATCAGGACCACCCAGCACTGGAAGCCACCAACACGACTCTTCAACTCCTCTCCTGACTGTGACTGCAACCACGACTGACCCCTCCCACTAAGAGTAGGCCCTCTTATACCCTAATTCTAACTTTGCTAACTAACTGTTGCAACATTAATATCACGCTTTTCTTTCATTGGTCCATGCATGTCAGCTTATTCATTCTTTTAATCACGTTCTCTTGGATTCAAGGGTCCTTGGATCATTTCCTTTCCCATACGCTTAAACATTTCCATCCGATTCGATCAGTTCATTTGTAACTTCTTTCGACACATTCGAGAACTCCGCAGTCATTGTCCTTTCTCTTAAACTTGTTTCCCACGGGCCTTCTGCTGATCATGATGGCACATTATCAGTTCAATTAGGTCACACCAGCCTTGACCATTTCTTGCCTCCAAACGTCTCAGAAACCTCACGAGGCTTTAGCTTTTTTCTCCGTTTTTCATCCCATATCACGTGTTCCCTTTTGCGCCTGCGCACATCTTCCCACTGGCGGCCATTTTACATCGCCACTCGGTTATACTTTTAGAAGCACTAATTTGAGGCAAACAAAACATAATTAAAATAGAGAAAAATATCCCTTTCGTTTCCCTCCCGTCGTCTACGTACCCCAATTAGTTGTTACCTAGCAGAAAGCAACATTTAAGCTGTTCCTTACTTACCATCACTATTGTTTTTGCAACGACACGTTTTATTTCTATGAAGCACAAACATGCATTTATTTTTATTTAGTACGCATTTATTTTTACGTTATAATTAGACACACGGACATCCATTAATAGATTATTTAGCACATACATTGGCATATTACCATTCCCACACATACAGTGTTGATTAATACATTTAAACGAACATTTTATTAAATTAATTATTAAATTTGTTAGGGGTTAAATTTTTTTATTTTCCCTGCTCCATCACCATCACCTCCGCTAGGCGCATGAGTGAGCTCCAGGCTCTTTCATGTAAACCTCCTTTTCTGTCTGCTCATCCGGACAAGGTTGTGCTACGCACACGTCCATTCTTTTTACCAAAGGTTGTTACTGCCTTCCATATCGGGCAAACTATCACCTTGCCCACTTTCTTCCTGCCTCCGCACCCTTCCAGAGAGGAAGAGAGGCTCCACCGTCTGGACCCAAAACGTGCGATCTCATTCTACCTCAACCGCACACAACAGTTCCGGGTGGATGACCAGCTCTTTGTTGGCTACGTAGGCGCCAAGAAAGGCCGGGCTGTACACAAGAGGACTATCTCCCGCTGGGTTGTCTTGAGTATAAAAGCCTGCTATCCTCTGGCTAAAAAGGAGCCTCCGGTGGGGCTGCGCGCCCATTCTACCAGGGCAACAGCAGCTACTACTGCATTGGGACGTGGTGTCCCCCTGCAAGACATCTGTCAGGCAGCCACGTGGGCCTCGCTGCACACTTTTACTAAGCATTATTGCCTTGACAGCCAAGCCCGGAGAGACGGCTTCTTTGGCCGTTCTGTTCTCCGTGACTTTCTGGTGTGATCTTGGTTCGCAGACCCACCACTGGGGTTGGTATTGTTGGGGTATCTATTCTAAGGTAAGGAATCTATCACTACGTGTTTCTTTCAGATGAACAAGTTACTTACCTTCGGTAACGATATATCTGTAAGAAACATTAGTAGTGATAGATTCCTTACCGCACCACCCATCCTGGCCGTTCTGCAAACTGATTTCTAGGGTTAAGGTCATCCCTTTCAGGGCCCTAGTTTCAATGCACCAGTGGTCAGTATCTTGCATGACTCTGCGTTCCTGGCGCGGAAAGTCGTGTACAGAACTGACGTCAGCGCGCGAGGGCAGCGTCTAAGTAGCTGCCACGAGGTCATCTCGGCGATCACGACGCCTAACTTCCGACGCGCAGGGGTACTGCTGACGAAAACTTTCCGGATCCAGACTGACGCCTGGGGATATTCTAAGGTAAGGAATCTATCACTACTAATGTTTCTTACAGATATATCGTTACCGAAGGTAAGTAACTTGTTCATTACATTCATAGGCAGAATTATTATTAACCTATTATTCTAACAAGAGCAGGTTTCGAATATTAAAGCAGAAGTCAGGAAAATACATCATAGGACATTGACATCAACAATGCAGCAGTTTCAGAACAGATACCTGTTCATCAAAGTCTTCTGGGAGAGAAGGAAATGGATTTTTCCTACTAGGCAAGAAAGAAGTGAACAGCCACGAATTCCTTCAATTTGACATTTTAACATCACAAAGACAGATTATCTTAAAAGCCTGTACAAATCTATCCATTAAGCGTTACGGTTTCACAGTGCATGTTTTTGATTTGGACATTTCACTTAACAGCATGCCCTCGTCTCACACATACACCCAAAATAATGCAGTTTGTCTAATTCACAGGTACCATGTTCTGGAACTGTAAACCTGGACGAGCCTGTGACATTCTACAGCAATCCTTCATCACAGACATTCATAAACTGACATATTCCAGTAGCACTACTATTCTCACACATCCAACATTTTGCACACCTGCCCTTGACACTCATTCACTTTTTTCCTTTACCTCTGCCAGTCGGGGCAAGTTCTTGGGCTCTTCCTACACTTTGGCAAATAATACAAATGCTTCATTTCCAACGCATAATTTTCAAAACACTGTAACTTCAGATCTCTTTTTGTAAGCTAATGCCATTCTTTCAACCACAGACAGGTATGCATACCAATGTTTTTTGACGTTTTGTGCACTGGTGTTCACTTGGGGGGATTGCTGTGATTTATCTAACCTACCCATGACTCAAGGTGGGAAACCTACCACTAATGCATCTGGGAAAACCAACCCTCCTAAAACATTCCCACGCTCACAACTCTGAGGAAGAAACCTGGCACAATGAATCTATTTTCCTTGCATGTGAGATTACCTGGGTAAAGTTCTCAGTTACACCTGCCTTTAAGATGTAATCAACTTCCACACCCTGAAGGTCCTACCCCTTCTTCAGACTCACTCATACACCTGTAGGGTAACTACCCCTCCTCTAACAGAAAACATATGCACTTTCCTTTCACCAGTCTGCCCTTTACATTCACTACTTAGTTAAGGGCAAAGGGAAGAAAATCATGGCTTGCCATTCACCACTCACAGATGACCTGACTGCAGTCTATCAATTTATTCCTTGGGTAACCTTCACTTTAGTCCTCGGCCCTCTGCTTCTTGCTGCGCTCAAAGAACCCCTAGGGTTACACACGTACCACTTACCAATGCAGCCATGTTGAGGTTTTGAGCAGAAGTCAGACTTTTCGGGGAAAATCCCTCGATTTAGTGTGCCATCCACATCTGCCAGGATCACTATGATCTGGCTGTTGCAGATTCTCAAGTCCGACGATCGATGGTGCTCAAGCGTCTATTAGTGCTGTAGCAATGCATTCACAAGACACACGCAAGATGGAGTCAGTTCAGTTTTTGCATTTGCAGCCTGGGTGCCCCCACCTCTAAAACACAATAACATTGCATTCTTACTTATTTTACAGGTCACAGTCATTCCCAGTTCCAGCAACAGCATAGCAGATCTTGCTGTTAATCAGACAATCAATGAAGTTGAAAAGAAACTGTCAGAAATAAAAAGGTACGGGCATGATATAGAGTAACCAGTAATGTGTATGAAATATGGTATTGTGCCATTACATTCTATAAATCCTGAAAAAAAGTGTTTTGAGTCAAGCATGATTGACCAAAAAGGGACTTTTGGTAATTGGAATACCCAATATGCAGATTGTGTTTTATTACATTTGTTTTATGTGAATCCATGTTAAGTGGCTATCCTGAAAATCTCTCAAGTTCAAGCCTCCCTGCAAAATTAATCGCATTTAGATGCTTTGAGGCACAGCACCCTGAGGTACAAATAGCCTATTTGTGATTATGAACCTAACCACACTTTTGTGGTATATTTTCTTTCTTCTGATTGATACTTCTAACTGCAGATTCCTCACCTTAGAATTTCTCCCCAAGTGCCAGACTGGATCCGGAAACATTTTCCAGCAATGCTTCCATGCACAACGAAGTGGCGCAGTGAGATTTCGTACCAGCTCCGTACTGCCCCAGAAGTAACAGAGTGGAGCCACATACAAGTACCACCCCTGTGCACTGACTTTAGTTCCTTTCATTCTGTGCCTTCTGACTTGGATCCAAAGCTCTGCTCCCAAAATGTGACTGTCTTTAGATGACTCCTAAAATGATATCCAGTGTGCTAGGGAAAGATGTCCCATCCTAAAATCTTAAAACTACAGGTTTCAAACCATGTTGTGACTGTTGGAAACCTGTCGGTCACATACCTGCACCAGGTGTGTCTCTGGTGTTTGGGCTCAGGACATAGCACAAAGTTGTGTAATAAGGGAGCCTTCCTGCACCGGGAGGTGATCCAGAACCAAGAAGCAAAGCTGGACATCGTGGAACATGAGAAGCAGTCAAGACCCTTGTGAAAGTCCCACTCCAGGTCATGGGTGATCTCTTGGTCTCTCTCCAGGCCGTTTCCCTGAGAGCTCAACCTCGTGGTCAAAGACCTCCAGTAAGTCTAAATCAAAGTCCAAGCTAAAACATAAATGGGCGAAGCGGAGCTCGACCCCATCCCGCCACCCTATATCCAAGGAGAGGGTGTGAGGGTGTCACAATGTCAGTCAGTCAGTCTCAGGATCCATGCCCGTTGAGCCGATTATCACAACTGATACAGCTGCGTCCGAGTTTCCTAGGCCATCGGTAAAGCTGCAGTAAATCGAGGCTTTCCAGGAAGCCATGCTGCAGATTTTTAGCATGCTTGCGGCTCCCTCTGTTGTGCCTTTGGGATCCAAGGAACCGTAGGGGTCTCTACTAGGGTTCCTACTTGCAAGTCCTTCTCCAGCATCGCCTGACCCCTTCCAGGTCCCTTGTTGACTACAGTATATATGCCTATTGTAGCTCAGGCCCTGCACTGAGCCATTTCCTATTGACACCAGTACCAATGCCACCAGTGCCCAAAGAGGATCTGGTGCTGAATCCAATGCCTGACACCATACCTACTTCAGCCTGATCTCGACATATATCGAAATCACAATACAAATGTCATACAGTGCAACCAGTTGTCGTACAGCCTGACTCTGCACCAATGCCTCTAACATACAAGAGGCCATTGGACTTTATATCTACCCTGAAACAGAGTTGGATTCGCCAATTGGACCACAAATGAAAGAGGGTCCATCATTTGCAGTAGTGGTCCAACAGGTAGGTGGGATTTTGGAATTGCAGCTGTCTTCAATCGAGATGAAGACTAACATTCTTACGGAAATTTTGCATCCTGGGCTAGCCACATCAAAGCCCTTGTTTCCCTTTAATGAGGCCCTCACTGATACCTTGATGGGCACTTGGTCAAAGCCTGGTTCTTGCCCACAGGTGAATAGGCCAGGAAGACGGTCACCCACGCACTCATCAGCAGCAGACTTGACTACGGCATCGCATTCTCTGCAGGCGCCACCCAGAAACTACTCAGGAAACTTCAGAACGTGCAGAACGCCACAGCCAGACAGGTCCTCAACACCCCCTGCCGCAGCCACATCTCCGAACACCTGCAAGAACTCCACTGGCTCCCAGTCAACAAAAGAGTCACGTTCAAGCTCCTTACATACACCCACAAAGCCCTCCACGACATCAGATCAGCATACCTGAACCACCGCCTCTCATTCCACGTACCCACCAGACACCTCCGCTCCGCTCAACTGGCCCTCCCCACCGTCCCTCGGATTTGCAAGACCAGGACCGGAGGAAGATCCTTCTCCTACCTCGCTGCCAAATCCTGGAACGCCATTCCTCTCCACCTCAGGCTCTCCCCGTCTCTAACACAATTCAGGAAGGATCTCAAGACTTGGCTCATCGAATGAACCACAGCGCCCAATTGGACCTGCAACGCCCCCAGCGCCTTGAGACCTTGACAGGTGATTAGCCGTGCTTAACGAGCACTGATTGATTGATTGATTGACTGAATAGGCAGGCGACCAGGCGTCACAGACCAGCACCTGATAACCGTGAATTTCTTACTAAGGACCCTACCCCAGAGATCCTCCGGCTAGGGAGTCCAAAAGGATTGAAGCATTTGGTAAATGCATGTTCTCCTCAGCTTGCCCGGCATTGCGGTCGGTCAGTGTGGCCTGTTTGTTGGTATGCATGACGTCTGGGACATGACTAGCGAGATCTTGCTGGTGGTCCTAGGAGACCTCCAGGCCCTCACTGAATCAATTCATGATGGTGAGGATGCAGCTAAATTGTAAATACTTGATTAGTGCAGGCCTTGATATTACTGATTAGCTGGGAAGTGCAGAAGGCACCAGTGTTGTGCTCCATCACCATGAGTGGATACGTACCACAGGATTTTCTAGAGATGTACAAGCCTCTTTCATGGATATGCCTTTTGTTGGCTCACATCTTTTTGGTCAAAAGCTGATTCTTCTCTGGAGTGTTTTAAAGACTTAGAGCCACAGGTCTTTTGACCTGTGCCAGACAGTTCCTCAATCAGTTCAGAAAATTTAGAAGCCCACCAGGGGCTGGCATATAGACAGCACAATTGCCCCAAACTCTACAGCAATCACTCCAGTCCTTTTGAGGCCCGGGATGTGGGTCTGGCAGGCAGTGTGTAGGCTAGCAGGGGCACCAGTCCTCACTTTCCCCTGTGGCAACAGCACTATGCCTCTCTAGTTTGCCTTTAACAGCACACGTGCTTCCTACGGGGAGCAGTGCTCCCCTTTGGCCTCACCATTGCCTCTTGAGTGTTCACAAAAGTGATCGCAGTCCTTGCGGCACACATTCCAAGGTTATGTATACCAGTTTTCCACTACCTCGACAACTGGCTGTTGAAGACGGTCTTTCCACAGTCCGTTGTAGACCACCTCCAGACAAAGCCCAAACTCTTGACATTGTTGCATTTCATGATCAATGAGCTGAAGTCGCACCTAATTCCCTTGCAGAGGATAGCATTCATTGGAGCTATCCTGGAAAGATTGTAACTCCATCCTCTGCAACAATCCCAGGACATTTGGACTATGATCCTGATGCTTCACCCTCGGTCCAGGATCTTGGTGAGGCTCTGAGGCTTCTTAGTCTTTTAGCCTCCTACTTCATCCTGGTCTACTACGCCACGGTGGCACATGCAGACTCTGCAATGGATTCTGAAGTTGCAATGCAATGCAAGCACTGAAGAAATCTCTTGGCAACCATCCATATTTTGGAATAAATGGCTCACAAACTGCAGTGGTGGGTTCTCAAATGTACCTTTATGCCTCTGCACTTCTTTCCCCAAGTTAAAAAATCTATCACCAGAACCTGCACAAACTACACCTGGAGACTGAGAGACAGAAGCTGACCTCCTTCCATAGGTTGTGGATATCATCCTGTCTGCCAAGCGCCCTGCACAAAGTCCATTTATGCCAGATGCTTAGGTGGATTTGTGACGTATTGTGGTATCCGCTAGACTGACCCTTTACAAGCCAAGCTGTCGGATTGTCTTTCATTCCTTTTGTCTTTGGCCTGGTAAGGCCTGGCAGAGGGCATTATAAAAGATTATTTGTTGGCCCTCTCGGCATTTCTATGCTTGCTGGAGAAACATCCTTATTTAAATGACCTGTTGTAATGAGGTTTATAAAAGGTTTGACACATTTCCTCCCAAATTGTTTGTGATACCACAGTGGGACCTTAATTTGGATTTAACACTTCTCGTGTGACTCTTTGAGCTGATGCATAGCCGCTTGCTGCATTTTTTAAATCTGGAGATTATCTTCCTCATGGCTAGTTGTCACAGAGTCCACAAGACATATGCCTAGATATGATCAACTTAAAATCCACTAAGAGACAGCCAGCTTCAGATGAAATGGCCTTTTTGTGTGAAGTGACTTCACCAGTCTTTAAAGAAGTGATTATATTTTGCAGCTAGTGAAGAAAAATGTTGAAACCATAATTCTACTTACACAGTCGACAGCAACATCTCCTCAAGACAAATACACAGATTACAAATTCCAAACCTATTGACAATATATTTACAGATTTGATTGATGCAAAGCATTGATTAAAACACAAGATATGCTAGGTTGTATTGGTTTTCCTCCACTTTGTGGAGTAATTTTACAAAAATGTGAAGGCCCAAAAGATTACAGTTTTTAAAACACAATCACAATTGCGGGGAAATAACACTTAAAGTCGGTTTTGCTGGAGAGGTAAACTTGCGCAAAACATGCTATTAGTGGGAGAATTCTCTTGAAAATGTGAACCCTTTGTCAATATTGCATAATTTGTCTGTAAGATTTACATTGTACTCATACTCATATAAATCATTTTAGGAAATTCTGACATCACAAATGTTTGTCTGCTAGGTTTCCCTTAATTTCCCAATAATTTGGTTTATTCATTTGATGTTCCAGTGGTTTGGAAAAATAATAATTATGGCTTTTCCATGCTGCATCTCTTAAAGAGGAAATTCCAGGCCCATTACTTTACCTATGATAATATTAACCTAAATGACATCCATGGGATTGCGATTTTTCCAGCCAGGGTAGCTATTAAAAATAGTTTAAACCAGGACAATACGAGCTGTTGAATTCCACCATTTTACGCGCCCACAACATCTGAGCGTTTGACTTCTGGACAATATGAAGGAATTCCTGTCAATTTAAGGTGCTAGATCCCAATACGAATAGGGCGTGTTTTTTTCAAAGTAAACGTAAGATGTAAGTTTCTATTGACTATAAAACTGATGGAAATAGCTTTAATGTGAATTAGAAGTAGGGGCCCAATTTAGAGTTTGGCTGACAGGGTGCACTGTTGCAACGTTGATGGAGCACCCTGTCTGCCAAACTCTTGTTCTGCCCACCCAATTTTAAGTCATACTGTCCACCAGGTGTATGCTGATGGAGTAAAATTTAAGCCATCGGTGTAAACCTCTCTCTGACAGCCTGAGGAACTACGGTCCATCAGAAGTAAGCCATCCAACCATTCACCCTATTTGGGTGGGCGGTTAGATGGCTTTTTTCTTTTACTGTCTGTAGCCTGGCGGTGAGGAACAAACTCCCGCTCTGGGAGTTTGTGTTTGGAAAAGTAAAAACTTTTAAAGGTTTACTGTAAGTGTCGCTCACCAATGACAGACGTGCACCAAACTTTTAAATGGCTTCAAGAATCACTATGAAGGCGGTTCATACAAACCTATAGAGTTCACCACAGGGTCATTGGTGAACTCTAAATTTGGTGGGCAGAGTAAAGGCAGGGTGGCGGACATAAAATCCTCCACCACCCTGGCTTTCATTACTCTGTCCACCAAACTCTAAAGTGGGCCCTAAATATCTTCCGTGCGGCCGAAATGATTTGTTAATTTTTCGCTGGAGTTCATAAGCAAATAAGCTGCCGATATATCCAGGCGAAACCTCTACTAAGCCAAGTGTGGGAATCCAGCACTATTTGTCTTAATTGGTGCCAGTTAAAAATATTATAAAAGCTTACCATTAATGTGCTCACCCTAAAACTCTAACAACCTCATCCCCTGTGAGGAGCTAATACTGGGCATAAAAAACACCATTGGCCATATTATGCATAATGCCCCAGGGACACAATGGTCTTTTGCGCCCGCTTTTTGTGCCCCCGGGACACAATGGTATTACAGAAAGGGCCCCAGACACCTGTGCTGCCTCCTTTTGTAGTACTGAGAGCACTGGTGGTGCACACATAGCACCAGCACTATCTTCAAAGGGCGTTCCCTCATCTGAGTGGGGGTGTGGCCCCATGCCAACTAGGGAATCATCATTTTGTCTCTGTGCTCGCCCACTATTACGGATATATATAGGGGCAGCACATTGATTCTAATAGGGTGCACTGTCTCTGTTTGCGCCAGGCGCACCAGCTTAAAGGTGTGCCGTGGCACAAACATGGAAACTGTGCCCATTACATAATACGGGTCACAGTGTTGTGTCACCTTTTTGTTCTACTTTAATGTTTTTATTCGGAAATAATGTGCAAAACGGTTTTTTATGACCGTTTCTCTCAGGGTACTTTCACTACTTTACTGTTGTGTGTCCGCACAGATTCCTTAAGGTGGGATCTGGCGAGAAATGCTATTGTAAATTTTAGAATTGTGCGCAGCTTGAGACGAACCTGTAGTGGGCGAAAACTGAAAATCAAGCTCAGGAGCATATGACCGAATTTCAGCTTTTCTGCCACCTCAGACCAGAATCTTTTGGTCTCAAAATACTGCCTGTGCAATGTATGTATCTAATGTTTTACTGAACGACACTGTTTGTTCTCTTCACCTAACTCTGCAATGTTTCTGACGTAATTTGGACAGGGTCTTGAAAGATGCGCTCCACTTGGATGTACATGTCGTTGACATGGTTTCTAAAACTGTCGGAAGCGAAGCAAATACATTCACAGGCGGTACGATACTCAAGATAATTGGAAAAGGTCCGAACAACCAAACATTATCAGAAGAAGAACTTAAAAGGTAGTTGAACTCCTAAAATATTTATTAGTTTAGAGTTTTTTGTTTGATTGAAACCATCTTCCATTTTACTTTTCACCTTGAGGCTTTTCCAGTTTCTTTCCCCTTTCAGCGACAGGCTTGTAATATAACAGATGCAGCTGCACAGTGTAACATGTGCTGTTTGTTATCACTGTAGTATATGGAAAAGGGATATGATTCCTAATAGGCAATGTATGACCATCTACAATGCTACTAATTAGCATATTATTCTCTGCATACCTGTGTATTTGGTTTATGCAATGCTTTTCTTTTATTTTTATATGTTATAAACACAGGTATTAAAACAGAAGCATAGCACAGTCTCATTGAATAGGCCCAAAAAGAATGCAGTTAAGATCCGGGGATGTTCTACTGTGATAATAATACTCGATTTGACTTTTACTGTAGTAGTAAATGTCTGAATCTTCATTTATTACTACACTTACTCTAAATAACCTGTGATATTGGGCAACATTTATTTTCACTGAAATTATGGTAAGGTTTAGTTGTAACGCTTTAATATATGTAAAACATTGTAGGAATTCACTTTAAAAAAACACAATTAAAGTACAGTCATGGTTATGAAATAAAACTTTAAAACATTTAAATTTTCAAGTTAGTGTTAACTCCACAATCCATAACTCACACAGCAGCCGTACAAATCATACACTGCACACTAAATGTATTTCTCATTACCTCACTTGAAGTGGCAGGTGCAATTAGAGATGTTGTACATAATCTTACCAATCGGAGTACATATTATAATGCCCATAACACTATGAGAGAGATGACTATGAAGGTAGTATATTATTTATTGGTTTGAATATGTTTTGTTATTTATTTAACTTGTGCTTTTTGGGATGTATTACTTATTTGTATGAGGTCATAAGAACTGCATTTGGTGGGTGAGTTGTGGTTTGACTGGCTGTTGCTATAGCCTGCTGAGGGAATGCATTATGAGCACCAGGTGATACGGCTAAATATTGCCACCATGCAGTAATAGTGACATCATAAACCAATAGGCAAAGGGGTTTGTAAATGGCACCAGGACCCCTTAGACAGCAATATAGAACCACATTTCAAATTGGATATGCTGACTGCAGACACATATGCATCAGTTTTGGATCTGCCCAGGTCCCATAGCCATCGAAGCAGCCAGATGCGCTTGTGCTCCTCTGTGCTGGGCCGACCGTGTGTCTCTTTGGGCCTGTCGAGCTGCTGCTGGCCATTTGCCATGTGGTGAGCTGTGGAACTAAGAGTGAAGGGTCGGTTATTGTGGCTCCAGAATGCTCTGAGCTATTTGCCTCATGCTGGGAGAAGAGCTTAAACTGCGATGGTAGCTGTAGTGGTGTTGGCAGCAGCTCTATGACAGTGGTCAGCTCTGTAGTTTTTCTGGTTGTGTCTTGTAGTTCCAGCAGATTTGAGTATTGATCCCAAATCGCTCAGATAGACACTGAAGTATGGTTGTCTATTCATGTGTTAAGCCCTGTGGGCCCCATTCACAAAGAGCCACCGCAGTCGTGGTGGACGTTCATCAGTTGTGGCGGAGTCTCCTTTCTTGTGGCGGCATCTCTACAATGAGAATTCTCATTGAAGAGATTCCGCCATGGGTGCAGAGAGTCCACCATTACTGCGGAGCCTCCGCCATGACTGTGGAGTCTCTTTGTGACTCAGGCCCTGTGTATTTATCTGAATTGTGGAACCAGTAGAAAATCAGCAGAAACTTGCCAAAAGATATAGTGGTGCACACAATTTCCTAAATACTTACCTTATATTTATTTGTACACAGGTCTATTGATGGGACTGAAGTGCATGCAAATACAATAGAAAGATTATGTGAGTGAGTGAAGCAAGAAGTGTATGATAGGTGAGCAGCCCTAACTGAATGAAGAACCCGCTGCATACAATAGTGGAATAACAAGTAGATTAAGAGTAGTGTCTGCTTTGATGGTGTATTGGAGAGTAAATGGTAAAAAGGAAGGCAAAAAAGAGAGTCTTATGAGCAGGTTTAGTAAGATAGACAGAGAAGAACAGGGAAAAATGGGGAACTGTTAGTGGCCTTGAATGTCATGCAGGAAATTTCAGTATGTGCGGATGGGATCAAACTCTTAAGGAATAGAGTAATATAAAGAAATTGAAATATGATTGTAAATATTCCAAACAAGGTGTTAAAGTCAAAGTTGAAAATGCATTTACAAAATTTAAAGTTGGATGGGGCAATAGGGTTGTCTAAACCCTTGAGGAATAGATATTTTTATATGGAGGGAAAGGGAGAGACTTCAGACAGAGTTTGAAGTTCAATAAGCAGGAATATAATCATAAAAAATAAATAATTTAAATTAAAAAAAATAAAGGAAGAAAAGAATGTTAAAAAAAAAGAAAATGTTGAAACTACAGGACTAACAAAGTCAATAGAAACATTAAGGATGAACTTGAAGGAAGTAAAAACCTATTTCAAAAAGAATGTTGTCTTAAAGATTCAAAATCTGACGCAAGAAATTAAAATAACATTGGAATATCCTAAATTATAAATGTAAAAATGAAGACAATAGGTTTTTTTTTACCAAAAATTAAATCTGATGCTAAGGTTTCTGTCAATCTGAATCAAGAAAAAGAAAAAGACTGTGTGGCCAGGTGTCCTGGTGAGAATTGAAAACTCCGAAAAATGAAGGCTAGAGAAATGCCTCTCTGACAAAAGCAAAAAATGTAGGTTGAAATCCATTCAGCAACTAAAACCCTACCTGAACTTAGTGTGTATCCAAGGCAAAATAGAAATCAAGTTTTATTGGAGGTACAAGTAACAAAATCCTTAAACAATAGTAAACACGAGAAGGATATGACTGATATGATTGATGTGAAAGAACTAAATGGCATAAGAGAAAAGAGTGTCCTTGAAGGCGGAAAGGATAATTATCAACACAGCAGTAGCGTTATATCACTATGGTCAATGATGTTAGATCGAATGGAAATTCTACAAAAAGCGATGATACATTGTGTATTGAGAACTGTTGTAGTCCAATTGATAGAAATTTAACTAAAGCTCCACAGAACAATAAACTGTCTACTCTTTTTTCTGACTGATGATATCAGTCTTGATGAAATGGATTTCTTCTCATCTGTAACAGTAATGGAAATCAGAGAGAATATTTATGAAAGGCAGATTCCAGTAGTTGATCTGGTTTTAGGTTCTTTAATGCTAAAGACAATACAATGTGTTTTGGAATCTGTGGTAAAACTGTTGGAAAAATTTATGAATGACTCTGACAACAGACTCGATCCTCTTCCATTAATTCTGGAGGCGTTAACAAAGAGTAATTCAAGTAAAGAAGATAAGGAGATGCAAACAGACTATAAAAAGAAAGAAGGAAACAGCTCTACTAATAGTGATTACATGGGCCTTTTGGGAAAGATCTTGAAATTAATGAGAGTCTTTATAATCAGATGTGAACAAATAATGGTACGAATGGAGTAACAGTATAACAGGAGAAAAAAAATTACCACAAATTGTTCCCAAACTTTAGAGGTAAATGCGGAGTCTAAAATAATAAAAAAAGAAATAAAAGCTATAAGAGAAATACTAAACAAAGGAGAAGAAAGATCATTAAAAAAGAATTCATAAAATCAGGTTTCCTGATGACTATCAAAATGAAGAGGAGGTTAAAAGAGAAGAAGACAAATATCAAATCCATTGGCAAATTCTTACTATTCAATAGAAAATGTTCATGGACTAAAAGTGATGAAAGTACAATTGTTAAAGCAAGTACAAATGCACCGGTCGCTAACGGGTAACGTCCAGACCATGGAAGGCCTTCTGGAAATGCATATGCATGAAAATATGGTGGTAAAAAAGATAAAATAATTTGTTGCATTACTTATTAATAGTAATATCTGTGATGTAACAATAAATCTTAGATGTTTAATACCCAAAATAATTCACCTTCCATTAACGCAAAAGATCTGATTTTCAAAGATATTTTCATGGATGAATAAAGTAGTAGTTTAAATCATTCAAGGTTATGAAAAATACTGCACACAATTCTTACCTGTGGAACATATGATCTAGCGATATAGAGAAAGTATGCTTCCTTAACGTGCAGAATTGATCTGATTATCTTTTTAAAATTAAAGCAAGTTTCTATTCTCAGAGAATTCCTGAAGATATGCTAAAAGTTGCTGATGATATTAGGAAGCTAGGCTTCGACGTATAGCCTTCACATGGAAATATCAGCTATAAGTGGACTGACTGTCCCTTAACATTAAATAATCAGATGGAAATGAATGAGGATGAAACGTTTAAACCAAGTAAAAACAATAATTGCAAAAAAAGGGATTAAAAGAAACTTCCAGATTGCTGAGGTAATTAATCCAAAAATACCTCTCAAAAGCATTGTAAAGCTTATCAGCAATCAATGGAGATCGTATCAAGGAGTATAGCTGGCATAAAATGGAATAGAAATAAGGTGAACTTCCTTGGGAAATGGATGCCAAAATGGTAGTTATTCTGCAAGAGACTGTAATCTATCTTCATGTTGTACATTGTGAGTAGATGATTTTAATTGCACTTTATGTCTACATAGTGGGAGTAGGATTTGTGGTCTGAGGGTTTATCACACCAGGAAGTGACCCATCTTAGGCACATGGTGTATGGTATGCAATAAATAATATGTTATTGAAATCTGATCTTCTCTTTGCAGGGGAGCGTGGTTGGGATACACCAAATCCCTGTCCATCCTTTATAGGGGGTGGCACATGTAGTACTATTGATTTCATTCTAATTTCTAAAACATGTAGTTCCCTGATATCAGAGTTTTAAATTATTTCCCATTATATGAGTGATCATAACCCACTGGTAGTGCCATTTGAACTTCATGCTTTAGGTACAGATGCTAGCAAGGTGTCTCACCCCATTACATTTTCTGCTAATTCTGCTATCAGAGAAGTTCTTATTATGTGGGCCTCAGTTAATCGGATATGTTTCATAAAGTTTATGATGTCCCATAACTTGAATTTAGTGAATAAATGTTTGGAAATTAATGTTCCTTCTTCACAGATAATCAAGAGTTTTACTAGCCTTTCTCATTTGGTGTCAGCAGCCTTAACCACAAAAGCAAACCCCGTCCCCCTCCTCCCCATCAGTTGTTTAGCTCAGCATGTTCTAAGGCACATTGGGCATTGAAGTCAGGTCCTGAAGGCCATTCTGAGAAATCAGGAGACCGTTAAGTCAGCTAGGAAGTTGTATAAAACCACACTTATGTCTAGGAAGACTGAGCTAAGAGAGTCAGCATGGGTGGGCCTTCAGATCGCAGGAGAACTAAAGGATTCAAACAATTTTGGCAGGTGATAATCCTTTGTTATCAGTAGGACCCCCATCTAATATTGATTCAGTAATATTACCCGACGTATGGGTTTCCCATTTTTCTGCAGTTTTCAATTCTAAGACCGATCAAGCTTGGGAAGCAGATCCATGGGCCATGTCACTAGATGACCACAAAAGTGCCGTTGATTTTAGTCTGACCATTGAGGTAAAAGATGTTGCATTGGCAATTAGAAAGAGTAAAAGTGGGAAAGCCCCGCGTCCGGATGGTGTCCCTGTGGACCTGTTTAAGGAAAATATAAAGATCTGGGCCCCACTTCTTACAAGTTTCTTTCGTGCTGCAATAACTGGCCCCCTTCTTCCTTGTTGGAAGGAGGCAGTTATGGTGCCGATCTTTAAGAAAGGGCACAAATCAAATCCTGCCTATTACCGTCCAATATCTTTATTGGACTCAACTGTTAAGATACTGGGGAGGGTACTCTTGGCAAACAACATTATTTCTGATCTTCAGCATGGGTTAAGACAGGGCACTGGGACGACAGAACAGTGCCTAAACCTCTCTCTTCCAATAGGAAAATATGTCCATGTTAAAAAGTCTGCTTTGCACTTAGCTTTCATGGACCTATCAAATGCAATTTGATACGTTAAATAGGCCCAAATTATAGAACATGCTGGAAAATTTAGGGGTGGAAAAACCATTAGTTTTACTGTTACGTAGACTTCACTTATTGCCCAACTGGAGATCTTACTTTGCCTATAAAATGTCAACAGGGTGTACTTCAAGGCTGTATTTTAGCCCCTTTTCTGTTTTCAATTTATAAAAATGGCCTTGCTGATAATCTTCAGAAAATACAAAATAGCTTCCTCAAAAGATTACTGTCGGTTCCCGCAGGTACAGCCACCTTTTGTTGCCACTCAGAGGTCAGATTGCCCTATCTTGAAGATCTTCTTGGACTTGCCCCTCTTTTGTTATGGGTCAAGATATGGCAGTTGAATGACCTTGGCCTTATGAAAAGCATTATCTTAGATTGTATGGCCTTGGAAAAGGGTATTGAGATTCCCTGGTTATCCTATATCAGGAATACCTGCTTATCCTTGGAACTACCTGTGAGAAAGTGCCATCTTTCTTGCATGGTATGCCCCCACTTTTTGCTGAATTGCTGATGTGCTTTGACTGAGTGTGCCCTGGGCTCCTGCCAACCAGGTACCCAGGGCCTGTGTTCCTTCCCTAAAACTGCATTGATGCCTACACCCAATTGGCATCCCTGGCCACAGGTCAGCCCCTGGTAAATGGTTCCAGGGGGACCCAGGGCACTGTGACCAGGGAAGGCCCCTAAGGGCTGCAGCACTTGTTGTGCCACCCTTAGGGACCCTGTACCTTTACACACACACACACTGCCCTTGCAGGCTGCGTGTCTTGGTGCAGAACAAAAGTGAAGAGTCGACATGGCATACATCCCTGTGTGCCATGCCTACAAACCACTGCCCTGGCCTAGGTCAGCCACCCCTCTAGCTGGGTGCACTATGCCGGTGGTGAGGGCACAGAGGCATGAGCCCTGTGCCCCTACAGTGCCCAAGTCCATTCTCGGGCATTGTAAGTGCAGTGCTGCCATTAAGAGTATATGGTGCTGGGAGTCTGTCATTACGAACTCCACAGCACCATAATGGCCCCACTGAAAACTGAGAAGTTTGGTATCAAACTTCTCAGCACATTAAACCCACACTGATGCCAGTGTGGGATTTAATGTAAACGCACTCCAGAGGGCATCTTAGAGATGCCCCCTGAAACCAACCCGACCTCCAGTGTCCGGACTGAGTGGCTGCCCAGGCTGCCACCACCAGACATGTTTCTGGACCCCTGGGTCGAGAGCCTCTGCTCTCAGGGGCCTGAAACAATGCGCATCCTGGGGCGAGGTGCCAAAGCCTCCTCCCCCAGGATGGGCAGGGGAAGCTTCAAAGGCCTGCCGCCTTTTGAGCTTCCCCAGACCATTTGCTGCTCCCAGCAAACTGGTCCCCACTGGTTCTACCCCCACTTCTGGCGGGAGAACCGGCGGGAAAACCAGAGGCAGGAAGTGGGTTGTACCCACCTCTGCCAACTCCACCCCTAAGGTGGGGGAGGCGAGGTGAAGCACAAACTCGAGTCCCCGCCATCTTGAGGATGGGGGGACCCAGCCAACCAGGGACAGACTCCTGCCCCCCTCCCACTGGAGAGTGGCAGAATAGGGGGTGTACCCACCCCAGGGAAGGGACCCATTGGTCCCTGCCCTTACCTACCTGTAACCACCCCTAAATTCAGTATTTAGGGGCTCCCCTAACCTTCCTTCCTCAGATCCAGATTCCGAAACAAGAAAGAAGATCAAGAAACAAGAAGACCTGCCGTGCAGCTGCTAACAAGAGGAAGACACCAATTGATTTGGCCCCAGCCCTACCGGCCTGTCGACCCTCGAACCTGCTCCTGCTAAACCCCGGCGTCTCCAGTGGTCAGCAACCTCAAGAACCCCGGAGGACCTGACTGCCTTGTGACTCTAACTACCTGGGACTCCCACGAGCAGTGGTACTGCTCAAAAGCAAGTAACCTACCCCTGGTGTTAGCCAGGGACCGCGAATCCAGCACACTCTGCACCCGCCGAGCCCGGCCTGTGCCTGAGTAGACAAAGACAACGAGGACGTCCCCCCGGCGACTGTGACCCAGAATCCAGCACCCAAGGACCCCCATTGACGATCCTGACGACGCCTGCAGCCTCAGAACCTGGGCCCCCTCCAACCGCGACCAGCCGAGGGTAAGATTTCCGACGCCTAAAGACACCCCTGCACGCGACGCCCCACGGCCTCCTGTGCCCAACTCCTGGGTGCCTACCCTTCCCACAGCTTCCCAACTTACCTCTCGAAGTGGTGGTCGCACCTGAAGAATCACCGTCCCCGAGCTTGCAGCCTTTGTTCATCACGCAGCTTTCCCATTGAAAACCATTGGGCGCCCGACGGCCCAAAAGCCCATTGCACCCGGCCGCCCCAGTGCCGCTGAGGGTGCACCCACTACCCTGTTCGACTTCCCCACTTGCCCTGAGTAAGTGACCAGGAGCTTTGCTCCCACAGCCAAGTGGTCTGCCTGCCAGCAGCCACCAACCCAAGGCCCCCTGCCGTCCATAGGATAACATTGGGCCTACTCACTCTGCACCCGGCCGCCCCTGTGCCGCTGAGGGTGTAACAACTGTACTTACCTGACCCTGGGGGACCCCTGAGTCTATGCCCAGAACCTTAACTCTGCCAGTCGAGTACTTACCCAAAAGCCGATAACTCACTTTTCTTCCATAGGGTAACATTGACTGGTTTCACTTGGAAATTCTTCTAAGTGTGGAGTTTCTCAACTTTAAAATATTCACCTAAAATCAACCGAGTAACGAAAACCGAAATACTCACCTGCTATTAGGAGAGATCCCAGTGCTGGATCTTGGTGCCCAGCACTGACCTTGAAAAGTAATCACAACGTTACTTACCGCTAACTCAATTTTCTTCCATAGGGATCCATTGACTGGTTTTCTGTGAAATTTCTTGTGTCCACTTTTGAAATACCAAAATATTGCTTAAAAATCACAACAGTAACGAATTCCGATTTACTCACCTGTTATCAGGAGAGACCTCAGTGCTGCATCTTTTAGTCCAGTACTGACCCTGAAAAGTAATTTTAACCGTACTTACCAGTAACTTGAAATTCCTTCCATAGGATATCATTGCCTGCTTTTTGCTGAAAAAGTTTCTAAGTGTCGATTTCTGAAACTTACAAATATTCTTTAAAAATCGTGCCAACGATACAAACGTAATTACTTGCCTGTTTTAGATAGATATCCCAGTGCTGAACCTGAGAGCCCAGCACTGGATTACAAAAGTAACGTAAACATACTTTACCTGCAAACTGAATTTCCTTCCATAGGATAACATTGGTAATTTTACCTAGAAAAGTTTCTAAGTGTCAACTTTTAAAATACAATAATATTCCTTAAAAATCACTACTGTAACCAAAACACTTTTACTCAACTGTTTACAGGAAGTGTCCCGGGACTGAATCCAAGATCCAGTCCTGTGGTTAGAAAAGTAATCCACAAAGTAACTAATTGCATTTAACTAAAACTTTCCATTGAGCTCAATGTTGCATTGTGTTTGACATTGTGTTGCCTTTTGCAACAACTGTGACTACTGTAATCAAAAAGTCTATTGCCTATTTGAAAAGTGTTTAACTAAGGTAACCCATTCTGAGAAAGTATATTTTGATACATATTGTGGTTCTAAAATAAAACAACTATATTTTTATACAAACAATTGGCCTAGAGTTCAGTTCTTGAGTGTGTGAGACCATTTGCTGACTGAGTGTGTACAACAAATGCTTTACACTGAACTCTGATACTGTCTTACTGCTCGACCAAGCTACCACTTTAGAGAGTAAGGTTATATCTAACTTTAGCCTCTGCCTTACCATTGGGGAACTGTGGACCCTATACACACTGTACCTTACTTTGGTGCAGTATATATAGAGCCACTTTCCTACATTGGTGGATCAGCGGTGGGATACAAACTTGCATTTGTTGGACTACTTGGTTACCATCTGATCACACGACAGAACTCTTAAATTGCCTTTAGAATTCTGATTTTTTTAAATTGGTATTTTTTTCCAAATTACTAAAAATCTTGTTAGGGCCTTGCTTAAGTCCCTTTAGAATTTTAGAAAATAAAAAGTCACTATAGTCAAGGGTAGAGGGGTTAGAACTTTTTGTTAAAATGTCTCAAGACAAGAACCCAGCTATTAGTGAAGATAATAATGACATACAGGACCTGGTTGAGGAGCTCGACCTCACCTCTTATCTTCATTTGTCTTTCAAAGAGATAAGGTCCTTATGCAAACTTAAAGATATACCAATGGGCCAGCATCCAACCAAACAAGGGCTCCAGGAGCTCCTGGCTGAGTATGCCAAGGCCCACCCCTCTGAGCATGGTGATGACCAAGCAGAGGAGGAAAGGAGGGAGGAGGATGGGGAAGGGAACCCACCTCCACCACTGCCTAGGGAAGATAGGGTCCCTGCACCCTTATCTCCAAGAATCAACCTCTGGGGACCTAGAGGCCACACAGGTGGTTCAGGTCTCAGAGAGGACACTGAGGACAGCCTCAGTGAGGAGGACAACTTTTTAGCAAAGTTGGCCAAAAGACTGGACCTAGAGACCAGACTCCTGGCTCTAGAGAAGGAAAGAAAAGAGATGGGTTTAGCACCCATCAATGGTGGCAGCAATACCAATAATAAGGATAAGGAGGAATCCTATGATCCTAAAATCCCCAAAGGGAATGTCCCTAAATATGAGGAGGGTGATGACATCACCAAATGGTTCACAGCCTTTGAGAGGGCTTGTGAAATGAGAAGGGTGAAGAAACCTCTCTGGGGGCTCTCCTGTGGGAACTGTTCTCTGGTAACTGCAGAGACAGGCTTCTGACCCTCTCTGGGCCAGAGGCAGGGTCCTATGACCTCATGAGCAAGACTCTGATTGAGGGATTTGGATTCACTACTGAGGAGTATAGAATTAGATTCAGGGGGGCTCAAAAAACCCAGACCCAGTCCTGGATTGACTTAGTGGACTTCTCAGTAAAGACACTGGATGGTTGGTTAGCTGGACATGGTGTGCATGATTTTACTGGATTGTACAATTTGTTCATGAAGGAACATATATTAAGTAATTGCACAAATGAAAAGTTGCATCAGCATTTGGTAGACCTAGGTCTAATTTCTCCCCAAGAATTGGGAAAGAAGGCAGACCACTGGGTCAAGACTAGGGTGACAAGGACAACCACTGGGGGTGACCAAAAGAAGGTGGTCAACAAACCTCCCCAGGGGAAAGGTGGTGAGAATCCCCAAGATAAGAAGTCTGAGTCTTCCAAAGGGCCCCAAAAACCTGTTCTGGGGAGTGGGTCCCAAACTACTCCCTATGTGCCTCAACCCTATAGGGGGAAGAACTTTGATCCCTTGAAGGCCTGGTGTAATAACTGTAAGAAGTTAGGACACCTAACTGTAGATAAATCTTGCCCCCACAACAAAGCCCCTAAGGCACCCAGTACAGCTACTCCTGGGGCAGCAAGTCTACAGATGGGATCAGAAGTGTGCCCTGAGCAAATCTGGGGACACACTGAGGCGAGTCTAGTCTCACTAGGGGAAGTGGAGTTTGCCACTGTAGCTGTGTGGCCACCCAACTTAAAGAAATATTTACAATACCCCTGGGTGAATGGAACTAGGGTAGAAGCTCTGAGGGATACAGGTGCCACTGTCACTATGGTGAGAGACACACTGGTTTCCCCTGAGCAATACTTGATTGGGAAAACTTACCCAGACACCAATGCTGACAGTGTCACCACTAGTCATCCCATGGCCATGGTGACATTAGGCTGGGGGGGGGGGTTACTGGCTTGAAGCAGGTAGTGGTCTCTCAGAAGTTACCAGCTGCATGTCTGCTAGGAAATGATCTGGAAACCTCAGCCTGGGCAGAGGTTGAGCTAAAGGCCCATGAAGCAATGCTGGGCATCCCTGAATTGGTGTGTGTAAAAACAAGAGCACAGAGCAAAAGGCAGGGTGAAGAAATAGTGTTGGAGCCTGAAATGATGGCCCAACCTACCAAGAGAAAAGGAAAGAAGACTGGGGGACCAGCTTCTACACAGCCACAAGAGCAGGACCCCTCTCCTCAGGGAGAGGACCTGGATACCCCAGAGGGAACTGAGCCCATGGAGCTTGACCCTTACCAGGTTGAACTGTTGGGCCCAGGGGGACCCTCTAGGGAAGAGCTGTGCCAAGGACAGCAAGACTGTCCCACTCTTGACAGCCTGAGGCAGCAAGCTGTTTCAGAAGCCAAGGGAGATGTCAGTGGTACCCACAGAGTCTATTGGGAAGAGGGATTAATGTACACTGAGGCAAAATACCCCAATCCTGGAGCCACCAGGAGAGTGGTAGTGCCACAGAAATACAGGGAGTTCCTCCTAACTTTGGCTCATGAAATCCCCCTAGCTGGACATCTGGGCCAAACCAAAACTTGGGAAAGGCTAGTTAGCCCCTTTTACTGGCCCCAGATGCACCAAAAGGTGAAGGAGTTTGTCAGCTCCTGTGTTACCTGTCAAGCCAGTGGCAAGACAGGTGGCCATTCAAAGGCCCCCCTGATACCACTGCCTGTGGTGGGGGTTCCCTTTGAAAGGGTAGGTGTGGACATAGTGGGTCCACTGGAACCTCCCACAGCCTCAGGGAACAAATGTATACTAGTGGTAGTGGATCATGCCACTAGGTTTCCTGAAGCTATTCCACTTAGGACTACTACAGCTCCTGCAGTAGTCAAGGCCCTCATTGGTGTCTTCACCAGGGTAGGGTTTCCTAAGGAGGTGGTTTCAGACAGAGGTTCCAACTTCATGTCTGCTTACCTGACCCACATGTGGAAGGAGTGTGGGGTGCAGTACAAGTTTACTACACCCTACCATCCACAAACCAATGGCCTTGTTGAGAGATTCAACAAGACATTGAAAGGCATGATCATGGGACTCCCTGAAAAACTCAAAAGGAGATAGGATGTCCTACTGCCATGCCTGCTTTTCACTTACAGAGAAGTGCCACAGAAGGGAGTAGGTTTCTCACCCTTTGAACTTCTGTTTGGTCATCCTGTGAGGGGACCACTCTGTCTTGTGAAGGAGGGCTGGGAGAGACCTCTCCAAGAACCCAAACAAGACATTGTGGACTATGTGCTTGGCCTAAGGTCCAGAATGGCTAAGTACATGGAAATGGCATCCAAGAATCTTGAGGCCAGCCAGGAGCTTCAGAAGCACTGGTATGACCAAAAGGCTGTACTGGTTGAATTTCAACCTGGGCAACAGGTATGGGTTTTGGAGCCAGTGGCACCAAGGGCACTCCAGGACAGATGGAGTGGCCCTTACCCTATCCTAGAGAAAAGAGTGAGGTCACCTACTTGGTTGACCTGGGCACAAGCAGGACACACAAAAGGGTTATCCATGTGAACCGCCTAAAACTCTACAATGACAGGGCTGACATCACCATGCTGATGGTGACAGATGAGGAACAGGAAGCTGAGAGTGAACCTCTCCCTGATCTCCTCTCCCACAGCCCAAAAGATGGGTCAGTAGATGGAGTTGTCTTTTCAGACACCCTCACTGCCCAACAGCAGACTGACTGCAAGCAAGTCTTGCAGCAGTATGCTGGGCTCTTTTCTTTGACCCCTGGTCTGACAAACTGGTGTACCCATGATGTGGACACTGGTGACAGTGTCAAAAACAAGATCTATCGTCAGTCAGACCAAGTTAAGGAAAGCATCAGAGCTGAAGTCAGCAAGATGCTGGAGCTAGGGGTTATTGAGCCCTCTGAGAGCCCCTGGGCTAGCCCAGTGGTTCTGGTCCCCAAACCTCATCAACAGGGTGAAAAGAGAGAGATGAGGTTTTGTGTGGACTATAGAGGTCTCAACTCTGTCACCAAGACAGATGCACACCCTATCCCAAGAGCTGATGAACTGATAGACAGATTGGGTGCAGCCAAATACCTGAGTACCTTTGACTTAACTGCAGGGTACTGGCAGATTGGCATGGCCCCAGGAGCAAAGAGAAAACAGCATTCTCCACACCTGATGGGCATTTTCAGTTCACTGTTATGCCCTTTGGTTTAAAGAATGCCCCTGCCACCTTCCAGAGGTTGGTGAATCAAGTCCTTGCTGGGTTGGAGTCCTTTAGTGCAGCCTATCTTGATGATATTGCTGTCTTCAGTTCCACCTGGCAGGATCACCTGATCCACCTTGGGAAGGTTTTAAAGGCTCTGCAAACTGGAGGCCTAACTATCAAGGCATCCAAATGCCAGATAGGGCAGGGCACTGTGTTGTACTTGGGCCACCTGGTTGGTGGAGGCCAGGTACAACCCTTACAGCCCAAGATCCAGGCCATCCTGGACTGGGCAGCTCCAACAACCCAGACCCAAGTCAGGGCATTCCTTGGCTTGACTGGGTACTAAAGGAGGTTTGTGAAGGGATATGGGTCCATTGTGACTCCCTCACAGAACTCACCTCCAAGAAGATGCCAAAGAAAGTAAACTGGACAGTCAGTTGCCAAAAGGCTTTTGACACTCTGAAAGAAGCAATGTGCTCAGCACCAATTCTAAAAGCACCAGATTATGCCAAGCAGTTCATTGTGCAGACTGATGCCTCTGAGCTAGGGATAGGAGCGGTCCTATCCCAGACCAATGATGAAGGCCAGGACCAATCTGTTGCTTTTATAAGCAGAAGGCTTCTCCCCAGGGAGCAGCGTTGGAGTGCCATTGAGAGGGAGGCCTTTACTGTGGTTTGGTCCCTGAAGAAGCTGAGGCCCTACCTGTTTGGGACTCACTTCCTAGTTCAAACTGACCACAGACCTCTCAGATGGCTAATGCAAATGAAAGGAGAAAATCCAAAACTGTTGAGGTGGTCCATCTCCCTACAGGGAATGGACTTTAAAGTGGAACACAGACCTGGCACTGCCCATGCCAATGCAGATGGCCTTTCCAGGTTCTTCCACTTAGACAATGAAGGCTCCATAGGGCAAGGTTAGTCTCATCATCTTTCATTTGGGGGGGGGGATTGTGTGAGAAAGTGCCATCTTTCTTGCATGTTATGCCCCCACTTTTTGCTGAATTGCTGATGTGCTTTGACTGAGTGTGCCCTGGGCTCCTGCCAACCAGGTACCCAGGGCCTGTGTTCCTTCCCTAAAACTGCATTGATGCCTACACCCAATTGGTATCCCTGGCCACAGGTCAGCCCCTGGTAAATGGTACCATGGGTACCCAGGGCACTGTGACCAGGAAAGGCCCCTAAGGGCTGCAGCACTTGTTGTGCCGCCCTTAGGGACCCTGTACCTTTACACACACACACTGCCCTTGCAGGCTGCGTGTCTTGGTGCAGAACAAAAGTGAAGAGTCGACATGGCACACATCCCTGTGTGCCATGCCTACAAACCACTGCCCTGGCCTAGGTCAGCCACCCCTCTAGCTGGGTGCACTATGCCAGTGGTGAGGGCACAGAGGCATGAGCCCTGTGCCCCTACAGTGCCCAAGTCCATTCTCGGGCATTGTAAGTGCAGTGCTGCCATTAAGAGTATATGGTGCTGGGAGTCTGTCATTACGAACTCCACAGCACCATAATGGCCCCACTGAAAACTGAGAAGTTTGGTATCAAACTTCTCAGCACATTAAACCCACACTGATGCCAGTGTGGGATTTAATGTAAACGCACTCCAGAGGGCATCTTAGAGATGCCCCCTGAAACCAACCCGACCTCCAGTGTCCGGACTGAGTGGCTGCCCAGGCTGCCACCACCAGACATGTTTCTGGACCCCTGGGTCGAGAGCCTCTGCTCTCAGGGGCCTGAAACAATGTGCATCCTGGGGCGAGGTGCCAAAGCCTCCTCCCCCAGGATGGGCAGGGGAAGCTTCAAAGGCCTGCCGCCTTTTGAGCTTCCCCAGACCATTTGCTGCTCCCAGCAAACTGGTCCCCACTGGTTCTACCCCCACTTCTGGCGGGAGAACCGGCGGGAAAACTAGAGGCAGGAAGTGGGTTGTGCCCACCTCTGCCAACTCCACCCCTAAGGTGGGGGAGGCGAGGTGAAGCACAAACTCGAGTCCCCGCCATCTTGAGGATGGGGGACCCAGCCAACCAGGGACAGGCTCCTGCCCCCCTCCCACTGGAGAGTGGCAGAATAGGGGGTGTACACACCCGCCCTTACCTACCTGTAACCACCCCTAAATTCAGTATTTAGGGGCTCCCTGAACCTTCCTTCCTCAGATCCAGATTCCGAAACAAGAAAGAAGATCAAGAAACAAGAAGACCTGCCGTGCAGCTGCTAACAAGAGGAAGACACCAACTGATTTGGCCCCAGCCCTACCGGCCTGTCGACCCTCAAACCTGCTCCTGCTAAACCCCGGCGTCTCCAGTGGTCAGCAACCTCAAGAACCCCGGAGGACCTGACTGCCTTGTGACTCTAACTACCTGGGACTCCCACGAGCAGTGGTACTGCTCAAAAGCAAGTAACCTACCCCTGGTGCCAGCCAGGGACCGCGAATCCAGCACACTCTGCACCCGCTGAGCCCGGCCTGTGCCTGAGTGGACAAAGACCACGAGGACGTCCCCCCGGCGACTGTGACCCAGAATCCAGCACCCAAGGACCCCCATCGACGATCCTGACGACGCCTGCAGCCTCAGAACCTGGGCCCCCTCCAACCGCGACCAGCCCAGGGTAAGATTTCCGACGCCTAAAGACACCCCTGCACCCGACGCCCCACGGCCTCCTGTGCCCAACTCCTGGGTGCCTACCCTTCCCACAGCTTCCCAACCTAACTCTCGAACTGGTGGTCGCACCTGAAGAATCACCGTCCCCGAGCTTGCAGCCTTTGTTCGTCATGCAGCTTTCCCATTGAAAACCAATGGGCGCCCGACGGCCCAAAAGCCCACTGCACCCGGCCGCCCCAGTGCCGCTGAGGGTGCACCCACTACCCTGTTCGACTTCCCCATGTGCCCTGAGTAAGTGACCAGGAGCTTTGCTCCCACAGCCGAGTGGTCTGCCTGCCAGCAGCCACCAACCCAAGGCCCCCTGCCGTCCATAGGATAACATTGGGCCTACTCACTCTGCACCCGGCCGCCCCTGTGCCGCTGAGGGTGTAACAACTGTACTTACCTGACCCTGGGGGACCCCTTAGTCTATGCCCAGAACCTTAACTCTGCCAGTCGAGTACTTACCCAAAAGCTGATAACTCACTTTTCTTCCATAGGGTAACATTGACTGGTTTCACTTGGAAATTCTTCTAAGTGTGGAGTTTCTCAACTTTAAAATATTCACCTAAAATCAACCGAGTAACGAAAACGGAAATACTCACCTGCTATTAGGAGAGATCCCAGTGCTGGATCTTGGTGCCCAGCACTGACCCTGAAAAGTAATCACAACGTTACTTACCGCTAACTCAATTTTCTTCCATAGGGATCCATTGACTGGTTTTCTGTGAAATTTCTTGTGTCCACCTTTGAAATACCAAAATATTGCTTAAAAATCACAACAGTAACGAATTCCGATATACTCACCTGTTATCAGGAGAGACCTCAGTGCTGCATCTTTTAGTCCAGTACTGACCCTGAAAAGTAATTTTAACCGTACTTACCAGTAACTTGAAATTCCTTCCATAGGATATCATTGCCTGCTTTTTGCTGAAAAAGTTTCTAAGTGTCGATTTCTGAAACTTACAAATATTCTTTAAAAATCGTGCCAACAATACAAACGTAATTACTTGCCTGTTTTAGATAGATATCCCAGTGCTGAACCTGAGAGCCCCGCACTGGATTACAAAAGTAACGTAAACATACTTTACCTGCAAACTGAATTTCCTTCCATAGGATAACATTGGTAATTTTACCTAGAAAAGTTTCTAAGTGTCAACTTTTAAAATACAATAATATTCCTTAAAAATCACTACTGTAACCAAAACGCTTTTACTCAACTGTTTACAGGCAGTGTCCCGGGACTGAATCCAAGATCCAGTCCTGTGGTTAGAAAAGTAATCCACAAAGTAACTAATTGCATTTAACTAAAACTTTCCATTGAGCTCAATGTTGCATTGTGTTTGACATTGTGTTGCCTTTTGCAACAACTGTGACTACTGTAATCAAAAAGTCTATTGCCTATTTGAAAAGTGTTTAACTAAGGTAACCCATTCTGAGAAAGTATATTTTGATACATATTGTGGTTCTAAAATAAAACAACTATATTTTTATACAAACAATTGGCCTAGAGTTCAGTTCTTGAGTGTGTGAGACCATTTTCTGACTGAGTGTGTACAACAAATGCTTTATACTGTCCTCTGATACTGCCTTACTGCTCGACCAAGCTACCACTTTAGAGAGTAAGGTTATATCTAACTTTAGCCTCTGCCTTACCATTGGGGAACTGTGGACCCTACACACACTGTACCTTACTTTGGTGCAGTATATATAGAGCCACTTTCCTACACTACCTGAAATATATAATAACCCGGAGCTGATAGTCTCAGTTATGAAAGCTCGGATTAAGTCACGTTTTTATGACCACCACCAGGGCTCTTTCATAGCAGATGCTCTAAGGATGCCTTCATTAGAGATATTTTTTCTACTATGTCCCAGCTTGAGTTGTATTTATTGTTTGTAGAAAGCAGCCAATTTAGATTTAACCTTACCAGGTTTCGTTTGAACATAATACGTTTTTCTTTTGCATTTCCGCAACATGGTATATAGTCTGAAAACCTCCCCCCTGTCCTTGTGACAATTGTTCTGTTCAATCCACTGTCATTTAACGCTGTTTTGTTAATTGTTTAAGTCTGTTCGTATTTGCTTTCTCTTTCCAATTTTGCGTCCTTTGAATTTTTTGTCACACAGGTTGGGTTTCCAATCTCTGCCGCAATTGGACTCCATTAAAAAATGTAGTGTGGTTATTGATTTTATTAGAAGCGCACAGAGTATTAGGAGGTGGTATTCATCCTAACTGCTTTTAGATATTTAGGTATTATAATATCTGATATAGTACATATTGTTCTGAGCTGGCAGTTTTTTTTGGGGGGGGTTAACAAATTGCTGTCTCTTTTAAAAGTTTTAAAATATTTTGTTGATTTTAAGATGAGATAAAAAAAAATAGTGTGATTTATTGTGATTTTATTATGCACTTTTATGGCACTCTATGCCGAATAAAGTTTACTTGAACTTGGACATGGGAATTGTCTAAAGAGGGTAACAACCATATACAACTAAGTATTGAGGCAAAAAGGCTAAACAGTGGTCGTTCATGTGGAAGATTAACAATACTGATACCAATATTATTCAAATTAGAAGTAACACAATTTTACAAAAAGCAAGACATATTTTTTAATAATAAAGATTTCAGGCACCAGTGAGAATCTATAAAAGAATGATTGGAGAATGGTAAACAGCTTGGTTATAATGAGTATCTATATCCCCCCCCCAGACAAACAGTGCAATGAATATCTGAACACATTAAGCATAATCTTGGAATATATTAAGCTAAGAAACTCAAAGATAGCTTTACTACTAATAGGAGATTTCAATGCTGAGATTTCCTCTACTGTTATTGAAGATACATCTCAAAGTAATCAGGGTGATACAATGGTAATATGTCCTCAAATATTAAAGAATATAAAAAGCAATAAAAGAGGAAGAAATCCTAATTTATTGAATAAGATTTATCGTCTCCTATTAGTGAATGAAAGATTTATAACTGATTGGCCTGCAGCAGATACTCTCAATAATTGTATGGATTATATTATTATGTTAGCAGAGAAGATTAACTTAATAAAGGATTTTACGATCCTAGGTGATCTTGGCAGTGATCATAAACCCCAGCTATTAACATTTGCGTCTTCACCACAGAATTACAATATATGGGAAATAGACTGAATCTGGCAATTCAAAATGATAATTCTTATTATTGAGAACTAAATATCGAAGGAGTACGCCTTTGAGCAATAAAGTGGTGAATTACCGAGAGATAATGAATAGAGACTTAAATAAATAAATATGAAGTGCTTTTAAGTTAAATGAAATGGAAAGGAGACATAAAATATCCTTTGCATTCATTGAATTTCTAGTTTTTTTTTAAATGTAAAGTAACCTCCCGCTGTAGGGGGCCAACACCCCAGGGACAGCATGTCAATATATAAAAGACAGGCCTATTGGTTTTGTCAAGTGCGACTATATCAGTATACAAGACAAGCCTATTGGCTTTGTCAGGGAGTCACTATATCACCATATAAAGGCAAACCAATTGGCTTTGCGAAGGGGTCAAACATCAAGATGTAAAGGCAAGCCCATTAGCTTTATTAAAGGATCACTGCCTTAATAAAACAATAATAACATGTTAGGATGCAGCATTAATACTAATAGAAAGCATTGCTATATTCAAAGATATTCATGTTGATACAAAGCATTGCAGTGTTTGTCAAAAAACGCTTAAATAACACATTTATATTCCAAATTGTATTAAACATCTGTCAGAGTCTTTCTTTTACACACCTTAGGCCACATAATTAATGCAGCAATAAGACCAATCACAAAGGGGTCCCTGTAGTCCTGAGCTGAAGAGCAAGAGCTCCAGCTATGGGAAAGCTTGAAAGCAGCATAAACTTTTCCTGGGGCCATGTACTACAGATCCCAGGAAACCTAAGGTTAATTTTTGTCTATCATCTCCATGGAGACTACTGCACTACCTTCAGCTGCCCACAACACTCAGGAATCATGTTGGTGGTACCCTTGCCCAGGTTGGGGCACCAAAGAGCCTTAAAAATTAACCAAGTGCCGACGAGCGCTCCTTCCTGAGGGCAGTAAAAAATAAATGAACGACTTTGGCTGCTCATTTTTTATTAATTTTCGCTACACCCACCCGGGACACCCACATCTTCCCTTTTGTTGCAGCCCCGTTGGCTCTTTGCACGATTCCCTTATCATCTGGGGGAACACAGGAGCCGGCCAGCCACCCATCAACTTTTTAAAACATTGGGGGCCACGAGGGAGGCCCATGGCCTTCGCGGCCCTGCCTGCTCCCCTGCAAGCACCCATTCTGGATGCCAGGGGAGTCGGTCATGAATTTTGTTTGCACCGAGGCCCCCACAAACTTGCCATCCATTGGGGGCTACAGGGTGTGGCCCATGGCCCCCGCAGCCCCGCTGGCTCCCACCAGCTCCCATCCTGGTTGCCAGCAGGATCCGTCTTGACTTGTTTGCTTTTGCCCAGTGGGAGCAGCTTAAGTTTCTGCTCCCACCGGCCAAGTGCAATGCATACCGAGTTCCCTGCCCACAAGAGTGCAGACAGGGAGATATTTTAAATTCCCACCTGGTGGGAGCCTTTCTGTTTCTGCTAGGTGGGTGGGAGGAGTGCCATTAATGGAGTGAACCCTGCCCGCGAGTACAACAGTGGGATGGGGCTGCCCTGGGCCACTAGATGTCTTGAGGGGGGAGGGGTTTCACGCCTTCCTCCCCAAATAAATATGCATTGGACTTGGGGATAGGGTGACACAAATCATTGAATAAAAATTGCAGGCCAAATACTATTTATAAAATCATCTTCCATTAGAGGATTGTTAGAGGACTTGAATCGAAAATGTACATAAATCATTCTTTCACTATTTAACCCATTGGGCTCAATCGTGTCTAATAAGATGATAAATCTCTATGCTAATCTTCTTAGTGCTATTTCTCTGTCACCACCTATCACCAATCTAAGAACACAATCAATCACTAACAGTCTCATCAAACTAGCAGTATCTTGGTGATATAGCTGATAATCGAAAGCAACTGGATAATTTTTATCTACATTTTTAGGGCACAATTATGCTGTAACACTTGTTTGTGTACTTGCAAAAGTGTACTCACAATATTCCTTTTATGTGAGGGACACCTTAGCATGTACACTACATACTCTGTTTTACGTAAGGTTTTTCAAAATCAACAACCAAATATACATGTATTGAAACTGGCCGGTTTTGATCAGTTAGACAAACCATAACTGGTGCCCAAACATGGAAAGTATAACTAACCAATCAAATCCAAGTGACTTGCATGTTATTATTTCAGAGATCACTTGTGTCACTATTGATACAGCTGTTCAACTTCAACCAGGCCAAGATGTTACAAAGACAGTTCTATTAGAATTGAAGCTGCATAGTTGATAATAAGTAGGTGATTGCCGTAGTATTACTAGATTGTTCCTTCTCCTTTGCAATTAGGATTTATATGATTTGAAATTGTGAACTCTACACCAGCTTGTCTGCCTTTTAAGAAACCATATTTTTATTATTCTTACTTATTCTACTTTTGAGTCAGTCAATTGGTGGAAGGATGACATTTGGGTAGGTATGGGAGAATCAGGGTTTCAATTGAATCTTTGCAGTACTACGCTTTTGCCAGACCTGTACATTATTTTGGTGCAATTTCAGGCCACTGAATTGTTGCTGGCTTGGCCAAAACTGCTGGAACAGATAGTCAGGGTAATGATCTATGACTATATGAAAGTATCAGTTTGCTTGGTTGAATCCTTAGTGGGCCAGTAGTGGAACAAAAACAGTTCTGTTCTCTATGTTGGGTGATCTCTGGAGTGAACCTGATGCTGGTGGTGTCAGGGCCTCAGTACTTCTTGATTTATTAGCAGCATTTAACACTATTGACCAGACAATTGTAATTGCCAGCCAGAAGGGGCCTAGCACCCAGGTCCACTTGAATTTGAATCGGCATGATGGACTCTACGGCCTGGATGGATTGCAACTGGATGAAGCTTAACTCCAGTGAGACAATAGTTGTGGGAGCCACTGTGGGTCCTTACTGTCAGCCTGAAATGGGCATCTGTCCCGAAGCAGCCACTATGGTTACCTCTGGTGTTGAAAGTGGGTGCAGATGTTTTGCCTGGCCCTCCGATGAAGTTGGTTCCAGCTACTTGTTTTCTTCACAATCCTAAGAGTTGTCTATTTACTGAATGCGAGGGTTACACTGTCACCATTCTGGACAGTATTGCCTTCAGGCTAGATTATGGGAATTCTTTGTATGATGGGTATAGTTGTTGCAGATTATTGTATCCAGGTGTCTGGTGGATTTTTAAATGTTTGGTCCCATTCCACAACATCTTCACTCTCTTCACTAGATGCCCTTCCAGCAGCGTGTCTGATTTAAAAATATTGTTTGTGCCTGACCTCTGAGGAACTTCAAGTGGAAGGGCCGCTGTTTTTATGGTTCATATGTTAACTTTCTCTTAGTTTAAAATTATTTTCATTTTAAGTGAATACACGGCTTAATTATTCCTCTAAGCATCAAATGGATTTGTGTGGCTCGCAGCAGGTGAAAATCACATATAATTATCTGTGTGTAACTAATTGTGTCGGGTGTTTTCATAGAGCACTCAAGCAGGCCGGATGCTGCTTCGGAGCTCTAGTAAACACATGACATGAGCATATGTCATATACCGTGGCACGTGGGCTCATCCATTCCAGGTGGTTTACTTTGCATTCTGGGACTTGTAGTCAAGATTGTATAATGGCGTCAACAGGATTACAAATCTCAGAATGCAATAATAAAACGTTCTCCCTTTTTCCCATCTGAAAGATTACATTCTTTGTGAAACTATTTTTGAAAGGTTTTTGAAGAAATAGTTTCAAACAGTGTTTCCGCTTTTCCATTTTTTTCCAGTAAGTTTAAAGAAATGTCCAAAGACGTGGAAAAGGAGCTGAGTAAGGTATTTGGAAACAAGGTATCTGCAGACGTCAAGGAGAAGCCGAAAGTGCCCATGTCTGCTGAAGCCATAGTGAATATTGTATTAGGCGTGGGGCTCGCAAGTGTCTCCTCACTCTTCATTGCCTTCGCTGCAGTCACAGCGCGCAGGTACGTTTGTTTACTCCAATATTAATTTCACTATGTGAGTATATTGAGTTCAATGGCGTAACACAAAATGATGCAGAATGTGGCGACTGGACCCTGACTTGCATTAGGCTTAAAGGGTACCCTCTTGCTCTGCAGGGGCCTGCATTTTTTCCATTAGAGTGTAGATGCAAGTATAAAAGTTCAATCCTGCAAGCCGATTCTAAAAAAAATCCGTTTTTGTTTCATGTCTATTTTAGCAAACGCTTTAAGAAACTGGTGCCCAAAATGTCGGGAGAAAGCGGCTCACATGAAGACGGTGATTCAACTTCCGGAAGTTCAGGGGGGCCGAACGATGGCGGTGGGTAAGTAGGAACAAGTCAGTCACTCCAAACTCACGATACATGTCGGCGTGGCTGTTAACTGCTCTTATAGCTTTTAAAAAAAGCAGGAGTAGGTCAAGGACACAACGTTATGATGCTTAGTATTAAACAATACTACCGCATTCGTATTCATGATTAAGATCAGTGCTTAATTTGAGCCGGTGGTTTCTGGTGCTCGGCACCGGTTCTTAATTGTCAACACCGGGACTTATGACAGTCTGCCACACGGTGGCGCTGTACATCTAATTTAGAGATGAGGATAACAACAGTTGTTTATTTGTTCAATATACAGTACAGATGACTAATAACTGCAACCCAAGCCGTTCTTATACCATTGAGGGCCTGGAATAGTCTGAATTCTCACATTTGTAGGAGTTTGATGGTTAGTAGTTGTGTTGGTGCTGACATTCGCAGCGCAGGCAAAGGCAATACGTGTCGCAAGCTGTAGTGGCCTCCTGCGAAGGTCCCTGGCACTTATTTTTTTTTCAAATTAAGCACTAATTAAGATATTCTATGATATTCCAAAAGTGCCAGCTCACACTGTGCGGCAATGTGGTAGACAGTATCAGCACTCTAGAAGAGACGGGGTCACCGCTCCGGATCCCACAAAGGGCAGAGACACTGAGATGAAGTAGGTTTTCAGCGTGGGTGTGAATTTTCTGGATTTAATACCATAGTTAATATAGTACAACCACTTGAGATATATACCATGCCGTTGGAGTACTCCTGAGGCTTAGCCTATGCTGTAGAAAACTAAACATAAAAAATAAATGTATAGACGTGCGGTTGTAAGCAAAATAATAATACTGTACAATGGTTGTATCATGATTACCTGTCTTTCTCACTTGACTGAACAATTTTGTACTTAATGGCCAGTCCACGATGAAATTTATACCGGGCAATTAGTGTAAAATTACGTTTTTACGTTTTTTAGTGCAGTTACTGCCAGATTTGTTTTGTTTTGGTAATGTCACATGCGTTTTCTACAGGTTGAAGGGGAGGGTGTGGCGTAACAGCCGTAGCTACCCACTTTGGAGCTGGGGATCCAAGTTCGAGTCTCGGCTTCGGCTCAACATCCTGTGATTCTGGGCAAATCGCTTAATCATCCTGTGCCTAGGACATTGCCTAGATATCCTCATGGGTGATTAGCCGCTCTCTACAAATCCGAGTATTATTATTATTTTACAGCATCATAGATGTGATATTCTAACAGCAACAGGTGGCAGATCCAGGACTTTTTACTGCAAAATGGCTTGATTTTAGTTTACTTCTGCCTGAAACTGCCCACACTTAAATACAAGTCAATGGAGAAAATAACGTCCCCTGATATGTTTTTAAAAATCTCCCTTTTTCCCGTTCCAAATGTTTCATCTATGCAAATAAGCAGCAGCTAAATATGTAAAAATGTCGGAGTCCTACCAGAGGCGGTGAGAGCTCATGTTCGTTCACTAAATATTTAGGGGCAGATTTACAAGCCCCTTGCGCCACTTTTGCGTCACTTTTAACATGGGAAAAGTGACGCAAAAGTGGCGCAAGGGGCTTGTAAATCTGCCCCCCAGTCTCTAAACTCCTGAACTTTCACGAGGAGAAGGCTATTAGTCTGTCTTCACCTCACCCAACTTGGCTCAGAATAGCACCAAAGGCACCTGTTGTAATTTTTTTTCTAGTTCATCCATGCTTCTTTCACAATCTTTCACCCGTATGAAGTCAGCATCCTTCTTGACCATTTTCCTCATTGGCTTTATCAACCAAGTATGCATCTTGCATAGAACTCGCATAATATGAGGAAGGATGCAAGTTCATCTTTGCTTGTAGTAGGAAGCTTCTGTGTTGACATTCACCAAAGATGATTTAAGAGCTGTGCATCCAGCGCTGATGAAGTGCTTCAATTATTCCACTCAGGGCTACTTGAATTTGCACTTTTCCTTTCTGTGTGCGAATCGCCCACTCTGAATTCTCTGCAGCACCTCACATAGCCTGACCACATGTCAGTGCGGAAGGAAGTGAAAGCGGTTCTAGACAAGTTCCAAGTCAATGGCATCACTGATTCAATTTAAAGATGTCACCTTGGAATGGATGAATGTTTTCCATTCCTTAGAATAGCAGGGGCCGGAGGGTGCAACAGATTTGGTGACTTCAATGAGTTTGGCAACCTTTTTATCTGAGAGGGTGGTGAAGGCAGTGAGGATGTTAGGTAAGGCACTAGATCTGGCACTTGTGGCTTCTAAAGGCGTATCATTCTGACTAGTGGCTGCCAAAGGTGTCATTTGGATTGGAAGTGAATTCATTAAAAATAAGCTTCACCTTTCATTGAAATAAAATTGCTAATTTGTTACACAGGGTTTGGTCGGGGCTAATGTTGTTTTTATTGTTACAGTTAGTTAGGGTTTTTACTGTGTGAATAACTCCTTAGGGGAGTCTTTAGCGGTATTGATTTTATCTGTGTAATATCTAGGTTTTTCTGCTATGATTAAAGATTTGTAGTCGTTGAGTAGTAATTTAGATCATTTTTTTTCCTCATGACAGTAATCTTTCCTCCATATTTGTTCCTGGCGTCCACATTTTTGTTTTTGTTTTTTTAGGTCTTGTGAACACCATGGAGTGAAGTGTTTCTGTGGTTTCTAACTGTTTTTACAGGGACAAGCTGGGTGACTATGGAATCAATCCAATCAGTGAAATTCGCAGTCGCTGAGTCGATACTGCTTCCTACTGTGGGGCAGGACCGTAAAAGGATGTTATTTAATTCCATTTTAGCAATGTTCTGCTAAGGACGAATTTAAATGTGGTGGGCGTGTTAAAGTTAGGAGGATTATCACTAGGGACTTTAGGCTTGAGGAGGACATCTTTATGGTCTGTCCAAAGTAAAGGCAGGACTTTCTCAAAACTCAAATCGTAATTACTGGAAAAGACTCCCATCTAGTGTGTGGTTGGCGTGGTGGGTAGGTGAATTCACTATTTGTGTGAGGGCAAAGCTGAGCAGGCTGTTGACTAGGTGCTCGGTATATCTATTTTTGAGTAGCTCAAGATGAAAATTAAAATCTCACAAGATAGTAAAACTAGGGAAGTCCATGCAGGATTTGGTAAAATACATTAAAGTTTGGATCAGTTTTTCTCTGGGCCCAGGCAGGCGGTAAATTAAAATGCCATTAAAGGCGCTGGTGTTAAATTATTTTTAGGTTAAACATAAGTACTTCACAGTCCAAATGAGTAATGGACGTGCGGACAGACTTTTCCTGCCCGCTACAAATTACCACAGGACCACCGCGACCAGGAGGCTCCGCGGCAGGAGCCGTGTTGTGGAGAGCGCGCCAGCCGGCGCATAAAGCCCGAGACCACCTCCCGCAGCGCGGGACGCGCGGACAGACTTTTCCTGCCCGCTACAAATTACCACAGGACCACCGCGACCAGGGGGCTCCGCGGCAGGAGCCGCGTTGTGGAGAGCGCGCCAGCCGGCGCATAAAGCCCGAGACCACCTCCCGCAGCGCGGGACGCGCGGACAGACTTTTCCTGCCCGCTACAAATTACCACAGGACCACCGCGACCAGGGGGCTCCGCGGCAGGAGCCGTGTTGTGGAGAGCGCGCCAGCCGGCGCATAAAGCCCGAGACCGCCTCCCGCAGCGCGGGACGCGCGGACAGACTTTTCCTGCCCGCTACAAATTACCACAGGACCACCGCGACCTTGGGGCTCCGCGGCAGGAGCCGTGTTGTGGAGAGCGTGCCAGCTGGCGCATAAAGCCCGAGACCGCCTCCCGCAGCGCGGACAGACTTTTCCTGCCCGCTACAAATTACCACAGGACCACCGCGACCAGGGGGCTCCGCGGCAGGAGCCGTGTTGTGGAGAGCGCGCCAGCCGGCGCATAAAGCCCAAGACCGCCTCCCGCAGCGCGGGACGCGCGGACAGACTTTTCCTGCCTGCTACAAATTACCACAGGACCACCGCAACCAGGGGGCTCCGCGGCAGGAGCCGTGTTGTGGAGAGCGCGCCAGCCGGCGCATAAAGCCCGAGACCGCCTCCCGCAGCGCGGGCGAAGCCCGGGCGAAGGGCGGGCCCATCCTTGCCCGTCGAGGACCGGAGAAGACTGGGCTGGGCCCACCCTCTGACGTTCATGATAAAAGAGGGGGCCCCGAACACCAGCCAGTAAAGGTACTGTCTTCTACTTCCAACAGCCCACTGTATAATTTATAATGGCCAAACGTCCAAAACGTAAAGAGGCTCGCTCTTCCCTCGGGGGAGCGGGAGGTCTAGCGGGAACACTGGACGCCTTCTTGACACGAGCAGAATCTGTTTTAACACACGAAATTCAAATTACCGAAAAAAGACTGTCGCTGGGTACCTTGGCGAATTACAAGAGGTCGTCAATGGGGGAGATAAGTAAGGCCAAATCACCTGTTAGTACTCATATAGATCTGATACATTTGCAAAATGAGACTGCCCCAAAAGATAGCTGGGAGGGGGGGCGGTTGTTGTTGTGACTGATGGAGTTGACACACACATCCATGGAGATACTGTAGAAATGGGGCAGGCGATGCGGGTGGGAGATGACGTTATACATGCCCAAGAGTCGCTCACACCCCTAGAACTTGTATGTACTGGTTCTCTAATTCCCCCGCTTTCTCCCGTAGTACGGGAGCAACAGGGTCCCAGGTTAAGAGAGATGGCGACAAGATCTAAGAAGCATGCACGAGCTAGCCCAAGAGGGGGAAAAGCGGGCATGGGATCAATGACCAAGAATGAACCACCAGCCAAACGACCGAGGAATGTTGTCCCTCAAAGACTAAAGCAGAAGTCCAAGCAAGTTACCCTCAAATTTCCCGAAGAGGATCGTACGGATATGGAAATGCAATCTAGGCCCCAGGGCCACGATCCGAGTTTCTTGGACTCGGGTTGCAGCATTGACTATTGGAGAAAATTAGAGTCATTGATGACAGTTCTGTTAGATCCCCTAATCTGTCAATTAAGGCTGGTTGAAGAGAAAATTGAAGCGCTTGTTCAGTTGAATAGGGGGTCTGCAAATTCAGCCAAATTGGGGGAGTGTTGTTGTAACTATCGCTCAGCGACCGCATCATCGGTGGATCAGGGGGCAGCGGGAGGGGTGGAACTAGGGATAAGGTTCCCAGACCTAGCACCCCCTACTGGGTTTGATCCTAAGCTGTCGCAAAGTTCCGGGAGGTGTAAGGAAAAAGTAAATAACTTCTCCCAATCAAATATTGCAGGTGCCCGTCGCGAAACGCGATCCGAGCCGGTAAGAATTACAACGGACAGAGAGGTAGGACAAACTGCTGCAGAGTTGGTGAGAAGGCAGCTTAATCCACCAAGGGGCCCCAAAACCCAGCCCCCGAGGGGAGGGGAAGCACGGTTGTTGGTCCCTCATAGCGTAGAGCTCCCAGTTATAGATCTCCCACCCCCATGTTGCCCATACACAGTGGTATTGACAGGTGTTCCCGGGCGTGACAATACCCATGAGGAGACCACCCCCCAGTTGATTAATAAAGTGGCGCACTGGATGTGCAAGTATGCTGGATTTAATATTAAGGAGCATTGGCACATCCTTATGGCAAGGCGAGTCGCCTGGATAGGGAAGTCAAGGAAAGCCTTCCCGGGAGACTGTGTTATTGTCACATTTAGATATCCAACATTGGCCCAGGGTATCCTCTTGTATTCAACCGGTGTATTTGCCCTAGAGTCCACCATTAAACTTTTGCCCCTGGGATACTTTTATAGACCAGGGCCTAGTACAAATTATGTTCAGTGCTATGTGGGAAAGGGCCAGGGACCTGATCGGGCTGTTGGGTGTGGGGTATCCTTAAATGCATTCGCTACACTTAGGGATTTGAATGACATCGATTGACTCCCACACAGGGAGGGTCAGGGGGGAGTCAGCAAGAGACAATTGGCAAACCCCAGGGTGGCAGAGAGGAGTCTGGAATCCATTATAGAGATAACAATGCCACCCCTGGCTGAGCCCAGTGAAATGGTTAAAGGGGATACAAACCTGGTGGAGGTACTCGCAAGCCTGCAGAGTAGCAGTGGACCTACTGTTTTAAATGCAGGGAGTAGTGGAGGAGAGATAAAGGTCATTTCATGGAACATAGCGGGTTTATCAAGCAAATTTGGTGACGAGCAGTGGCTCACTTTTGTGAGGGAGTTCCATATAGTATGTCTCCAGGAGACATGGGAGACAAGTAAGAATTTTTTTATTGAGGGTTATAAACCCTTCTTTTCCCCGGCAGTTAAATCATTATCTGGAAGAGCCAAGGGGGGCTTGATCATATTTATAGATGTGAGACTACAGGTCAAATGGAAGAATCTGGCCTGGGACTCAAAGGTCGCTCAAGCCGTAAAACTCACAAACAATTCCCTCAAGATAATCTTAATACATTTTTATAACGCAACATTAAACTTACAAGGTGGGGGCAGTCTCCATGAATTAAACACATGGTTAGAAAAGACACGAGGGAGAGGGATGGCTCAATCCCAATTGATATTAGTAGGGGATTTTAATTGTCATCTTTGCCCTCAATTGAAGGTGGCACAGGAGGAGTGGCTATCTTGTCCATTAAGGAAAGGCCCTCATCTGGAGCATACCCAGATGGGAAGAGAACTCACTGGCATACTACACGCATTTGGATTAATCCACACGATGGATATGTTTTCCATTAATAAGAATAGCTTGGTCCCCCCTACATATAAAGGGAGAGGTTGTCACTCATTCCTTGATTTTATTTTTGTTACCCCCTTACTAAGGGGGGATATATTGAGATTTGACATTGAACATAGTGTCTACAGCGATCACAACCCACTTATCTTAGTGCTCGGGACACAATCACAGCTACAAGTGTTGGATAAACAGGCTGGGTGCACGGAAATTGTTGCTACGGACCAGGGTAGAAGGCTTAGATGGGCCCAGGTCGACACGGGCACTTTTAATGCCTCCCTATTTAATAAAGGACAGCAGGATATACTGAAGTGTCTAGATTTAGGGGTGGATGGTGTGGCTTTAATAAAGGCCTTTAAGAACATCGCACATTTAGTAGACAACTTACTGAAGGCCCCTTCAAGGGGGCCCAGTGGGGCCGCCCCAAGGTGGTTTGACATTCAATGTTCGGGGGCCCTGAGAAAACTGAAAGGAGCTCTTAAACAGAAACCCAGAGATAGGGCTCTGGTGGCTGCTTGACGCGTAAGCTACAAGTTAGCTGTCAAAAAAAGAAAGAGGGATTTACAACGCGCCACTTGGGAAGAACTTACAGAGGCGGCAGAATCGAAGAATTCTGCTCGCTTCTGGAATGTAATCAATAATCCCTGTTTCTCTGATCCAAATAAGCCGTGGCTAAGTAATAACATTCTGCCAGATCAATGGCGAGAGCATTTTCAGGCATTGTATAACCACCTTGCCACCCAGAACGAACAGCAAACCCTATATATTCCACTAGGTTGCACCCCTGTTGTCTTTACGTTGGAAGAAGTAACATCAGGAATAGAGGGTCTGACGAGGAACAAGGCTCCGGGGCCAGACGGGATCCCACCGGACCTTTTTAGGTCTAATACCGAGGTCTGGGCCCCTCTTTTAACAAGGGTACTGAACGCAGCAGGAAACACAAACATGCCAGATTCTTGGTCCTCTGCTATCATCGTGCCGATTTTCAAGAAGGGTAATAGGGATAGCCCACAGTGTTACCGGCCAATATCGCTGATAGATGTTGCAGCTAAGGTCCTGGGGCGGGTGCTTTTAAATAGGTTGACGGATTGGGCAGAGGACACACAAATTATCACGGATGTGCAATATGGGTTTCGTCCGGGAAGATCCACTGTAGACCAGTGTCTTAATCTGTACCTTATCACTGCTAAATATACCATAGCGAAGGATGGGGCACTATACCTAGCCTTTATGGACCTCACCGCGGCCTTTGATCGCGTGAATCGTAACAAGTTGTGGGCTTTAATGAGGGACCTTGGGGTAGATATAGCCATAATAAACATCCTCCACTCACTGCATTCCAACACGACAGCAGCGGTAAGATACACAAAGGAGGGGGAAGTTACAGGGCGTTTTAATTGCTCTAGTGGGGTGAGACAAGGATGCATTTTAGCTCCATTCTTGTTTACCATATACATTAACGCGCTCGATGCTACCTTGCGGAATATTGAGGCTGATATACCTAGAATAGGGGGCAGAACAGTCCCGGTGCTGCTGTACGCAGATGATGCGGTGCTTTTGGCCCGCACCCCACATAGCTTACAGCTTATAATAGACGGCTTTGTAAAATTCATGGATCAATTGGACATGTCCTCGAACCTTGCAAAATCATACATAATGGAGATGGGAAAGAAGCCCAGCAAAAAATGTAATTACACTATAGGCTCATACACCCTGGGTAAAGTTTCCGCCTTTACCTATTTGTGTGTGTTTTTTGATAATCATCTGAATTTTAAACACTTTATAGAGGAAAAGTGTATGACCATGAACAGGTCCAGGGGCTCAATTGCAAATTATGCCCGGAGGTTGGGGCACTGGACTCCGGGTGTGATTTTAAAATTGTATAAATCAGTTTGCTGTGCTAAAGTCCTGTATGGTAGTGAGGTGTGGGGATTTGTTAAACCTATTACCCTGCAAAGGGAAGAGAACAAATATCTAAGGCGGATGTTGAAAGTCCCACATAGCACGCCAGCATACTGTATACATGAGGAGCTGGGTGTTAGGTACATTTCAGATAGCATGGGAGTGAAGCCCTTAGTATGTTGGTTGAAGATCTGGATCAACGAAGAGGTGGGCCTAACAAGGTTGGTAGTACGGGATTGTCTTTCTCTGGAGCATGCGCGGAAAATCCCATGGTTGAAATACGTTAGGGATTGTTTTGTCAACCTAGGGCGCGCAGACTTATTCGACAAACCAGAGACAATAAAGTTAAAAGATATAAGCGACATTAAAACACTGTACCCAATGTTTGTGATGGCGCAGCGCGAAACTGTTGAACTGGAGAAACACTCGGTGAGAGATTATATTTTAGTTAAAACGTCACAGGGCATAGAACCTTACTTAACATTAATGACTAATGCCCATGATCGTTTTTTGGTAACCCGTTTTAGACTAAATTACATCCATCATTTATTGGCAGTTCCAGCAGGTTTTATTATAAATTCAGAAGAGAGAGGGCCCTGCGGCTGCGACACGAAGTCTCCGCAGGACACACTTCATCTAGTTTTACTCTGCCCGTACTATGCCTACCCCAGGAAACTGTTTTTGAAAGAGCTGTTAAGACGTGCCAGATTCAGGCAGGCTCGGGTAGCTTTGCTGTTTTTAAAAATGTCAACCGATGTTTTTACCCTTTATTGTGTGACAAACTTTTTAAGAGCCGCTTTAAAATTACGAATAACAAGGGGGGACTGAGCATCAATGAGTTTTTTTTTTTTTTTTTTCTTTTTCTCTTTTTAAGTCCATTTTAGTTAATTGTACTAATGTGAATCTTTTTAATGATTGTTATTTATATGCTTTTATGGTTTGTCTATCAAATCGAATAAAGTTGATTATATATATATATTTATAGAGTAATGGTCTGGAACGCGGCCTTTAGATTATTGCGATAAATAATCGCAATCCCACCGCCACGTTTGTCTTGCCGGTCCAATCTAAATACATCATACCCTTCGGGAATGGCAATTCTTAAGTCAGGGTCTGATGTAGAGTCGGCCCAGGTTTCAATTATAAAGATAATGCCGGAGGCCTGATAGTCCATAAACTCAGAGAATTCATATTTGTTTTTAATAAGAGATCATGTATTAAGTACGCAGGTGAGTCAAATGAATAATTAGACTCAGAGGTTAAAAGAGGGGGATGCAGCAAAGTGCCACTCTCGAGTAAAGGGACCGAGTCATGTTTGAAAGCAAAATTACAATTTGAACAACAATAACCCATAAAGTTGGGTATTAGACTAAGCAGTAAATGTTTGATGATGTCTATTCATGGGGCGTAGCTTCGATTGGTGCAGCAGAGGCAGTGGCCCCGCGGGGCCACTGAACCCTGATAATTGCTGTATTTCAAAATTCAAACAGCAGCCAGGGGCTCATTTTCTTCCTTGCACTATAGACAACGATATACTGGCAACGCTACTGTGTGCACTGTAGTTAATAAGAGTATTCTTGGAATTTTCCACTCGTTTGAAAGTCTTTGTGCGAAAAAAACAGATTTTTTCCGCTATATATTGCAACCCAGAGAGAATGGGCCAGATGTATGAAAAACTTATTTTGCATTTCCTAAATAGCGACTCCTTAGAAATCGCGATTTAGGAAATGCAAAATGGTGTGTACAAAAATAACCATTACCTAGTAGCGATTCCTACAAATTAGGAATCGCTATTAGGAAATCGCTATTTAAGTAATAACAAACCATTCGTACCTATGGGCCCCATAGGAACGAATGGTTTTGCATTTCCTAATTTGCAATTTCCTAATAAGAAATCGCAAATTAGGAAATGCTAAAGGAAGGGAGACGTTCAGCTTAAGGACACCCTTGCTGCACCGCAAAAAAAGTGTTGCACATGTAAAGCGCACATGCCCCTGGGGCATGAATGCGCTATATTGCACTTAAAAAAACAAAACATTTTGGAGTGCTTTTTTAAAATTGCACATGGTTACAATCGACTTTGAGTCGATGGTAATAGCATTTCCTAAATACCCAATTCGCATTTAGGAAATGCTTTGTACATGTGCATAGAAAATTACAAATAGGAAATCCCGATTTGGGATTTCCTAGTTGGGTGTCGCAAAATGCGATTTCTACTGGGTAGAAATCGCATTTTGTGATTCCCAACGACCTTTTTACATGCCAAAAGGCTATTTAGCATTTCTTAATGGGCCGAAATAGCGTTTCAGTCCGTTAATAAATGCAAAATACCTTTGTACATCTGGCCCTATATGTGTTAAATTTCACACTATCTCAAATTTTGCTTAAAATTTCAACTAACAAATGACTTCGTGTATAATGAATAGTTATTTTTTATTTATTTATTTATTTATTGCGATTTTATATAGCGCGAACATTACCCGAAGGTGTCAGAGCGCTTTACAAAAGAACCAGTTGCGTTACATAAGGACTTTGGATTACATGAGTTACATAGGAGATACAAATGGAGGAAAAAAATTGCAAATGTACAAGTTGTAAAGTTACTCAAGGAAGAGATACAAACAGATAAACTCGAAGATCACATAGGAATGGTAGAAGTACAAAGGTCAACTACATATACAAGTGGTTAGAGTTATATATATATACACAAGTTGCAAATTCACACAGGGTTACATTTTAACAGTGATTAGGCTTAGACAATTATATATTACATATTTACAGAGCAGGAAATCTTTGCCATCGTTGAGCCAGGTGTTCAGGAGGTCTTGCACTCAAGGGTGGTTATGCCAATATTATCTTCTGTGTGATATATGTGTAACTGTTTTACAGAAAAGGATCAACAATTGTGGATTTTGGGAAAAATTTGATTGGTGGCACTGACGTAATGAGTGCGTTGAAGGACAAGTGAGTATAAAGAATTTATTTTTACAAAAAGCAAGTAAATATACATTAATTACAGTGCGAAGACTTGTGAAATGTTTATAATACCAACAAAGACTGCTTTTATGTATCCGGCTACAAACACGGTTTCTTTCTGGTGCTAATAAGACGTACTGTCAGTACCCACTAAACAACTCTTGTTTAGTGACAATCACTAGGATGTCAAACTGAGTCAGTTCATTGGGATTCAGACCTGTGAGATGTCTCCAACCAACTGAGCTAACCTAATGGCTGATCAATCCAGCCTTAACTCCACTAAAGTCATTTTGTTACACATCTGAAGCCACTAGGCAAGTCTAAGTATTCAGCCCCTACAAATGTGTAGCTAGTAGTGTAATGAGATAACTTTGCGTACAAACTTACAAAGTGAGAGCACAGAAGGACCACCACGCACACTAATTCTTCCCAATTACGGGCCTATTGTAGCACATGGACAGTATATCTGGGGCTTGATTTAACTTGGCTTAGTAATGGAAAATTCTCAGATTTCTTGAGGCAGTGCCACATCCGGAGGAGTTCTGACTGTCCACCACCATATGTTCTGAGCAGAAAATTCCTCTGTTGAACTTTCCTCCAGATTTAGTTGTTCAATTTTCAAACTCCACTTAAAAGGCTGTCCTCGTTTATAGAACTGTTTTCTATCACCAGTTGTAAATGCATCAGCTCTATGTTAAATCACTGGTTTGTAGTTTTCCCATCATATTACATCACATCTGTGTTTATTGTCTATTTTCTTTAGGAGCAGTTAATTATACTTTCAGTTTAACTTAACTACCAAACAGTGATTGTTTTCTGCTTTCTTTCACGTTTCAAACACCTTTACCACTTCTCCACTCGTCTCCCATCGTATTCCTGTGCTCTGTCATTCAGGTCTGTCTTCATCCCTCCTTTCCTACATCTTGTCCGCTTTACTTTCCTTTGCTTTCTTCCGTTTCCATCTCTTACCTCTCCGGACCTTCATTCTCATTTCCTCCTTTTACCTTCCCATTCCTTAGTTTTCCTTCCCTTCTTTACTCTTATCTTTCCTTCTCTTTGCTTCCTTTCCCTTCACTTTTCTGCTCTTCCATTCCATTCCCCACTTCCCTCACCGTAATCCATTTCCTTTCCCTTCCCTTCCCTTCCCATACTTCACCTCACCTCCCTTCCCTCACCTTTATGCACTGCCTTACAATAGCTCACATCCATTCTCCACCCCTTTCACTACCCCCACTCTTAACCCATCCCCTCTCTTCCAGTACTCTCCTCTCTCTTCTTTTCTCCTCTCCTGCTCAAGTTAAAATTGCCATTGGAATTTAATTACTACAACCTGAAGACACAGTTTAAACACACAGTACAAAATAAAAGGAATACAGATTTGAGAGGGAAAACATGGCAAAGAGAAATATTGGCTTACCAGCTACAGCACTGAAGTGCACTTATTAGGCAAATGTGCACGTGATCAGTAAAAATGCTGACTTTCACAGTGCAAGAGGGCCTCTGGCAGAAATGGGTTGACAAGGTGCCCCATGATGTCTGCTGGGAAGGACCGAGGCAAAATGCGAATGCCAGTTGAAGAGAGCAAAGGATGAAGAGGGCTAATCCAAAGAAGCTTTTTTATCAAGTTTGATTACGTGAACTATTGTGACAGCTAAAGCTGCCTCTAGGCCAAACCTAAGATATAGTGACGGACTGATTAGCGTTGGTTACGTGTGATGACATCATGACTAGGGATTTCACAGGCAGTGATGGCACAATTCAACATATCTCGCATTTTAAAGAGAATGGGCCCTTTTACCAGCCAATGCTAACAACAGTGTTTACTAGGTAGAATACATTTGTGTAAATATATGCATTACAATTATGTATTCGTAGCAAACCACACACACTTGCACACAAACTTGTTATTTTTTTTTTTTACGCATTTATATCGCGCTCGGCTACTCAGGAGTGTCCCGGCGCGGTACCTTGCTAGAGAGTGGGAGTCAGACAGAGGAGTTTATGCAAAGAGCAGTGTTTTCAGCCGTTTCCTGAACAGCTTAGCATCTTGGATACAGCGAAGTTCCAAAGGGAGTGCGTTCCAAGCCACAGCAGCCTTATAGGCTAAAGCGCTGCCACCCATTCTCACCCTGCATAAACGTGTAATCACAGCCAGGAACTGTTCCATAGAACACAGGTTTCTTGAGCACGTAGAATTTAAAACGCTTCCTGAGATAGCCTGGGCCGGACTGATACAAGGCTGCATGCACCATGGTGAGGGCTTTAAATCTCACTCTTTCCGCAACCGGCAGCCAGTGGAGATCACGCAGATGTTGTTGTATGCTTGATCTACGGGGGATATTCAGCAAAACCCTGGCTGCGGCATTCTGGATGGACTGGAGTTTTTTCAACTGGTACCCAGGAACGCCCACATAAAGTGAGTTCGCGTAATCAATACGTGACAGTATTAGGGCGCGAGTGACCATCTCTTTAGCAGGCTGATGAAGAAGTGGAAGAAACTTCCTAAGTGATCTTAGGGCACCAAAACATTGTCCTGCTAATTTTTTAATCTGAGTGGTAAACCTAAGATCCTCATTAAACCAGTTCCCCAGATTTTTTACGGGTGGGCCATCTGAATTAGGTAGAGGATATTCGGCCGGCCAAAGGGATTCTTTGAACTGAGAGGGAAAGGTACCGTACAAAAGGATTTCAGACTTGTCCTCGTTGCACTTAAGCTCCGCAGCATGAAGCCATTTAAAAACGGCTGACAGGCAAGCTCTGGCCTGAACAGGAGAAGAGTCATCTTTACTCCAAGTGAAGAGGAGCTGGGTATCATCAGCGAAGGCGATGATCTTGGCACCCAGCTCCTCTGCCAGATAAATCAAAGGAGTCATATATATATATTAAAAAGGAGAGGGCTCAGAGTGGAGCCCTGAGGGACTCCAGTGGACAGAGCTTGTGGCGAAGAAGAAAACGGGGGCATCCATACTTGCTGAGAGCGTTGGTCCAAAAATGAACCAACCCAGCTCAGCGCGGAACCTGTCACCCCAATGTCAGACAGGCGGACCATAAGCAGTGAGTGAGGGACGGTGTCAAATGCCGCAGAGAGGTCTAATAAAATCAGAGCCGCTCTGCCGCCAGCGTCCAAACACTCTCTGATGGCCCCTGTCATTTCAACCAGGGCAGACTCAGTACTATAACTGGCCCTAAATCCCGATTGGGCTGGATGAAACAAGCCTCCGGCTTCCACAAAGGAGGTAAGTTGTTTATTTACCGCCTTCTCACAGACTTTGGCCACGGCTGGGAGTAGCGAGATTGGCCTGTAGCTTGTAGGGATCAGAGGATCAAGAGAAGGCTTTTTTTAGCAAAGGCAAGAGTTTGGCCTGCTTCCACGACAGAGGCACAGTGGCTGTCCTCAAGGATAGATTAATCAGAGTGTTAACCTCAAGGTTGACTGTCTCAGCTACTGAGGCCAACAGCCTGGCTACACAGGGATCGGACGGGGAACAAGATTTAAGTGATTTTAAAATTGCCAAAGAATCTTGCAAAGTAATGGGGGAGAAGGCAAAGAAAGCCGAAGATCCATGCGGTCCCCCTAATACGGCTGAGGGGGCAGAGCACTCGACTGATGAAGTCGAAGTCGAGGGCGTTTTAAAGTTTTCCTTAATTGCCAGAATTTTGTCGATGAAAAAGCTTGATAGTTTCTTACACCAGGCAACCGAAGTAGGGAGAATAGTACTTTCAGCAGTAGGTGCCAGGAAACTCTGTACAATGGAGAAGATTTCTTTAGCATTGTTTTTTGAAAGAGCAATTCTCTCAGCATAGTGCAGGCTCTTGGCCTGCAATATGGCAGCATAGTACAGTTTTTGAGCTTTCCTCAGCAACCCTTTTGCCAGGGGGCAATAGGTTTGACGCCAGCTCCGCTCTAGTTTTTTACATGCGCGCTTCTGTGTTTTGAGCTCCTCAGAGAACCAAGGTTTCGAAGGGGAGTCTCTGGCTCGCCTGGGGGGAAGGGAGGGGGAAGAAAGCTCGAACGCCTGAGCAATCCAGCTATTAAAGTTTTCCCAAGCTTCCTCCAGATCTTGGGCTAAGTCTGGCTTTGACCCTGCCAAAGCTAATCTGAAGGCATCTGGGTTGATTTTGGGCACCGGTCTGTACTGGGTGGGCTTTTTAGGTGGAAGAGGATCCTTAAGAGACCAGGAGAAAGGGATAACAGCATGATCAGTCCAGGTTACTTGAAAGGGAGGTTTAGCAAAAATCGGAAAGTTCGAACAGATAGTGTCCAGGATGTGACCTCCGCTCTGTTAATGCAACTCAGTGAATGCATTTTCCCATACACAAACACACATTTAAAGAGTACTTCATGAATTTATTAACATGTAATCATTTGCATGATGCATGAAATTATGATGAAGTACACACTGCCGTGCAATAAAACATAAATTAAGGAACAGAGAGGTTGCTTAAAACGCAGGCCACTCAGTTATCTTTTATATTTTGAACTTGTCAAGTGGATATAAGGGAGGGCATGGATACAGCGGGATTTATTTGTGGTACTTTAAAAATGTGACATACTTCAATACGGTTTATGATGTGTAGTTTTTTATAAGCTCTGGGATGAAAGGGTCAACGTTGGGCAGCTCCCTCCTCAGTTGGATGAGCTAATAGTAACTCCCACCTGGGTCAGTTGGACCATGCTCAAGCATAAAGAGCATAAGATCAGGGGCGGGGCTAAAAAAACAAGCAATGTTGTAAGTGTATGCAATTGCATACATTGTTTGAACATGGGGACAGTTGTGGTGTTGGGCACAAGCATGATGACACCACACATCACAAGTCTTGCAATGCACCACCCGCAAGCACATCTCGGTTTGAGGGCTCGCTCATTGGCAGATAAGTGGGGTGCCTTAGTGCGCCCATGATCCTTTGACTGCTGATGGGGGGAGTAAAATAGAGAAATTATGAAGGATCACTAGCCCCCTTAGGGAGCTGGGTCCTGGTGCAACTGCACCAATGAACCACTGGACCCAACACCCCTGATTATCGGGCACATCTAGGTTAGGAGTAGCAATGGAAATTAATGAGCCTGGACCCAATAGTTCACCGCGGGGATACCCACTCTTCAAAAAATACTGCACAAATACGGAAGGATACATTTCTGTGAAATAAAATAGTGAAAATCCGATTACCCTGGAAATTCCTCATTTTTTAAGGGACCCTCAGAATCCAATCCATTATGGAGTCATTTTTTAACACCTGGAGTTGCCACATCTGTCGTTAACTGTAATTTCAGAGTCCGGAATTGCCCCTCCCATTAACAGGTTAGCGGTCACTCATAGTTGAGTCCTTAGACACTTATTGTAAAAAACACTCTTGCCGGTTTGTGAATTAGGACGGGAAATAAGGTATTGTTTCAACCTTTGCATTTCACAAGCATTTAAGGGAAGCCTGTAGATTCATAATAACGCATTTATTTACCTTGTTAGAGGTATAGCACCAAGAGCAAATGGGAGAAAAAGACCAATGAAGATACAAATATAGTCGACCAGTTAGCTGCTGTCTACTCATGCAGGCAGGATGTCCTCTTTTCGTGCTGCTGCAGGTGGAGGTCAGTGACTCTTTTCTGCTCTCTCTGGAGTTTCTCTTCCCTGAGTGGTTTCCTTTCTGGAGGGCTCAGGCTCTAGGGGTTCTTCTGGCCTTTGTGCATTGCATGCTGGACTGTGGTTCCTCCACTGTTTGTAAGTGACAGAGCAGTGTTTTCTCCCCCTCTACCCTACACATGCTTTTAGGCCCGCAGAGGTTCATCTGTTCTATCGCTGATGTGCGAAAGACCCTAGCTTCAGTTTGCGCCTCTTCTGGATGCTGAGGACCAAATCGTGCACACCTCATCCTTCTTCGCTCAAGCGGACAAATGTGTTTTTTTTGCTTAGTTGTCTTTGGGGCATGTTTCTATCAGGAAGCTCCTTTTTCTTACAGAGCTGTACTATTAGGTGAGACTGTTGTTCCCTTCCCGGTGTGCTTTTGTCTGGGTGGGTTTATTCATGTTGAAATGGTTAGCAGAGACTCGAAGGGTGCTGGCTACGCTCCTCACTGAATGAAGAGAATTGGAGGAGCTGAAAGGGAATTTGATGGACATTTTCGATTCTTCTTTTTCTGCCTCACAGCACTGGGTCTTTTCTGCCCTCATTAAATTAATGCACAGAGCTTGTGGTAGATCTGCGGCTTAAGCGGACATTAGTTCATTACTGACCCTTCATGCTAGTAGTAGTGAGAGCAGTTCTAAGCCTGCTTCAGTTGCTTCTGGAATATAGTCCGCAGGAATTTTAGTGTCCGGCGAGCAAGAGGATTCACGTACAGATGGGCAGCCAGGGCTGCTGTTACGTACTTTAGTGGAGGCTCCATCTTTTTAGGTGGTTCGATGAAGAATATGATGACAAGTTTTCTTGTGTTGATTTTGGTTTAGGTCAAAGTGGTGCGGACCATTGGCAGGGGATTAGACACTGTGGATCATTTTTCTGCTGGGGCATGTGGACTCATCCTGTTCTCACAATAGATGTAAAGGTCCACTCCTGAAGGTGCACTCCAAACTAACTTTAACTGCGGTACATGTGGAAGCTCAAGACATATGTGGCCCAGGTTACTAATGAAATTAGCAAATATATATATTTGATTTTACATCCACTGACAATGCTGAGTGCCCTCCAATGGGACTGTTTGCAGAGTCTTTAAGACATACCTGAGTTTGGGTTTTCAGCTACACATAACCCCCCTCTGCAACTGTCTGGTTTGCAAGGGTCCAAGGGACACACTATATAATAATGTCACATTTAGTCATAGTATTAAGGAGCATTTGACAATGAGATTGTACAGCAGCACCATCCTTATTAGTTGCATAGTCCATAATATTCCCACCACATCCCACAATGTTATTATTTATGAGGAACCAACTGGCCTTCTAAATGGGCTTCTCCATTTTTGTGCAGTAGTCCCTGGTAGTAGGCCACTCCGCTAGAGGAGGGACTTTTGTTGAGTTTCAGTGACGGGCAAGATCTCTTTTGGCAATTACAGTGCCAATTTCCACTCGAGTGGTCTCAATTCTAACTCCCCATTTTGTCAAGGCTACCTTACAGAGCAAGTCTGGGAAAGTGGTGCTCTGGTCTATGTATTATTTGGTAGAAGTTGGAGGGTGAGCACCCTTCACCAGTACTTTGCTATGATGGGGCTGCTCCAGACCATATGCAAAAGGTTGCTGTCACTGGTGACACACCGGAAGCAGAAAGGTGAGGGGAGCATACCAGGGTACCATAACTTCCAGGGAATGAAATACATAATATGTAGGTAGTTGAGTTGTATGCAGCACAGATGAGAAAAAATCACCAGTTGACATGGGCCATTTTTCCATCCCTCCACTCACATTCCTCCAGGGGATCCGCCCATCCTTTCCCACTTCTTCTTGAGGGACGTAAACCAGTCAGGTGCACCAATAATGAGGATTTTTATATTTGTTAGACCCCCGTTTCCCGATTGCCCCAAAGGCTAGCTTAGTTTCTAGTGGATTAAATTCTAGCAGGTCAGTCAAAGAGGCCAGGTGGAAGGCCAGTGCGTGCCGGAGTTGTAGATATATATAGAATAGGGTTTTGTGTATGTTGCATTCCATTTGAAGATTTCGAAAAGACTTCATGTGTGCACCTTGCCAGACATCTCTTAATTTAGCTACCCCGATAAGATTACACTTTTCAAAAACTGACAAGTGTGTGCTGTGTAGTAGCACTGTACTCTGCTGCAAGGGGTTTTAGGTGTGGGTTTCCTACCTCATTGAATCCAGTGCAGTGCAGCTCGCCAACAGAGGACGGTTGCTTTAGTTAACTTTGGGAGATAGCCAGGGATCCACTCACTGTAAAGCAATCTAATAATACTGTTATGGCCAATGATGGATGTTTCAAATTGAAAAGCAGAGTATTCAAACCCTTCTCCTAGCTTGTTATTTAGGACCAATATTTGTGAGGCCAGTAGTAAAGCTGGAACTCCTCCATACCCTACCCCTATCATATGTTGATTGTATGCATTTCTCATATGCAATCTATGAGGCCCGATTCGCCCATAAGAAGTATTGTATTCTGGCTCATAGGGCGGCTAATCAAGCCTAAGGGATCATTCGTGGGATATTTTTCAAGATGTATAGAAATCTTGATAGGACCACCATCTTAAAGAGGACAGTCCTACCCAGAATATTTACTGAGAGTTTTGACCACATCTCAAGTTCCCTCCAAGTCTTAACCATTAGCGGGGACAAATTAAGGCTTATGGTGACGTCAGGTATCAATACAATATATAGCAAGGTTTTTAAAGCTAAGTTTGGGAATGCAAAAACGGGACTTCCAGTTGGTCACCTTTGAGTCACCTGTAATCAGCACAAGAGTCGACTTAGTCAAGTTCGCTTTCAGGCCATAGGCCTGGCCATATCGATTTAACATTGTGACAAGTCTGTAGTCCAAGGTCTAAGAGCAGCCAACATATACGAGTATGTCATTGGCATAGAGTGCAATACGAACCTCTGTGTCCCCCACCCACTGCCCCCCCCTCCTAGTTTCCATTTCTGGGCATCACCACCTGACCCAGGTTTCCAGAGGCTCTATCGCCAGGTCGAAGAGAAGTGGAGAGGGGCAACATGTCTTGTCCCTCTACATATTGGAAATGGTGGGGATTGGATGCCATGGACTTTAGCTTGCTCTTGGGGCTGGCCATACAGTACTTTCACATAGGATATAAAAAATGCTGTCCAAATCCTGTATGCAGCAGCACCCAAAAAAGAAAGGACCAATCAATGGTGTTGAATACATTTTCAAAGTCTATGAGCATATGGGCACAAGGCTCCCGGGAAGCATGGGCCAGTGCTTAATTTGAGCCGGTGGTGTCCGGTGCTCGGCACCAGCACTTAATTGTCAACACCTGCACTTATGACAGTCTGCAACATGGTGACGCTGTCTGTCTAATTTACAAATGAGCACAGCAATAGTTATTTATTAATTCATTATACATTAAAATGAACTAATATCTGCAGCCCAAGCCATTCTTCTAGTGTTGGGCACCTGATATAGTCTGAAGCGTCACACTTGTAGGTGTGTGATCGTTAGTAATTGTGTTGCTACTGTCATTGGCAGCGTTGACAGGGGCAATGGGTGGTGCAAGTGGCAATGGCCTCCTGACGAGGGCCCCAGCACTTATTTTTTTCCAAATTAAGCACTGGCATGGGCTTGTGTAGGAGTAATCTGTACTCTACAGATACAATGTTGGTTGCTGCGCAGGGGAATGAAACTGCAGTAATCTAAAGGGATCAAGGATGTAATGACCTGCACCAGTCTACTAGCTAAAAGTTTTGAAACGATCCTGTTTACAGTGTTTATGAGGAATATTGATCAGTTACAGGAGCAGAGCTCCAGTGGGTGTTGAGACTTGAGTTGTACTGTAATTGTTGTTCAGTCTAGATCAGGTGGCACAGCCCCTTTCACCACTGCCTCCTAAAACCCAGTTAGTAGATAGGGGGGTGAGGAGAGACTTAAATTAAATATAGTATTTCGGCAGAAGTCCATCTTGCTGTGGACATACTGCTTATGACCTCTTCAATTTCTTCCAGTATAATGCCATGTTCCAGCAGCTCTCTATCCTAGGCCCCAAGAACTGCAAGTGGAATATCTGTGAGTGGTGAGGAGTGCTCCTGGGTAGATTAGTCTTGTTGTGCGTAAAGTGAGCAATAGAATGCCGCACATGTAAGCATGATCTTGGCGCAGACCTGGTTATATTACCACTGGAACCTATGACATGTGGGATCACCCTAGAGGTCACATCTGTAACAACCAGCCAGATGAGAAATTTTCCACACTTGGCCCCCCATTTCATACACATGCCTGGTAGAGGTGATCCATCTCTTTGTTAAGCTAAAATTGTCTCAGAGGCTCTGTCTGCACTTAACGCTGACGCTGCAGTTACTCACCATGATTCTTTTTTTTTTTTTATTAGTTTTTCTTATATAATGATACATGCACACAGAGATTAAGCATTGATATTCATAGTTTCAATCGGTGCATATCATCTTTTTGGTATGACAGATGCATGAGGCGATATCCATTCTATATCAATGGAGGCGGTCAGACTTTCTGGAAGAGCGGGTTGTTCAAAACTGTCCGATCTATCCTCAATGTGTGGGAGGCCACTGATCTCTCACAGATTGAACAAACATGGGCTTCAATGGGATGGAGCAAAACCATGCTCACTTTGCCACTGGATTCAAGCTAGCCTGGCTGATGAGGGCTGTTAGCCCGAAACCGGTCCCAGGATTCTTGATTCCGGTCCGGGGAAGACATGGCTTGGCAGTTCGGTCTGGACTGTTCCCATGAGGCACAGGGTCAAGACTGATTTGCATATGGCTATGTCTGAACTGGGGTGGCAAAGTGAGCTAAAGAATGATGATGGATTCAACCCAGATCTGTGACTGGGGGTGAGTGTTTGGAAAGTTTCAGCACTCCGTCCATCATCTCCTTGTGTTTGCTTTGTTCGCCCTAAGTTGGCAGGGTATGCCCAGACTTGGGTCCCTTGCTCACTTTGCCACTGGATTCAAGCTAGCCTGGCTGATGAGGGCTGTTAGCCCGAAACCGGTCCCAGGATGCTTGATTCCGGTCCGGGGAAGACATGGCTTGGCAGTTCGGTCTGGACTGTTCCCATGAGGCACAGGGTCAAGACTGATTTGCATATGGCTATGTCTGAACTGGGGTGGCAAAGTGAGCTAAAGAATGATGATGGATTCAACCCAGATCTGTGACTGGGGGTGAGTGTTTGGAAAGTTTCAGCTTCAATGGGACGGGCCACCCCAATCGCAACATAGCGCAGAAATGGGGGGTGGGGACGGCCCCATGCTTACGAGACTGGGCCATAGACATGGATAGGGCAATGATTGCCGAGAAGGACGTGTTCAAGCATAGAGGATGCCCCAAGAAGTGGGACCATAAATGGGGGAAATGGAATAAATACAGAGGTGATATATGGGTATCCCCTTCCATAGAACTACAACGTGAAAGAGAATTATTGTTGGACCAGCTAACAAGCGATGCGGAGCCCACGCTCTAACTCCTGTATTCATTGACCCAATTGTATGCTTCCATCTGCTATACACGCTATTGACATACCTCTGTCTCCTTGTTCTTGAAGTTTACTGGATAGACGAGACGCTGTCACCCTGGTTCCTCTCTGGGAAATGTATGGTGCTTATTGGTATATCTCTAACAATTACAAAATGTTCCTTGATGAGTCATTCGCATAAACAGTTCAATATTTATATCGTCACATATGTGAACAAATTATTCATAAATCAGGGAAATTTCAAAACAAATGTTATAATTTTTATATATTTTATGATTTTAATTTAATCAAAATGGCAATACAAAATCTTAAAACCATGAAAAAGATATAAATACATTCATTTTTTCATGTACGGCAACAGTTGCACTACTACCTCAGTTGTAAAGCTAATAGTAGTGTTTAGACACCCTTTTGTTGAAAACTCAGTATGGATAGTCCCTTGAATAAACCATACATTGCGATCAATTCAACATTTGCATTGATTTCATTGTTCATCAACAATCACACTTTATAACAAAAAAGGGGTGTTATTGGGTCGACGTTTCGGTCTCTAAACGGCCACCAAGGTCCACGAGACCATCTTCAGGACGATATGTTGCACCATGAATCTAATGAAAATAAAAACCATCAAAAACAAACAAAATAGAAAAAACCCTGAGTTCAATAGTATCGTCTGCTCAAATCTCAATTAGACAGTAGTGTTAGATCCACCCTGTACGCAACCCCCTGCAAAACATGCAACCAGTGCACAACACCAAAATACCTAATGTGTTAGTCTAATAAACATGCACACCACTAGTGCCAGACTTACTAAATCACCAAATCATTTGTCTACTGGTGAACACCCATATTGTAACACCAAATATCAGAACATAAAAAGGTGTATCTTACTCAATGAAAGATTTCACAGGTATATATGTATATAGCCAGGCAACTGAGCCTGTTGCTGGATCTATAAACAAAAAACCCTGTAAGGTTCTAGAACTGAAATATATCAAAGGTGGCCAAACATTAATAAGAAGAAAGAAAGGACCTTATCTTACCTTCTATTGTCAAATCGAATAACTCTTATCTAAAAATCCATAAACAAAAACACAAGATTGTACCATGTGTCTACCCCATATGTATCTACCTAGAACACTAACGACTACGAAAGAATATAGTTCAGTACTTACTCAAAAGATGTGATAAATCTTTACATAATTATGGCCTGCGAACAAGAAAGCAAAAAGAACCACTCAGATAATGAACCAACCCACTTCCGAGACTTCAGAATCTAGAGCAACTCAAGAGACTACACACATATTGCAACAGCCGGTACTTACTCGTATTTAGCAGGAGTCAATCCGCTCGCGGCTCGACAAACAGTCCAAGTGCGGAAGCTCCGTAAAAGTTGACCTATAACCTTCAGCTCACGTAGCGTCACGTAATGTGTCGGCCATTTTGAGTGTATAATTTTACATCAACAACTAGGTAACTATCGTACTACGTCGACAACTCACCCAAAAACCGATACAAGTGGTAAACACCAGAATAATCACCACTGAAACAAGACTAATTGAAAGTCACCTAGAGGTTATTATGAAGTCGAGTAAAAATATAAAACCACGTATGAAATGTCATATGTCCATAAAATGGCTGGGCATGGCGTATTCCAATATGTAAAGGTGACAAAACATGTTCACATATGGAAATCAGCTCAACACCAAAAACAAGAAATTCAGAAAACTCAGAACGACATCTCAACTGTAAATCACCTAATCTACAGAGTTGCCAGAACATGCCATTCTACAAAAGAGTTCAATCCCTTTTCCACTGTCCTGGCTGACCAAATCCATCTGTTGTCCTTGAGTGTGAGCAGATGATCAACATTACGTTGTCTTTTTGAACTCTTCACAATCTCAAGGACAAACCATTTCATATCTGAAGGAGTATTTATATAATGCTCAACAAGTGGTGCCGATGTAATTTTGCAACGTATTCGTGATTGGTGCTGCATGATTCGTTTTTTCACTTCTTGTTTAGTTTTCCCAATATAAAACAAGGAACAAGGACATTGTATGCAATAAATTACATTTTTAGACAAACAGTTTGAATGATGTCTCAAAATCCATTCCTTCTCATTCAGGGTACATGATTTAACCACCGACGTAGTGGCACAGGCTGAACAATGACCACATGGGTAATGACCCACTATAGGTGTTAAGTCCCACATATTCTGTAAGGTGGTGGGGGTAGGTTCATTATACGCTCTTACCAAATGATCTCTTAAATTTCTGGCCCTTTTAAATGCAAAACGAGGTTGTTGCAATTGTGGTTCCACTTTTTGTATGAGGTGCCAGTTTTTTAACACGATCTTTCTGATTTTATTAGATTCTGTTCCAAAGGTTGTAACACAAGTAATGGAATTACATTCCTTATCTTTACGATCTTTTACTTGTAATAAGGCCTGGCGATCATAATACCAGGCGCGTTTCATTGAGCGCTTCACCAACCGATAGGGGTCATTTCTCATAACCAGCTTAGATTGTAAGACTTTTGCTTCTCTAAAGTAATCTTCCTTTCTAGTGCAATTACGCTTCAACCTCAGAAACTATCTCAGTATTATATTATGTGTCATTTATATTGTGGACCTGACCATTGATTTGACATTGCCTTGTACTCTTTCTTTCATTTGTTTAATAAAAATTGTTTATCAAAAAAAAAAAACCTGTCCGATCTAGACATACTATCCTTGCCATCATTACATGCATTAGAAGATTTTAACATGCTAGGTACATACATGACTTGTGTTAGTTCATGCTATTGCGACATAGTACGAATTCTAACAACGGCAGGGGGCTAATCTGCAAGTATGTCATATGTATCTAGCTGCGCCTTGCCAAGTGCCTAGGTTTTCCTGGCTCGCTGCGCGTCTTACTTGACACCTGATCTGCCTCGCACTACGTCATGCACTTTGCCTTGGATGTCTGTCTATGATGCTACCGTTGTTTTGCTTCAGCGTGCTATGTTGTACGATTATGTTATGCATGTACTGGGTACATTTCGTCCCTTAACTGTGGAGGAGGGTTAATAATTAAAACTGTGACAAAGTAATACCTAACGGGGTCGGGGGCTAAACTATGAGGCTGGCGCCCAAGATCACCGGAAGACGACTGTGCTGGTGTTGGTGCTTATTGTTGGTGTACTGGCCGCGGCCACTGCATTGGCTCAGGATGTGGTCAGTGCCGCATTTGTTTGGTGAGTTATTATATTTCGCACTACCTCCGCTCCCCTGCTTACCTTCGTGAGCTCTCTTCTATGTTGAGGGCCTCAAAGGTTCGCCATCTGCTAGGGTTTGCGAGGAGGGGTTGCTCACTTGTGAATGGGTCAATGCTGCTAGAATTGTGTTCCATCTGGCAGCGTTACTCACTGTGGCATTGTATGTTGAATCTGAAAGCGCCAAGACACCCACGGGTATAAGTGCGCTATATAAGTTGTAATAACATAACATAACATGATTCATAAGAGATTCTTTTTCAAGTTTAAGTACTCTGGTTTCTAAGTCAGAGATGACCTGGTTACTTGTCCTTTCTTTCTTCCTGAAGTAGGCTTTGACCTTGCCATGCAAGGTGGCCTTCCTTGAAGCCCATATCACGAACCTACGTTGAAGTTGGAATATGACGATAATTCCTTCTGAACATATTGGGCATCATGTGTTCATCCTCTCTAGGGGCTCCAAATGTAATCATCACTCACTTGAGAATGGTCTGATATTCCCCGTGGAAGAGTATGTGCCATGGAAGTATGTGGCACATTGGAGGCTGGGAAAAAGAAGGTATTGATTCTGATCATTGTTTTGTGGGCAGCTGATATGGGGGTATATCCTTTGAGCCACCCAGACCACCACAAATCGCACAATCCCTAGGACTCTGCCCAGCTTTCTAGAGCATGGTTTCCTATGGGTTCACAGCCTGGGCTCCAGTCATATCTAGCTCTAGACACATAATTACGTTAAATTGGAGGCTACCCTCTTCATCTCCTTTATTGAGCCCCAGCAACCATCCCACTCATGAAGTGTGACTTCCTTTCCCATGCAGATAGGAAGGTTAGGAAAAGTTCTGCAGAACCAGCGCTCCCCCAGAGCACGAGGCAGAGCAAACTATATATACTCTCGGTCCTAGGCCATTTCCTGCTGTGTCATCATGGTTGTGACAAATGTGCAATGGGTGTTTTTGTCTTTACTCTAGTCAATCTGGAATTCATACCGACCATCTAGACAGTATCCTCTGGTTTGGTTGTTATTGCATGCAGCAAGGGCAGGGAATTAGGAACACAAGCCCGGTCCCAGCCTCCTATAATGTGTGAGGAAGGGGGTCCATGCTCTATCATGTCGTTCCACCCTATCCTGCACCATGGCCATCAGTTTCTCAATTGCGTAGGGATTCCAGATTTTGACCCACCACAGTGTTAATGTTGGACAATTGAGCTCCTTCCACTTTTTGCCCACTGCCAATCTGCCTGCAAGTAACAGTTGGGATATGAGGAGAGGATGTAGCCTTACGGCTAGAGCAGTCGACCTCGAAGCTGGGGAACCGGGTTCGAGTCTCGGCAACGACGCTCAACATCCTGTGATTCTGGGCAAATCACTTAATCTCCCCGTCTCTAACAAAACTGAATGTGTCCTTCTGTAACGAAACTGGTGCTCATGTAAAGCGCTCTGATACCTAATTTCTCGGGTCTAGTTCGCGCTATATAAAACTCTTAAAAAAAATAAAAAATGTGGGTCAAAAGCGAAAATAAGTCCTCATCATCTACTTCTAATAGTATAATCTGGATTTCCATGGGTAGCTAGGTTCCAGTAATGTCTTTGATCTCTTGAATAACTTGTGTCCAGACGTTCTGCACCCTCTCATGTGACCACCACATATCCAGGTAGGTACCAAGGTCATGGCAGTCTCAGCTGTGTAGCTGGGGGGGTGGGGGGGAGCAGTTGGGCTGAAGCGCCCTGGGCGGCACTGTTTTTGGGGGTGGCGGAGGGGAGCAAGTTGTGTCTGTCGACTACGAGAAGGACTATTTGTGTATTTTCATAGGTTGCTTTATCAAGTTCTGGGTCAAATTTTTGTCCTGTCTGTTTGTTCTTTATGAATCCTGCTTGAGTCTATGAAATTATCAGGGGCTAAATGTCACAATGTCTTGTAGTAAGAATTCTAGTGAAAATGTTATGTCACTATTTAATAAGGCTATAGGCCTGTATGAACCACTGTTGGCTGGGTCCTTTTAGGGTTTGAATATCAAAATGAGGGTAGATTCCATCAGTGTAGGAGATACCCTTCCTGTTTGCAGAAATGTTGCGAATAGTTTAGTTAAGGGAGGGGCCATGAGGTCTACAATGCCTTATGGAATGAGTTAGAGAACCAGTCTGTGCTTGGGGGTTTATCATTAGGAAGTAATTTATTGGCGTTCCTAACCTCATCCTTGGAGATAGTGGATATCTGACTCCCTCTAGGTACGATCACATGAATCCTCTCTATATAAAGTTAAATAGAACTGTGTAAAAGGCCTTTAAGATGTCCTCGTCAGAGGTCTCAAGTTTCCCATCTGAGGTATTGATAGCCTGGATGTAGTTTCTCCTAGATTGTACAGTTTATGGGCAGCGTCTTCGACTAGAATAGCTTCCAATTCACCACTCCGCGACCTACGCTCTCTATATATGCGTCTCAATACCACTGTTTTTGTGTTTGTTCTCTAGTTGAGATATAGCTGCTCAAGCTCTAGTCATTGCCTTTTTGCTAGCCTATAAAAGGTGGTTGTATGTTTGATCAATTCCCCCTTCGTTATTGCCTTAGCAGCATCCCAAATCGTTCACCAAGAGACATCATCAGTCAGATTCTCTTGCAGGTAATTTTCAAGTGCTTCCCTTATGTTTGCTCCAAGGACAAGGTCTCCCAACCCTAGTTCATTGATGCACCACAGTCACGCAGTGGTGGAACGGGTAGGGGTCAGTTGAAGGGTCTGTGAAACCAGGGCGTGGTCTGATAGAACCTTAGCCGCAATCTCTAATGAAAGAACGGTTTGTGAGAGATTCGCTGTTATTGGAAAAAAATTGGACTTGTGAATAAGACCAGTAAACATTGGAGTAGAAAGGATATTCCAGTTTGCCTTCATGGTTCTGACACAATATATGTATCGGGTGTAGATCTAACATACCAGTTGGCAACATCGGAGGTGGGGGATCAGGACAGAATGCTAATTGGTGGCAGATCTAGATAGACTCAGATTAAGTGTAATATTGTAGTTCCCGCCCTTCACCAGGTGTTCAGAGGCAAACAGAGGAATCTCAAGGAAAAGGTTTCTGAGGAAAGGGTGCCTGTGATCATTCGGGCTGTGGATTGCAACTATTGTGAAAAAATGGCCTGTATATCATGTACTGCCATCCCACCATCTATAAACTACTTATCACTATACAGGGAGACAAACTGGTTGTGTACGTCTGATCAAATCAATAGTGCAGCTCGCGTGACTTTTGAAGCGGGGTTAGAATGAACATGTGTTGGTAAAGAATGGGATTTCAGGCATTTAATATCATGGGACACAAGATCGGTCTGCTGCAGAAACACCACATTGGCCCCCTTCAAATGGAGCCAGTGTAGGAGAGTTTTATGCCTCACTGAGGAGTTCAAACCATGAGTGTTACGTGAGTTAAAGGTGAGTGCTTTTGCACAATAGGGTTCATAGTAAAGGGGTAGAAGGTCTATCAGGACACATATCCAAGCCTCCAGTCACTTAGTTGGGTCTCTCGGGGGCATATGCGTGTTCCTGCTTGGGTTAAGCTTTGTCCAAGCATAGTGGTTCCCAGTAAATCTGTCATGTAGTTTAATGTTGACTGAATGTAAAAAAACAATTTTTTTTTTCTAAACTCATACCTTTAGTATAGATGAGTCTTTTAACATCAAGTCAAGTCAAATAAACTTTATTCGGCCAATATTGACCATAAAAGCACATAAAACGCACAAGAAATAAATACTAAAACTAGTCAGTGCATCATAAAAGGACAGACTAATATTTCATATACAATTGCCAATGCAAATCACTGAACCATCTAAACCCTTTACATAGGCTGTGTTTAACAATCTGGGGGTATTGACTCAGACAGGAGGGAGACTAAACTTTAACAGACCTTTAAAGGGCATTATTATACAGTACATAGTTTTTTATAAAGTAAAGGCCACTAATATAATATGATAAAATTTCTGAAACCAGCTCAGTGCATAAAAAACCAGAGAAAGATATGTATATTTTATCTCATTTAAACTTTGAACAGTTTTTTTCTTTGCACCCGATAAAAAAAACTAGCAACACCAAAACCAATCAAGGGTGAAGACAATATTTGCAAGTATATCAGAGCTGGCTTCACTTGTGCAAAATTACAGCGCTGTAAAAGTGGTAAGATATATTTTTTCCATAGGTCACTATAAAATTCACAAAAGAAAATAAAGTGTAAAAGATCTTGTTCCAAAAAATCATCACAAGAGCAAGGCTTTAGGGCATCCGGCTTAAGAAAGCCCTTAGGGACAGATAGGCACCAGTGCATATAATTAAACCTGAACCTAATTAAAAGAAAACGATGCTGTGGGTTATTAATATAGTTCCAATAGGGTTGTTCTAAGGTCCCTGGGCTCAATATTGAGTATTGCCTTATCGTGGGCTTGGTGAGTTCCCTGTTTTCCCTTTCTGCCATCCTCATGGCATGTTGCCGAATATAATTTAACTTTATCACTAATCACCGTTCTTAGAAAGGTGGGGGCAATCCCCAAAAGTGTTGGTTACCATCCGATGGGGAAGAAGAGAAGAAGAAATTGTAGAGGCAGGGTCAGAGACATTGAAGAGTATAGGAGCAAATAATATTGCGGAGGTGAAATAAGGTGGATCCCTTCCCACCTTATCAGGAGCTAACAATATACTTGCGTTATCAGATGTAGTGTAAGCTAGCAAACTCAGTACTTGGTGAGCAAAGGTCAAAGCCAGTACTTCAGCTTGAGTCCATTTCTGGTTCCCCCTCTAGAGGATCTCTTCTCTAGGCTTTATTTGCAGATTTCCTCATGGCATTTCTGGACTGTTATTTCCGCCATGTTGGACGATTTTCCTCTCCTGGTCCACCTGAGGATTCAGGACCAGGTTCAGAATCTTTACCACCTCCTCTTTTGAGAATACTGTCACTGACTTGCCTTTCAAAGAGTTCAGTCTGAATGAAAACCCCCATTATTAGAGAATGTGTTTGCTCCAGAGGTTGTCAGTCGCCACGTTTAAAGATCTGAATTTCCTCAGTCATAGCTGAGAGATCCTGAAAGGAGTGATCATCGAGTACTTATACACAAAAGGGGCCAGTGGTGTGGGTGCTTGTAAGATCTCCTCTTTAATTTTAAAGAAAGGAAGTCAGTTTATTCTTAGTTTCGAAGGCATTGAATAGTCAATGAGTCCTGTTCAGGTTGATCGCGTGGTTATCTGAGTGCTTTAGTATGAAGTTATGAGGGCGTTAGTTCTTTGTTGTTAATTGTTGTTCAGGCAATCGAGTAGCCTCTGCTGTTGGTACTCTAATTGGTGTACTCTTGTTACCAGTTCATAGCTTCAATGAGTTTTCACAGCAGTGGTTTCCTCTAGCGGGTCCACTCTCTTTTCATTCCACCTTTAGGAGAGAATGATCGAGTTCCAAGTTGGCTTTGGAGAAATCACGGGGTATGGCAGACATTTTTTTTTCTCTTTCCCTGTCCCCTGAGATTAGGGAGTTTCTCCTGGCTCAGCCTCACCGCCAATTGATCCACTCAGTAATTTATTATAAGTTCATCATAATCTATCCTGTTCTCAGTGTTTTCGGTTTTCCCATTAGGACTATTGCCTACTTATATACGCCGTATTTTTTAGATAAAGTTACCTTCACCTCCATGAACCTCTATTTGGACCTCCTTCCTCATTAGAATTCACTCTAGCCACCCTCAGAATGGATTTAAGTCCTGACCCCACAGGTTCCAATGCCTTCAGTATCAATTATCCGCCTAACCTCTCCAAAAATGCGGCCAAAAAGCACAAACATCGCCTTCTTAAAGCCAGACCTGAAACATTAATCTCAGACCTCTACCTCTGTGCAAACAAGGGTATTCTAGTTAATGACTTCATCTTCTATACCAGAAAACGGGCATGTTGGCGGAATGTCCTCTACTCCATGCTTTGAATAACGGGTACTAGGAAAACCCCACATGGTCTCAACTTAACAGCGTCGCCCTCGCCTATCTTCAAAGCAAATGCTACCATCACCCTGTACAACAATGGTATCATCCTAATCCAAGCCTCTAATGTCAATATTGCTAAAATGGACAATATCTTCCCTACACTCAAAAAAGCAGTGACCGCTAAATCCACTGATCCCTACCCATACCCTACTAGTACACAGTATTTAACCAGATCACCCCTCACCACATCCGGGAGTACTCCATTCTCTCATAACTATACTCCCTCCATAGCTGATCTCGGAGCCTTTCAGTCCCCCTATGGATTGTATCAACTCAATCGACCACCGTCTCAGATGATTGGCGGGCTTACGGGCTCACTCAACTCGCCGATCTCAAGACAGATACACAGTGATTCCCGAGTTGAGATGTCCCCTCAGGCCCTACCGCCTTTGCTCTCTACGGATGAACCCCCTTCCATGATCCCACTGTGTACGTCACCTTCTATGTCGGAGTACAGGCAACGGCCCTCCATGGATCATGATCAATTGTCCCTCCACCCTCTCACCTTCCCCAGCCACGCTATCCAAGCGAACTGGAACTTTGCTAAACTCTAATGACCAACTCACCCCCCGGAACATTGCATTACAGCCATAGACCTTTCAGACCTGCCTCGAGGCCACTCCCCTCCGCCGGATCTCTCCACACTACCTCTATCCTGCACCCAACACTCTGACTTGGCGGTGCGCCTGGACGAGATATCTCTCCAATTGCACCTTCTCTCCTATGAACTTCAGGAACTGAAAGCCCTCTCAATGAAGCATCTCCCCCTGCTCAGCTCTCTCATTTCCCTTGGAAAGCTGCCCACAGTCCCCGCTAGCGTTATTTCTGGCCCTGTCCAGCACTCCTCGCACCCTATCACTAAAACCTTACCCCTCCCAAACGCCCCTTCCCGTCCCAGGAGAACGAAGGCCGCTCTTGTGACCAATGATACCGATGATTTACTCATCTCTTACTCGCTCACTCTAGACACCGACAAGACTCCTCTGGGTCAGATTCAAGCCATTCCTGCTGACCAGCACAGAGAACCCTCACATAACCTCAGAGTCATAAATAGTGACAACCTCAAGCGAGTGAACATCATTTAGACTCAAACCTCCCACACGCAGGTACGGCTAAAATGCGTACTACTCAATTGCAGATCAGCCAGTAAACACTCCTCCGATATCTTCGACCTCATCCAAAACAATGAGCTAGATATCATCATCCTCACGGAAACCTGGCTTAATCCCTCTTCCACCCCTATCCTAGACCTCTTAGTTCCTCCTAGCCATGACATAATTCATCTAAACAGATCTAAGAAGCAGGGAGGTGGCCTAGCTTGTATACACCAGAATACACTCTCGGTCTCCCACACTGAGACCACCACGCCATCCTCCAGTGAATACCTTTGCCTCAACATTTCAAGTAGCCTCCTCCCAGTGTGCAAACTACATACATTCTATCACCTCCCCCCCCGGGGACAATCTCTCCTGCATCGAACAAATAATGGAAATCATCTCTTGCAACGTCGACTCCTCAGTGTCCCAAATCTTCCTCAGTGATTTCAACCTTCACTGGTCTAACCCCAATGACCAAGCAGTAATATGCCTCAAATCATTCCTATTGGATCACAAGCTGACCCAATTCTGTGACCGACCAACTCATAACAAAGGAGAAATTATGGACCTCATAATCTCAAAGGTAAACACCATCACACTGGATGCCATTTCCCCTTGCGATTGGTCCGACCATTTCAGCATCTTCTTCTTTATTAACAGGGAGGTGTCCCTGAGGAGGGATCAACCAAAGAAATTAAAGCTATGGAAAAGGGACCTCAGAAATATCAATACGGCTGAACTAGCAACCCATTGTAAATATGCCTTGTCTTCCCAAGTTGACATTACAGAGGTTCATGCACCCACTGACTTCTATAACTCTACTATCTCTAGTATCATGGATTCCATAGCCCCACTTCAACAAAAAAATGCCTCTACAAAAATCTCCAAACCTTGGTTCAACGACAACCTAAATTCGGAACGCCGCAACTTAAGGGCAGTTGTACGATCCTGGAGATCCAAACCATCCTCGGATCATCTAAAAGTCCTTAGATCGGCAAGGAGCTCTTATAACAAAAAAATCAAGATTGCTAAGGCCGACTACTTCAGATCCCAACTTAATCAAGCCTCAAATCGCCCCAAGAAACTTTTTGAAATTGTTAAACAACAATCGGTGGAAGCACCCAACCGCCTTGACCCAGGAGACAGCCCACCCTCTTGCGACGAACTGGCTGCTTTCTTTACGGAGAAAACTAGACTTGTCAGTACTGATCTGGAATCTAAGAAGGCCCTTCTTCAATCCTACGGGTTTGTGTCTCCTCCGGCCCACTTGGAGATGATCGAGCCAGTTAATCTTAGCACCAAGAACAATGCCTCATGGTGTACCTTTACTCCCCTCAGTGAAAGAGACATTCACAAGATTCTTCTTAGTATCAACCCATCCAATCATTTCAGCGACCCGCTGCCACCACCCATCTTCAAAGAAATCAAGGATGCCTTCATCCCCCTTTGGACAAAGATTGTCAACGCTTCACTGTCTCAAGGTACGATCCCGGAATGCTTAAAAGCAGCTCAGGTTTTACCCATTCTAGAAAAAACTAATGTAGATAGAGCTGATCTTAACAACTTCCGCCCTATCTCCAACATCCCCACTCTGGCTAAACACCTAGAAAAATGCGTCCAATCGCAACTCTGCGCTCACATTGAGAATTTTCAACTCCTGGATCAACATCAATCTGGCTTTCGGAGTGGTCACAACACAGAATCGGCACTCACTCACGTTATGGATGGCATTTTAAAAATGCTTGACCAAAATGAATCTTGCCTCCTAATCCTCCTTGACCTTTCTTCTGCGTTTGACACTGTTAACCACAACAACCTCTTATCCATTCTTGAGGACAGGATGGGCCTCTCTGGTCCGGTTCTGCAATGGTTTGCGTCCTTCCTTCACCACAGATCCCAAAGAGTCAATCTCTTTCCCAGCCCTCAACAGTTTCCATGGGGGTCCCACAAGGGTCTGCATTATCTCCCATACTCTTCAACATTTTCTTGGAACCATTAGCTAATGCACTAAACTCCTCGAACATTCTTTTCCATATGTATGCGGATGACACGCAACTTTACCTGAAAATCACCTCCCCTGAAAATTTCACATCACTCAACACTACCCTGACGAATACTCAAAACTGGCTAACTGAGAACCACCTCCTGCTTAACACCTCCAAAACTGAATTCCTTCTCATATCTCCTCCTAATCACACCCCCAAGACAGACCTCTGGATGAAGCACCTCACAGCCTTCAACTGCTCCCCCAACATTATTGATTCAGCCAAATCTCTCAGAATCACCCTGGACATGCACTTGAACATGAAGAATCATATTAGTAAGGTGTGCAAGGGTGCTAGTCACCAGATGAGGATACTTGGGCATCTCAAACCATTCCTTCCACAAGTTGATTTCAAGCAGGTGGTCCAATCGCTTGTTTTGCCGAGGCTTGACTATGGCAGTGCTACGCTCTGTGGCCTCCCCAAATATACCTTGGCCCCACTAAGGGCTTCCTTGAATGCCGCTGCAAGATTGATTATGGGTACAAAAAGAAATGCTCACATATCCCCAGTCTTAAAATCCCTAAATTGGTTGCCCTACGAAGCAAGAATACAGCCAAAGATTGCTTGCATGACTCACAAAGCCCTCCATTTCAAAACCCCCTGTTACCTGGCTCAAAAGCTTGAATTATCCGGTGGTGGTAGACCATCAAGTAGCGCAAACTCTTTCCTCTTGAAACCACCGATTTTTCGCAAAAAGAGAACGAGTCACAGAGCTTTCTCAGGCTCTGCCCCAAAGATCTGGAACTCTCTCCCACCGGAAGTCCCCAGAATCTCCTCCACGGTTGTTTTCAAAACGGAAGTAAAAATAATCCTGATGAACAAGTTCTTGCCTTAATTGGCCATAGACCGTCTGTTTTCATTGTATTGGACATACACCTTGAAGCCCAGAGTCGGCTGCTATACCCCTATTAGTAATTGTTTGTTCCTCCCCCAGTTTGCTATGTGATGTTCTTTTTACCCCCTTTGGCATTGTTCTTGCTTGCATACCTAATTGATGCCTGTCTTTCCCTTATTATTTCCTACCCTCCAAATGTGAAGCGCTCTGATACCCATCTGGGTCATGTTCGCGCTATATAAAACTTTATAAATAAAAATAAAAATAATTAGTTTTCTTGAGTTCAGACATCAGGAGATGTATGTCTGCCTTTGTAACTTGTCCGCCCCCCTCCGGGTGATATGTGTCCTCTAAGGGAGCACCAGATAAGTTTTGTTTGGCGGATTGTTACTGGGCTCCCAAAAATTCTTTAATGTTGGTTGATTTCTGGGTTTTGGGTCTGGCAGCTGACATGCTCCAAAGTCAAAGGGGAGAGTACCTCAGTTGATAATTGTAGGAAGGCTTTGACTTGTTCTCCCTGGTGGGTTCTATAGAACAGAGTAGTGTCCAGATAACTGCAAGAAAGGACGAGCTGCAGATAGGGACCTGATTCTGGTATGCAGTTCATGCCAGTTCTCAGGCACCTATTTTCTCTTGCTACACTACAAATTAGGGCCAGTATGGTCACCAGTGGAGACCGGGCGGAAAAGAGGTTACACGCCTGTGAAGCTCACAGTGTGTTCTTAGATCAGTGCTCTTTCACCTGGGCTGTCCAGGCAGTGCATCCGAGTTAGATGGGCCCACCTGTTCACTCGTCTCGAGGACGAGTCATATTGTCGCTGACAGGAGCTGCTCTCCGAGGAGAGCTGTGGGAAAAGCTAGGCAGGCGTATACCCTAGTGGGCTCCCAGCTGGCCCAAGGGCATTCACACCCAGGGTCCCAGGACCACAGATGCACGGTTCAATGAGGCAGGCAGCCACCGGCACATCTCTGCGAGGGAATGTCTCCACAAGCCCAGTAGCCATTAGCCATCTGCGGTCAAACTAGCAGACTTGCTTTGGCGCCATCATGGATCTCACATCGACACCAGGGGAGCCCTCCACAAACTACTATTTTTATGTAATTAGAAGATCTGTCAGGGCTCACTGACTGAATTGCCAGATTTTTCAGAGCTTCAGGTGCCGCCACATATGGTTTTTAGTCAGTTTGATGCAAGCAGGTTTCATTTTATAACAGTCTTTTTATACTGGGGGAAGAAGTTCGGTTGCAGAGCTCAGCGAAGACATGTTGGCATTGGGTGGTCACTGTGATCACGCTACTGAAGATTTCCTTTTTTTAACCCTGTCTTTGTGCACTTTAGCTTTTAAGCACACAATCAAGAGTCTCCCTGCCTTGTTGCCTGAGGAATAGAATTTCTGTTGTGTTCTTAGGCGTGGATACTCTGCTCTAAGGCAAGTAATTTGTCTTGGGCACTAAGCGCAAGTACCTTGCATCAAATCTTTTTCGAGGAAGTTCTCTGGTGTTGCCCCTCCAGATCTGCTAATTGAGACTCTAGTTATGCGCTCAGCTCTCATTCATTTCAGGTGTGATACTACTGCTATTAGTGTGCCCCTGAGGAAATAACCTGTGTAAAAATTTTTGACCAAAAAGTTAATTTCCTCTTGTACCTCTAGGTGAACCACAGGGTCGTGCAACAGATTCTCGTTAAGCCCCTCTGTGAAAGACCTGGGTGTGTATTGCAGTTTGTGGATGCTAACAGTAATTGGTGTGTGATCCAAGAGGGCCACGTGGTCTATAGAAACTTCCAAGATATGCAGAGTCAGTCTAGGACAAGCAAGGAAATAATCCAGACAGGCTTTGGCTCTGTGCGCTGCTGAGTAAAAGATGTGGTCCATGTCATCAGGGTGAGATTCCCTTCAAACACTCAATATGCCTATGTCATGTAGCCAGTTCTTGAAACAAGTAGTTGTTGCACCTCTCTTTTGAATTTGTTACGGAATCGGTCTTTGGCATCATTCATAACTAAATTCAGGTCCCCCCTGTTCTCTACTCGCTTCCTGTGTATTTCATGGCCTTGGATATTTCCGTTTTTAGGTAGCATTTTTAGTTGCTATTTGGGCCATATAAGTTCACTATAGTGTACAGTTTTGTGTCACTTTTTATAACCATACCCAGCATCCTTTCTGCTTAATCGGGGACCACAGACTTCACCACTCCATCAAAGGAACAACTACATAGTATTGCCACTCCTGCTTTCTTCATATTAGAGAAAGTAAGAAACTGAGATGGTGAAGAATTTCAGTTCCATTCTGGGGCTGTTGTGTTGGATTAGATAGGGCTCTTGGAATAAGCATGTCAGCCCCACTGGTTTTTACAGATTGGTAACCACTAGTCTCATCACAGGAGAGTTCAAGCCCTTAACATTGAAACTAATAATTTTAACCATGTTGATGGTGATGTTTCATGCCTAAAATGCAGTTACCATTTCTCGTGTCTTAATTCTGACCGTTCTGATGTTCTCTGCTGTTTGACCTCCTCCAAGATACATTAGTAACCATATCATTCTGGCACCCCCACTTCCCCACCCCTAACTTTAAATCCAACAAGCGTAAGCCTGCTTTAGAATGTGACGAATATCCTGCCCACCATGTTACTTGGGCCACTGAATATAATGCACTTGTAATACGGATGACAGGATATCCGTAACGTTTGTGACAGAGTTACCCATCTGACAAACTCTGAATCAGGCCCTTTGGCTTAAGCTGTCATCAACATTTATGTGTGGTCTTGCCTTGGAATATGCCAACCAGCTACATTGAGGAAGTCATGTTTGTTGCTTTCCCCAAGTGCCAAGTTACGATCTTCCCCTCCACTAAAGTTCCCCAAAGGTTGTCAACTTGAAAGTCACCTTTCCAAACGTGAGCACAGAAGCCACCTCCTTGCTCTCCCAAAGTGACGTCAGCCATCTTCTCTCAGAGGCAGACCACTGTAAGTCATCCCCACCCAAAAATACTCATGAACTCTTCATTCTCTGCTGCATGCTCCTCTTCTTATCAAGTGGCAGGCTCCAGTACTAATGATTCTTAGGTGGGCCCTCAGCATGTCAAGTGTATTCCTGTCTCTCACTCGGCCTGCCTCACAGATTTTCTCAACTTTATTAGCTTTTTCAGTGTCCCCTACCGGTGGGGAGAAACCCTTTCTCCCTTTTCATATTACCTTCCAAAGGTTGTTTTATACCTTGTGTGGCTTTAAACCCTAAGATTTTTGGGCATCTGTTACAGTTTTGACAAGATGTCTTTGGTCATTCCATATAGAGATCACTGTAAAAGGGTTTCTTGATTAGTATGATGTATTATGCTTATGGAGGATATTTGTGATCTCTTTGTTCCTCTTCTATCTTGTAGTGTAAATGCAATTATGGCTAGGTTTGTGGCCTTGATAAGAGCCAACTTCCATAAATCTGATTATGAAAAAGCAAACACAAGGCACGGTATGCCCAGACGTGGGTCCCTTGCTCACTTTGCCACTGGATTCAAGATAGCCTGGCTGATGAGGGTTATGAACCCGAAACCGGTCCCAGGATGCTTGTTTCCGGTCCAGGGAAGACATGGCTTGGCAGTTCGGGCTGGACTGTTCCCATGAGACACAGGGTCAGACTGATTTGCATATGGCCATGTCTGAACTGGGGTGGCGGATTGAGCTAAAGAATGATGATGGATTAAACCCAGATCAGTTGACTGGGGGTGAGTGCTTGCAATGTTCAACACTCCGTCCATCATCCCCTTTGGTTTTGCTAAGTTCGCCCTAATTTGGCAGGGTATGCCCAGACGTGGGTTCCTTGCTCACTTTGCCACTGGATTCAAGATAGCCTGGCTGATGAGGGTTATGAACCCGAAACCGGTCCCAGGATGCTTGTTTCCGGTCCAGGGAAGACATGGCTTGGCAGTTCGGGCTGGACTGTTCCCTTGAGGCACAGGGTCAGACTGATTTGCATATGGCCATGTCTGAACTGGGGTGGCGGAGTGAGCTAAAGAATGATGATGGATTAAACCCAGATCAGTTGACTGGGGGTGAGTGCTTGCAATGTTCAACACTCCGTCCATCATCCCCTTTGGTTTTGCTAAGTTCGCCCTAAGTTGGCAGGGTATGCCCAGACGTGGGTCCCTTGCTCACTTTGCCACTGGATTCAAGATAGCATGGCTGATGAGGGTTATGAACCCGAAACCGGTCCCAGGATGCTTGTTTCCGGTCCAGGGAAGACATGGCTTGGCAGTTCGGGCTGGAGTGTTCCCATGAGGCACAGGGTCAGACTGATTTGCATATGGCCATGTCTGAACTGGGGTGGCGGAGTGAGCTAAAGAATGATGATGGATTAAACCCAGATCAGTTGACTGGGGGTGAGTGCTTGCAATGTTCAACACTCTGTCCATCATCCCCTTTGGTTTTGCTAAGTTCGCCCTAATTTGGCAGGGTATGCCCAGACGTGGGTCCCTTGCTCACTTTGCCACTGGATTCAAGATAGCCTGGCTGATGAGGGTTATGAACCCGAAACCGGTCCCAGGATGCTTGTTTCCGGTCCAGGGAAGACATGGCTTGGCAGTTCGGGCTGGACTGTTCCCATGAGGCACAGGGTCAGACTGATTTGCATATGGCCATGTCTGAACTGGGGTGGCGGAGTGAGCTAAAGAATGATGATGGATTAAACCCAGATCAGTTGACTGGGGGTGAGTGCTTGCAATGTTCAACACTCCGTCTTTCATCCACTTTGGTTTTGCTAAGTTCGCCCCAAGTTGGCAGGGTATGCCCAGACGTGGGTCCCTTGCTCACTTTGCCACTGGATTCAAGATAGCCTGGCTGATGAGGGTTATGAACCCGAAACCTGTCCCAGGATGCTTGTTTCCGATCCAGGGAAGACATGGCTTGGCAGTTCGGGCTGGACTGTTCCCATGAGGCACAGGGTCAGACTGATTTGCATATGGCCATGTCTGAACTGGGGTGGCGGAGTGAGCTAAAGAATGATGATGGATTAAACCCAGATCAGTTGACTGGGGGTGAGTGCTTGCAATGTTCAACACTCCGTCCATCATCCCCTTTGGTTTTGCTAAGTTCGCCCTAAGTTGGCAGGGTATGCCCAGACGTGGGTCCCTTGCTCACTTTGCCACTGGATTAAAGATAGCCTGGCTGATGAGGGTTATGAACCCGAAACCGGTCCCAGGATGCTTGTTTCCGGTCCAGGGAAGACATGGCTTGGCAGTTCGGGGTGGACTGTTCTCATGAGGCACAGGGTCAGACTGATTTGCATATGGCCATGTCTGAACTGGGGTGGCGGAGTGAGCTAAAGAATGATGATGGATTAAACCCAGATCAGTTGACTGGGGGTGAGTGCTTGCAATGTTCAACACTCCGTCCATCATCCCCTTTGGTTTTGCTGAATTATGTCTTCCATGCACATGGGTCAGAATGTGCATTGAGGCCTGCCTTCGTTGGCTATCCAACTCTGTTCTGTGTGCGTGGTTGAGGCATATTGAGGGTTTATACAGACGTTTTTTAGTTTGAGATGGAGGTTTTGCATGAAGGTTTGAATGTTTGACTATAATGCCTCATTCGAAGGCCTTGGATTCTGATGATCTGCCTCGACCTATTTTTCAGATCTTGTTTAAAGCTAGCTTGTTGTAATGTTATTCTTACGTTAAAATTCTGATACCCATGTGGTGGCTCTCGTCTGACCTTTTATCCAGTGTGCCTTCCAGGTCATTCATTATGGTCCCCAAATCATTTATGTCATGTTGCATCTCCTTGAGCAATTTTTTTAAGGTCACGTCTGATAGTGCTCACCTTCTCCTTGATTTCCCACTAGATTGATGCTGAAAGTCTTGGGTTAGTTGACGCCTGCTGGTTGGTCCTGAACTCTCAGTTGAAGTTAAAGTGGAAGCCATAATTTTCTCTTGCCTCACTGTTTTTCCTCCTTTGCTAGTCAATAATACTTTAATGGAGGAATCTCTGTGGCTTCTACCTTTTGCCATGCTGTGGGTAGTGGGGCAGATCAGGGTTACCAATTCTTTGGGAGATGTTGTTCAGAACAGGGTCCCCTTTGTCGCCCAATCAGCCTGATTTTTGGAAGCATTGAAATCTAGGAAAGTAGGAAAGCCCCTCCACCACACTCAAACCTCCACCGAGCACCATAGACCACCAGACCAATCTCTGATCTTGGAGGAGGCTTTTACAGCACACAGAGGAGGCCTTTTCCATGCCTTGGATCCCCTTGAGCTCACCAATATGTTCTTCATGTGAGCCTTTATTCTGATGTAGCAGCTTCCTGGTGCTCTGCTTTCCACAGGTATCACCTACAGTTCTTAAGCCAATGTGAAGGCTCCTCTAGCCCCCATCCTGGCCCTGAGGCTGCTCTCTCAGTTAAGGCGCCTTGCTGGGTCTTCACAGGCCCACAAAATCAGAGGCACCCTTTCAAAAAGATCTCCCTGTCTGTAGGTATAATGGGTCTGCCAGACTTTGCCTCCAATTGTGTGCCTCATAGCCTACTTCTTCTGTGTCAGAGAATAATTACAGAGGGAACTGGTGTGCCCCAGGGTGGCATCCATGTTTTCACGGGCTTTCAGCTGGTGCTCCACCAGCTCTCCAATCCTTGTGGGCCTTCAGGACCAAAAGCAAGTTCATGTGCCACCTTCGGGAGAAAAGGTCCCCCTCTGCCAAGCAACAAGCTGGCTGGGCTCACTCTATTCTTCTGAGAAAATGTTGCTGCCCCCAGCTTCTTTTGCCAATGGTTATTGTGGTGCGGACTGTCAGGGGAGGCGCTGACTCACTGTACAGTTTGGGCTCCATTGCCCTCCAGTGTGGTTTCTGGCTGCTTCACCGGGGATCCCTAGAACCAACTCCTGCTGCCGCTAGACCATGCAAACTGCAGGTACATACATTGTATTTCCTTAGAGGCTCCCACCATCCGAAGCCCGAAAGACAGGCAGCTACGACAGCCACAGCCACTGCCAAGATGTTGCCCATTCTCATGTCTGGGCTGAGTCCCTTGAGGGTCTGCAGAGTTGCAGGAATCTTCACTCTCTAGCACCTTTGAGGTCACTGCGTATGTCAGGGGTGTGCACATCAGGTTCACCCCTTCTGAAGGCACCAATGGAAGCAATAAGATAGGAGAAGGAGTGGAGCCTGTAGTCTCTCGTCCTCTACTCATCCTGAGCCTGTGGAAGCTGGAGCCAGCCTTTGGGCCATTTTAACAGCAAACAAGGTTTCAGAGCAAGAACTGCCAGGATTTTGGTGAGGAAGAGCAAGAATGCCGTCTCATTTTCTTCAAACAATGTGTTATAGAAAGCTAAAGGCTGTGGATACAGATGAAACACTGTAGGCAGCCAAGTAAGAGACTCATCTTCTGTCCTATCATAGGTCAATGACAGAGTAACACAGTTTCTGCCTAGCTGGTTTCAGTTGACTCAAAATGCCTTGGCTTTGGAAATGGTGGGCTTTAGTATGGTCTCATCCAAATTTCTTGCTCACCTTTTTTCTGTAGAGGATGGTCAAATGGTTTGAAAAGAGATTCACTGCCAAATGTTCAGAATTAAAACATTGCTGCATCTTTGCCTTGTACAGAGAAACTTGAAATTGCATGTAATTATAAAATCTTAGAGTTGTCAAATGCTTTGTTTTCTTGAGGGCGCAATTTTCGACCGTTTGCTGCAAACTACCTCTAAGTACAATGCCCCCATTCTTGGCAAAACTCCAGGAGCAAATTAGCGTGCAAGAGGTTCTAACAGGTTTTTCCCCCTTCTTTTTATTGAAGATTTAGTCATAATACAGTGGGTAGAACAGCCATGGAATATTATGAAACTTTCCGTTATATTGTGCTGATCTTGTGACATGCAAACATTTCTAAGTATCAATATTCTTGCAAGCGTTGATGCTGAAAGTTCCACCAATAATGGAAGAAAGAAAATGTAATAAAACAAGTAAACAGAGAAACAACAAATAGCATTGGCTTGCAAGTTTAACTGATATGTTTGGTGCAGTTCATCACATCAGAGGAAGACAACTGTCATGGTAGTTTAGTGACATTGCAACCAGATGATAGAGCAGTACTGGTGGTCCACAGGCAATAAAACAGTAGATGTTCTGTTGGGTTGAAGCAGGTACGTCTTCATCTAACCTCACCGCGGTTACCTGAGTGCGCAGATATTGCATCAATGGGGACCAGATATCCTTTGGCAGTGATTGTGTTGGCATTATTTCCCAGTACAGGGTGTGCTGGTCCTGGCAGTAAACCTCATCTGCCAGCCAGTCTGTTACACATGGCAAAGTGCGGTGTCCACATGTCATTCCCACTCTGCGCTTAGCCAACAGCAGGAGAAGCGCAGTCAGCCTACGCATGTCCGGTGGTACCTCTTGCACGAATCCTAATAGCCCCACCTGGGGGATCGCTCAAGAGGGCATCCCAAAATGCTATCAAGGTTAGTAAAAATCTCTTCCCAGTACGCAGAGATGCCCGGGCACGACCAGACTAGATGTAAAAAGTCAGCATCTGGGAAATGTCATCTGTTACAGCTGGAGTTCGTACTAAGTCCCTTTCTCACCATTCGCACTGAGGTGTAATATAGTCTGTGAATAAATTTAAAATGGATGAGGCAAAGTCAGTAATTAGGAGACAGAACACGCGCCTGTGCACAGCAGTAATACCATTGGGCGTCAGTCAGTGGTGGTGTGATGTTGGCAGCCCAGGCTCCCCTACTGCTTGGGCGCGTATTAGTGCCGATATTTGCATACTGGTATATAGTTTTGTGGCGAGTCTACTTGGTGAGGGGGAGGTAAGAAATGCTTCTAGCACCTGAAATGTTGACGGGGCATCGGAGAACATAGTATGTAATGTGCGAATAGCGGTGCGCAATTGGTAATAAGTAAAGTATCAAGAAGTGTGGCAGTATCGGCCTGCAAAGCATCTTGAGGTGCTATGAATGTATCGCTAGGATAGATTGCATCCACGAAGGTGAGACCGAGACTACGCAACCTGGAACAAGTACATGGATTGCATGTAATGGGCAGTAAAAGGTTTCCGATAAGTGGCACCGAAGGTGCAAACAAATGATCTACCTGCGCCCGGCGTCGCTATTTGTATCCACGCATAAACCGTGCAAGCCACTGTGGCGACTTGTGTGCATGGGCATGTCGGGGTCCAGAACAATGGCATTTGCAGGGGGCAAGGGGCCACATAATCACTTTCAGGAGCTGTGTGTGCCATAAATGGTGTTGGAAACAGCCAATGATGTGCGAATTGCGCCTGGGCGGAGAAAGAATAAAGGTCCAGATCTGGGGCTCCAAGGCCACCCTGTTCGAAGGGGAGTGTCAGAATCTCCCAGGCAATGCACGGTTGAGAGATTGCCCAGGCCAGTGAAACAAGATGAGACTGGAGCTGGCAGCGAAAATAGAGAGGCTGGGGAAGTTGTAAATTTATAAATAGGTAAAGAATCTTAAGCAGGATAATCATTTTTGTTATGGCCAGACGTCCTGTCAGAGATAACGGGAGATGTTTCTATCTAACCAGTCTTTCATCCAGCCAGTTCAACAGTCGACCATAATTAGTCTTCCACAACCCATCAATATTCCTACTAAGTCATACACCCAGATATTTGATCCCACCCTCTGCCTAGCCAAGGGGGAATTCCGAGACAGTTGAAGGGGTAGCTTCTGTCAGCGAGAAGATAATGTACCAATGCCAGACACCCCCCCCCACCACCACCAAACCTGATAAATTCCCTGATGAGCGAGTCTAGATTAACATCTGGATTTTTGATGTACAAAGTGACATCGTTGGCATATAGCGACACCAAGATTCTTCAAGAAAAGAATGCTAGACCCTATTGCGCATGGTATTGGCAGCAAGTGGCTCCATCAAGATCACAAAAAGTATAGGTAACAGGCAACATCCCGGCCATGTGCTGCGGGTTATCGCAAAGGCGTCAGAAACACAACCATTGATACGCAGATGGGCCATGGGCTGAGAACAAAACAGGCCTATGGATTTAAGGAAGGATGCGCCTAGACCGAGGTGCTCAAGGAGAGCAAATAAGTATGGCCATTCGAGGTAGTCGAATGGCTTAGTGGAAAAAAATACAGCTACGGCATGAAGGATAGGGTCAATAGTTAGGAGTGTGGCAAAGAATATGCGAAGATTATGCAAAGTAGATCTGCCCAGAAAGAACCCTGCCTGATCAGGCCTCACCATAGTAGTGGAAGAAGTCAAGAAGCAAGCAGCTTTGCGAGTATTTAGTTATCCATATTGATTAAAGAGAGTGGTCTATAGGAATTGCAGCAGGAGGGATCCTTGCTCGGCTTAAGTGCAGTAACGATAAGTGCTTTGCGCAACGAGGGTGGCAAAATGCCTGATGTGAGAGCCTCTGCACATACCTCCAGTAGGTGCGGAGTAAACAGGGTAGCGAATTCTTTATAGAATGCGGCTGGAAGGCCATTAAGACCCGGGGCCCTGGCCGCAGGCATAGAGCAAATCACCTCGATAATTCCTTCAGATAGCGCCTCTGCCCCTCATCGAGCCATAAGAGTTGGATAATCAGTGAGACCCAGCGGGACCGAGTCCGGCCTGGTACAATAGAGGGTCGAGAAAAAGGATGTCATAATCTCCTGGACCGCTGCAGTGCCTGTGTGAGTGCCTGTATCCTCACAGCTCACCTTTGTGATGTAGTCACACGCCCAGGGATTTTGCAATAACTGAGCTAGGGTCCTACCGGGCCTATCTCCCTCTCCAAAGTGACGAGCCCATGCCTTCCGCCACAAATAATGCAGTTCCCATTGAGCGGCATCCTTGTATTCTGCTAATCTACCACGTTTGTCCACAAGAAGCTGCGGATTGCGCCCAGCATAGACGCGAGCCTCCAGGTCTCGATTGCCACGCTCCATACGTGACAGGTCCCTGCGCAGCGCACGGAATACACCCGCCTGCTTAGCAATGCAGGCTCCCTAATAACCACCTTGAATGCCTCCCATAGTTTGGTCCTGGAGATGTTCTCCTCATCGTTATGTTCAAAGTATTCCATTCGTCGTTTGTATATCCTCGCGAAACACCTGATCACGAAGCGCTCCCAGAGGGAGCCGCCAAGAGAATGCCCAGGAGGCAGCATCCGGCAGCTGAAGCTCTAACTGACCCATGATCAGAAAGCATGTGCATGAAGTAGGATGCTCACATCAACCATGACACTGCGTCCCGTGAAATGAGCCAATAATCCAAACGCAGCCACAGAGAGTGTGCTGTATTTATACAGGTCCCCTCTTTCAGGGCTGCGTGTTCAGTGCACCAAATATCTATCAAGTCAAAGTCCTGCATATTAAGGAGCAATTGGGCCGCTGCACGTGGGTGCGGACGCCTAGCGTCGCTGGCCCTATCCAACTCAGGATCAAACATTACATTGAAGTCACCCCCCCACAGGGTTGCACCCAGTCCCAGTGCTTCTGCCTGTCACTAATTCTCAGTGAAGAATTCGGGGGTCGTCCGTGTTGGGCCCATATATTGCTAGTATCCTGACTGGGTGTCCCAGTATGTCTCCTGCAATTAGTACATATCTACCCTGTGCATCAAGCTTGACCTTGTGCATCTTCCATGCCAGTCCCCTTCTGACCATAAATGCCATTCAGTAGGTAGCAGCGTAAAGCTCGCCCAGCCAGCCCTACCTAAGTCTGGTGGCGGTGCTTTCCGCGAGCTGAAGCTCTTGTAACAGACAAATATCTATAGAGTGTCTATCTAAATATGCAAAGACTTGACGTGCCTTTCGATGGTCATTAAGGCCATGAATATTCCACATTAATAATTTAATGGTGTGCACAGGAGCAAATCAGTATAATTGGTCAATAATAAGCATACACCCTCATCCCATGTCTGAAGAACCAGGTGGTGTTGATCGAAAGAAGTGCTGATGCTAAATACCTCAAGAACCCCGCCCTCCCACAACAACCCCCCCCCCAACTTGGTTGTGAGCTATCCCGACCCATCCCAATCAAACCATATATGGACAATTTGTAAGGAAACTTCCCAGGGGTCAGTGAGAAACCAGGCGATCACCCTTACCATGCATTTTAGGGTGGCCGAGTCAAGGATATCACTGGGCTGTATTTGAGAACCAGCAATATGCAAGAACACGATACATAAGAGAAATACCTATGTGAGGGTAAAAGCAGCATATGCATTGACATTTAAGCTCGAATGAAAACATCGCAGGCAGTCACATGAGCAAAGCATATAAATCATTAAGAGGAGAGAAGCAAAAAGAAGACAGCAATTATTGCAGTTGGTATTGGAAAAGTGGCAGCATCAGTCATTGTCATTCAGAGAGTGCTTATCCGCCACGGCAGGGGAAGTCCCGGGGGGTGTCCGATCCTTTGTAATGGATTTGGTGAATTGCAGAGCTGTCTTAGCATCAGTGAAAAAGTGTCCTTTGCCCTCCCTTGTCACCTTCAGCCGGGCTGGTTATAGCATGGCATTTGGGATCTCCGCCTTCCGAAGCATCTTCTTTGCAGGGAGGACTTCTCGACAGGCCGACTGGACCGCCAAAGCAAAGTCCAAGTAGAAGGATAGATTGTTGCCCTGATATTGGAGCTCGCCACGCTCCCTGGCCAGGTGCAGGACTACATCGCGATTCGTGATCCCTGTAATTCAGCAGTCATGCCACTATTGGCCTGGCTGCGGCTCCGGAAGGAGGCCTGGGTCCCAGTGACCGGTGGGCGCACTAGATTAATAGCACAGCAGACAAGCGGGCCCCAAAGAGTTCCCGGAGCATGGGCTCTATAAAGTCCTCCATTTTTGCAATATTGGTGGACTCCGGGACTCCAGTGGTTGTTGCGATGGAAGCGCCCCCTCAGCTCTTCGTTTTTGGCCCTAATGACCTCGAGTACTTTGTCTAGTGTAAGTAACTTCTCCCTGGGCTCTACATGTGAGTCGTCCATATCTGAGACATGTTGTTCCAACTGAGCAATGCTGTCGTCGTGCTTGTCCATACCTTGTTTGACCTGGTCCAGCCTGCTAGTAAGGATGTCCAGCTTAATGTCTATATTTTTGAGGCTGGAGCGGACTTCAACCAGGATCTCTTTTATGTCAGTGTCCTGCTGCGGCTCCCCATCAAAGTGCTCGGTGATGCCCCAGAGTTTGAGCATGCATCATCTTGTCTGGTACTGCGCCTGCTTTCAAATTGAAGCTTCATTTGTTTATCATCGCTTTTTCCCATATTTGCTAGGAGCAGGTAAGATACCCGTATAGCAATAATCAGTGGTGATGATGACAGTATAAGCCAGGTTGACGTCCAACAGTAGAGCACTAAAAAAGTGGATTGAGTGACATGTGCGGAGCGTCACCGCCAGGGCAGGGACCAAGGGAGCAACCCTGACACCATCGCTGTCCCCACCGCTGAATGTCCAGGGGCCTGCTGTATAGCAATATGAGGCTAGGCAGTGACATAGTCACACTCTCCCAGGCAGGTATCGCTACGTCTCTACTGCCTCTGAAGGCTGTAGAGTCCTGCTGACAACAAGGTCATTAGCATCTGTGGATGCTCAGGGGGAACCCCCAGGAATTGAAGGGCCCAGTCCCCTATATTGGTCCCGTATTAATGAACTTCAAGTAGGGGGTGGGGCAATCATCCGTTTCAACACCATGTGCTGGTAATCAGTCTAGCACGAGTCCCTCAGGGCCACGGAGGGGGTTAATCACAACAACCGGTGGGGGGAACTCCCGAGATCGAGGGATCCACTTACAGTGCCGAATCAGGGCAACGCTGCCAGGATTCAAGGATCCACCGGTCTCCACCACCAACTCTACATTCACCAGGACAGGGGCGCAGCAGGATCCATAGACCCGACCCGAGCTACCGGGATGCGTGCATTCCGATCCAGCAACCTAATGGAGCGGAAGGAAGATTATGGCGTGTCGCGCCCCTCACCTGTTGTATTCGGTCTCGCTTGACAAATGTCTTCTTCTCTTCACGCGTCGCCGGTAATAACCAGTACCAGCCGGATGGGGCGGGGCCCATGACCACGCTGACGTGGCATGGCTGTTACTCCAGCCCGTGGCTTCACACGTGCCAAAGGCCTGCCATGCAGTTGTTAGGCCAGCACTCGCCACTAGGGTGACCAACTGGCATGGGTGCAAATTAAGGATGGTAAGTGTAAAAATTCAGGACAAAGGGTCGAAATTCAGGACAAAAATTCAGGACGGAAGGTCAAAATTCAGGCCAAAACTACGGGACAAAAGGTAAGTTTTACAGACACATCAGAGGAAGTTGTGCAATAGTATAAAAGTAAGTAAATAGACAACCACTTAAGTACAAGTCAAAATAAGTTTATATTAGGTTGAGACAATCGTGCACTTCACGGTTTTTCGGTATGCGCAAAGCTTTGTGCAACTGTGCAGGTCTTTTTGTGGTATTTCATATGATAATAATCTATTTATATGGTTACTGCACTGGGTTGTCCAGTCTGATATTTTGTTTACAACTCATGGTCCTGAGCAGGCATATTTGGTGAGAGAGGTGGTCATGAAGAACTGCTCGGATAGACTTTGTTCCTAGCATCTCATATCTGAGTGCCATTGTGAGATGTAAAGCGGCATGCATAGGTGAACTAAAGGGAGGCTTGCTGTGATGAACCCACTATAGGGAATGCATTTTGGGTGTTTCAGCAAGTGGAACTTAAAATATGGAATCTGACTTTGCTTATGGGGGCTTCGCAGAGAGTTGCACTAGCTGACGGGAGTCACAAAGGTGCTTTTCGGTGTAGCTTTCTTAAAGAATGCACTGTCGATACACTATTACATAGTTTATTGTTGACGCCTTGCCGATTGCTACAAACACAATATATATCTCAAGCACAGCTCATGGCACTATGAGGCTCTCCCTAAAACCTTACACCTAAAACAAAACATGCAAACATTTACAATTACTAGTGTAACATTCAAGTAGCAGTTGGGTGTCACTCAAAATGTCATATTCATGATGTATAGATCCCACACATAGGCACACAGCAAATACAGAATAGTAACACATAGGCAAGGGAGTAGCCAGAAAATTTAAATACCTCCCACTTTGAACTAAAGCTCTTATGGCACCAAGAAAGCAAAGTAAGTCATCATAACCCTCCCCAGAAGAGCTCTCTTGCCCAAGGATCTAGCCATTCATCCTTCCATCAAACCCCTGATATCCACTATTTCAAATTTACATTCTGTCATCTATTAATTCTTTCATCCATCATTCAGTCTTTCACCATTCATTCTATCCTTCCATCTGTGTGCCCATCCATATCCAAACCTTTTCAACCATTTGCAAACCTATCCATCATCTATCCATCATTTCACTCATCCATCCCTCCATCCACCCTTTCACTCATCCATCCATCATCCATGCACCCTTTCACCCAAACAATCCTTTCACTCATCCATCCACTCTTCAACCCACCCATCCATCCATTCACTCATCCATCCATTTACCCTTTCACCCAAGCCATCCTTTCACTCATCCATCCACTCTTTTACCCATCCATCCATTCACTCATCCATCCAACCATTTACCCTTTCGCCCATCCATCCACCCAGTCACTCATCCGTCTGCCCATTCAACTTTTCACTCACTCATCCATCCATCCTTTCTTCCAGCTCTCTACCCTCCCTTTCACTCATGTGTGCATTCTTTCACTCTGCCATCTTTACATTTTGCTGTTTCTATCATTGCATCCAGTAACATTAGACCTACAAGAAGCCATGACTATTGGCTTTGTCGATGAATGTTAGTTGCATAAAAAAAATAAAAAAGCAGCAACAATGGCTTCGTTGTATATAATATTAAAAATGCTTCAGCTCTGAAATGATGAGACTGTGTAAGAACTATAACCTCTTCTTTTTAACTTCTTTCGCCAGCTTCTTTTCATGAACTGGCACATAGCAGCATGGGCATTTTTGTACATTTGTTTTTGTACATTACTTCCATCTAACAGAATGCCCTGCCCTAGACCGCGGCAGGAGGAGGCCCACCACGTGCTGTAACAGGTCAAACTGGCCCATTGTCATTCTTTATGTGACAATCGGCCGCATACAGAATGACAATGGGCGGGGTGGGGCTGCTCTTGTGCTCTGAGGATGAGTGCGAAGCGGCCCCATCAGGGAGCTGAGGTCTCTTGCAGGGGAACAGCTCTGCTCCCTGCAAGGCCCAAAATTATGGACAAAAGGCATCCGTAAAAGGGATCCTCACGGACAACGGACGTGAGGTCCAAATTATGGACGGTCCATGAAATTTACGGACGCTTGGTCACCCTACTCGCCACCACTCCTTTCCACATCCAGAAGTGCCCAGGAAGTCGCTGGTAACCGCTCACTGCAGTCGCACATGCACGGGCCGTCTAGGTGACCCGAACTTCAGGCTTGGAAAGCCCAGGTTAATGGCCGGATTGTGTACTCGTCCGGCAGAGCCCTCTTAGAGAGCGGCTATCATGCAGCCTGGCCAAGCTCCGCCCCTGAGGTTTTAACAATTCATATTCAATTTCAATTCCTTCCCTGACCATTTGCCTGTAGTCGAGTGTTGGCCATGACTTACCCAGCGGCGTGATGAAACTTGTACTGCAAAGTACAGGGAGGGCCCCCCCTCTCCGGAGTCAGTCAGTAGCTCTCAGGCCAGGGTACTGTGCTGAGGGGGCCCCCTGGAGCTCAGGAACCCCCGCACCACTGGGGCTGCAGGGGCCCATGTTATGCCACTGGCATTAACATTGGCTCAAGCACCCTGGCATCTATTTCTCAAACAAGATATGTGTGGGAAGTGAAAAATCACTCTACTATTCCTAGCAACCATGTGTCCTAGTCAGCAGTAGACCTCTACTCGTCTTTCTCGTTTCTTTTAGGAGTGTAAAGCTGTTGCATAATGATTCATCCTTCATAAAAAGATGTGTCCTGAAAGAAAGTTTCTTAAGGAAGAAACAAGAATCAAGCTGCCATTGATATCTATGTAAATTTGGAGCTAACACCAGGGCTGCAAGGCATTGAAAACTCTCTTGGCAGAGACACATTTTTAAAACATTCAGTCTTCAGGGTGTTCTGTTGCAGCTTTTTTCATGTGCTTTTTCGGAATTAGTAACTATTTAAATAGCCATAATATGAGTATCCATTCTTACCATAAAATGTAGATTTTCCTATTCAGTTTGATTAATAGACTTTAGTTTATTAAAAACACGGCGGTGAGTATTATCCCCCTGCTGCCCAGTTTTTGTAAGTCAACCTACCATATTCATTATTTTTTGCTATGTTTCTTTCAACTCTTTTTACCAAAACTACAGTCTGAGATCATCACCTGGACCTGTGAAAAGATATATATGTCATTAAAGATTTTTGGGTTCTTCTTCTTTTTGATCCAGTGTTCTGATCATTTAGTACCGCATAAGTCAGAAAATAGCAGTTTCTGCCCAAAGGAGAGAGAATTTTAAAATGGGGCAGCTGCTTCTGGGTGATCTAAACTTCGTTTTTTCATGCCATATCCTTCCCACAAATTCATGTTTCTGTAATGTAGGAATAAATAGCAAAACATTTGCTGTGCTGTCTTTAATAAATCATGCTTCTTTGAAAAATCTGCTTTAATGCCTTAGGCTACACTATAAGCTGACCATAATCCTGAATGTCCAAGGTTACTATGCACAGATAGCACGCCCACATTGTAACTTTGTGACACATCAAGTGGTTTCTGCCCTGAAGAAGATATCCAAAGACACATCCATATGCCTGGTATACACAGTGGATCTGCAGACCACAAAGTAGTGTTTCCATTGAATACAAAGATTGCCTAATACCAATAGGAACATAGGTACATATGACCTTATTTAGAGCTAAGCGGATGGGATATTCCATCAAAACGTGAAGGATATCCTGTCTGACGCATTAAAAGTGCAGTAGTCTATAATGCACTTGTAATTTGGCAAGCGGGACATCCGCCATGTTTGTGGAGAGCTGTCCCATCTGCCAAACTCTAAATAAGGCCAATCGACTCCTCATCTTCCACTATACATGCTCCAGTAGTCAATCAATCTTTTCATATAAACTAGAGTAAAGAACAACTTCAGTTTTTAGCTGTCCTCAGTTACTGTCCCCCAAGTTGGGGACTCTTTCTCCTTTGTCATTTATGTCAGCAGCCTCGGGGAAAGCAGCAGTGGCTCAGCGAACCACTGCCTTCTCCCCCTAATGTCCTTACAAACAGGATTCATTTAAAAAAAATTAAAACAAAGAAGCAGCACCTGTGTCTTTAATGGTCATGGACAGCTTTTGAAACAAAATATGTGCCGGTTCGGAAAGCTACTGCAGGTACATGAGCCTGCTGTCCCTTGCAGGCCTCCATCCCTGCATTGGCAGCCATTCATGAGGGGTTCCAAATTGCAGCCTACTTAATAATATTCATTAGGCAAGCCATTTTTTACATCCTCTGCAAATAGACAATTTGCAATGTGACATAATAATACATTGCATACAAATTCGCAAACCAGTCAGAGTGAAAACTGCACATGCCTGATTTGTGAATGGGTATGTTGCATCAGGCCCACAATCACACTTGAGGACGAGTGCCTGCACTTCTTAATTTAGCATCTACCCAAAGGTGCCAATATATAGTCCTAGAAACCCCAACTGATCACAATAATGCATTGTGGTGGTGAAGATAATGCTGATGATGATAAATAACATTTGCATAGCATGACTGCAACCCAAAGGGGTGTTTTGAAACTAAGGCAAGGCTCCTAAAACAGCTCAGCTAAGTTTATGGTGAATCAGACTTGGTAGAGAGCAAGTTATTCAACTATTGATAGAAAAGAGTCTGCTGGCAGCAGAGTGGAAGAGGTAGACTTTAGCAAGCCCTTGAGATATGAGAACGCTCTTCCACTAACCCGAACTCTGCAGATGAAAGGAGCAGTGAGGAGAAAAGCAGGTGTATATCTAAGATGTTGAGAAGGTGACAAGCACTGGAAGTGGACTTGAAAAAATCTGGGCTCACTTTGTGACGCATTAGTGGCAGATTTATAGGAATTTCAACAGTACTGTTTGGTGACCTGTCAGATGACCGGTTATGCATTCTCTGCATGCAAGGCCAAGAGAGAGTCTTGGAAAGGTGCATTGAATTAGCTCCATCTTAACCATCAAGCAATTAGAAAGCTCTAATATAGGTTGTTACCATAAGCTTGATTGGAGTAACTGAGTGTTTAGATTACAGTCTTATAATTTATGAGGAGGATGGATAAGACTTTTGTAAGTATTTTAACACAAATCTGCTTATTGATCTGTGGTTTCACGTTGAAGTCACAGTAAAAAAAAAATAATACCCAAATTACAAACTATCTCAGCTGGTCTAGTAGGCTCAAACCAGAGGGCAGTAGAGCCTCCTAGCGTAATAACTTTGCTGCTGGCAGAGTTAAACTTCAATGATTTACAAGTCATCTATTTTACCACTGTTGAAAGAAACCCTATGAAATGTGCTTGAGTGTTCACTCTTTCATTGACCAGCCATAAATTGAGCCCGATATCATCACAATAGCTGTAAAATATGGGTAGTATCAAAAAATGTTTCAGAGGGGGTGACATTTCAATTATAATTTCTAAAGTGCTTACAATCACAAATAACATTTTGACACTAAGGGTGATTGACCAGTGAAGGATAAGGACAAAAACAGACAAACTAGTATAAGTAGAACAACAAGGTTTGTAAGGCCATTCTAAATGTTAAATGGTCCAGGATAGTGCAAATATGTAAATGAAGGGTATTCTGTCTTTATGGGCCGAGATGTCTACACAGCCATCTGCCTGACAGGGCGAACTTGAACCTAGGAGATGACAACAGAAAGCTGATAGAAGTCTGATTGATTAATCATTTTTAGCTGCAGTTTTGATAAAGCAGCTTCCTGGAGACCAAAGTATAATTATTTCAATGGTCTGTGAGTGACAGCACACAAGCAGAAAAAACCAGAGTGTGATGTTCCTCAGGCAAAAATGAAAGTCTTACTAGTCCTGTGGAATTTGGGAAAGAAGATGAAGAAATAGATTGAATTTCAACTTTGAAGGTTATTTTCTTTTGCTAGAAGCTTAACCAGGGATTTTTCAGCAGGTGAAGTAAAAACCCGAAGCTGATGGGAGTAGATCGATACATGCCAGCTGGGGTCATGTATGTTCTTGCCTACCAGCAGCAGCTCAGTTTTGTTTCCCTTAAGCCTAAGGAAGTTGTAAGTCATCCAGCACTGAGTCACTGAGGTAACTCTGCGAGCCTGGGACAGCTTGCTTTACCTGTTCAGTGAGCTGTGAATTACCTGCATATAATAATGCAAAACAGCCATAGGATTCTATGAGTTGTGCTTGAGGACAGACATAAATGTTCACCAACACTGATGATAGGAAACAGCCCTGAGAGACTCTGCATTTCGCATTAAAGTTGAGGTACCAAAAACGCCCTGTGTGTGGCCAGCCAGGAAAGAGGAGAACCAGACAGCCATTATGTCAGCAAGCCTAATTTCGAAGATGGAATGATCTACAGCATCTGATGTGGCAAGTAGAGCTGATAGGACAATTAATGCTGCTTCCTCCTCATCCCTGATTCTCCTTATTCCATCAGCAGCCAGAAATAAGGGCTGTTTCACTGCCTCTGCTCGCTGAGTTCCCAACTGGTAAGGGTCTACATTATCTGAGTGTTCAAGATAACTGTATATCTGTTAATCAACAATTGTCCAGCAGTTTGCATAGTTTTGGTAGTGAGGTAATGTACATGTAGTTCTCAGTGATCCGTCTGTTAAGGTTGGCTTTTATGTGTAAGAAAGTGAACACTCTCGCCTTCCGTGAGGATGGTAGTGTGTCAGTGGTTAAAGAAGACTTCAAAACTCTGTCAACTGTGGTTAAATGTCAGGGGCAAGTGATAGAAAAACTGACAGAGGGTAAATATAATTTGGAGAACCAGACTTAATCCAAATTGAAACCTTGCTGCCCTCCACTGGAAGGAGGGCAAAAAGACTGTCTAGCTGGTAAGGACAAGTTGTGAGGTAACCACAGCAAGCATAGGTGTCAAAGGTATTTGAGAACTTTTAATACTTTTAATAGAATCATAAGCGTTAGAAATTTTAGAGATGTAGTGCTGGCCTACATTTCTGTAAAACCTCTATGGCACAGGAATCAAGTTGTTACAACAAGGAATCGCATCACATGAGCTAGCCATTAACAGTTGGTGTGAGAAAATATTGACTGATGGAATCTGAGAGCTCTGGTACTTTCGCCTTTGCATTGAAAAGGTCTTTCGTATACACACAGCTGTATTTTAGAACTCTGAGCACCCTCCTTCAAGTAATTATTACTCCTAAATTACTCGATTTGGTGAGTTAGAAGCTGAACGTTTTTTGAATTTCTCAGTGTACTAGGGTTTGCCAGGATGCTTAGCTTTTCTGTGAGTGAGTTTAAGCACAGACACTGGAAATGTGCGGCCTAGAAGTCCCTTTTGAAAGTGCTTAAGGCTTCCTCTATGCCAGTGTCCTTGGGAGTTGGCGTGATGGTAGCACTAAGCTGTTGGACCTGACATCCTTGGTGTGGTTTTCCCCCAACTTTTTGCTTCCAAGGCTCCTCTTTTGCTGATCTTGTTTTAACTGGCTTAAGTGCATTATACCACTGCTAACCAGTGCTAAAGTGCCTGTGCTCTCTCCTTTGAACATGGTGACATTGACTTATTCCCAATTGGCACAATTAATTTACTTGTAAGTCCCTAGTAAAGTGGTACTAAAAGTACCTAGGGCCTGTAAATTAAACGGTAGTAGTGGACCTGCAGCACTGATTTTCCCACCAACTTAAGGAGTCCTTTAAACATGTCTCACACCTGCTATTGTGTGTGCAGTTTTAGCTGCATTTCTACCTGGCGAAATAAACCTTTTGCCAGGCCCAAACCTTCTGTTTTTAATACATATAAGTTATCTATAGGGTAGGCCCTGAACAGCCCAGAGAGGAAGGTGCTTTGAATTTAAAAATTATGAACATGTACTTTTAAGTTTTACATGTCCTGGTAGTGAAAAACTCTTAAATTCATTCTTCACTACTGCAAGGACTATCTGTCATTTAGGATAACATTGGGTTACCTTATTATATTTAATAAGTGATAACTTTCAATTGGGAGCTGGAAGACAATTCCAGTTTGGTGTCTAACGAATTATAATTAAAAACCCTCTTTAATTGTAACGTCTGTTTTTTAGTCACAGTGTTGAACATTCAATGTTTAGTAAGCTAGCATTTTCTTGTCCTAACCAGTTGGTTGAAGCCTGTTCCAGGTTCACATGCCTAGGTGTAGCTGGCAGTTGGTCTTTGTGTATTGTTCCCACACAGTGAGGCAAGGCAAAGCTAAGTGTTGGCAGGATGGGCCACTCTGAGCTGATGAGTGGTAGGAACTGTCACATACCACACTTTCACATCACAAAGACTGTGCTTAAGCACTGTCACACAGGGTTTTAAACTGTTTTTTGTGATGCCTGACGAGCTGCGGCCATGGCTGGCAGAAAGGGGATGCCTGGCACCTCAGGGCAGTGGAAGCCTTCAGCAACGTCTCCTACTACAAAATGGGCACCAGGTATAAATATTGGACCCTTAGGCCCAACTCTTTAGTACTCCTCTGGACCTGTGGGGAAACTAAGAAGGACTGCTGTGCTGCTCTGCAAGAAAGACTGCCACTCTGCTGCCCTGATACCTGCAGCTCTGCTACCTGAGTGAAGGAATGGACCTGCTTTTTGAACCCAGTACCATCAGAGTGACTCCAAGAGCTAGTTGGCGGGCCTCCTGACCAGAGCTTCAGGCACAGAAGGCACCAACTACCTTAAACCCAGCACCTGGACCCTGCCTACTGTGAGTCCTACCCTCCCAAGTGGTGCCACCCCGGTCCTGGACCCTTGGTAGTGGGCCTAAAGGTGCTCTGCCAGCCCAGCTGTGCTCCCGGCAGAACCAACACATCAGAGCTGCAATGTGACGCATCGCCGACCAGAAACTCTGCATCAGAGTAGCTGCTCAATATAAAGCCTCATCATACTCCGCATCGGGACCACTGAGTGGATCATCTATGTTGCAGGACTTCTCATTGGAGTCCACAGTCTCATAGGAACCACCCCTGCTGGACGCATCCTTGACGTAGGCCCTCGCAATGCAAGCCCCTTGTTGATGACATCGTTGATGACGCAGGACTCTGCATTGCAAGCCCCGCAGCTTCTTTGGAACCATCCAGTGCGCAATGCATCCTTGACTCACGACTTTGCATCATAAGCCTCCTTATCGACAGCCTCCTCGACGACAGTGCAGGGCCTCACATCACAGCCTCACAGCCCCTCAGAACCCACATGCTTGATGCATTTCTGACCAGGATCTTGCAACACATCCTCGACCCGGGACCTCGCAGTGCTCCGCAACCAGGATTGAAGGTACTCATGTTCAGCAGGCCTAACTGGGTCCCCGTAGCCAGCCCATGCTCCACTGCGGTCGGCCTGAACTTGTGACTTTGTCCCAGTCCGGCGCAACCAGATAACCACAGTTGGAGTTTTGTGTGTTTTGGTGCTATTTTCACTAACATTTTTAAAATTACATATTTTCGGTTCTACTGATTGGATTTTTGTTGTTTTAGTCTTAAAATATTAATTCAATTTTACACTATTGTTATAAATTGGTGTGGGATTTTTCTTATGTTGTGTTTTTCTTTATTACTGTTTGAAGTGCTGCATAAATACTTTGCACATTGGCTCTAAGATAAGCTTAACTTCTTTTGTGCCAAGCTACCAAAGGGTTAAGCACAGGTTAATTTGAGGTTGCTTGTGACTTCACCCTGACAAGGATTGTAGTTGCTGCTTGAGTAGGGTTTTACCCCCTCAACCAGTAACCTATTTTCTCACATATGCCAATCTATGTTTTCAATTGTATTAATTTATGCACTATGTGGCATATTTACAAAGAAATGACGCAGCACAGCGCTGCAACCAATTTAGCAGCGCCACACTGCGTTATTTAAAAAACGCAGGGATGCGTTGTATTCACAAGAATATGTTTCACCCCGTGTTTTCCCTTGCGCCGGTGCTAAAAAAGCTGCCTAGCACCAACGCAGACACCCTTGTGCAATGGTGCAAGGGTGCCTGCATTGCAGAGATGAATATTTATGTGCGGGAGGGGACACCTTCCTGCACATAAACAATCATTAATGGCAATTTGTTCCTTCTATGTGTGCTGCAGAATGCAGCACATTTAGATGTAGAAATTCGTCATTATTTAATGATTGTTTAAGTGCAGGAAGGGACACCTTCCTGCACATAAACAATCATTAATGGCACTTTGCTCTTTCTATTTGTGCTGCAGAATGCAGCACACATTGAAAAAGCAAAAACGAGGAGGAATAAAAGTATTTCTCCTCATTGTACCACTCTAATGTTTGTTTTTCAATGGCGTTAGTTTTTGGTGCTGCCTCAGATTTATAGATCCAAAAAAGCAATAAGTGTTTCGGTGGAACAGCCACAGCAACACCCATTGCACGCCCCTTTCATGCAGACATGCTAAGCAGCTTAGCCCTACTTTGTAAATATGGAGCAGGGCATTGCGCCACTAGAGCGTTGGCCAAAGTGATGCTCCACTGGCACAATGCCCTTGTAAATATGCCCCTGTGTCTGGCTGGCTTAGCTGCACTCCTGTCTTCAGACTGTATTCTGGCAGGCATTTTGATACTGATATAGATGAGATCATTACCAGTATAGGGTAGAGGCCAGATTTTTTTTTTTTTTTTTTTTTTAAACAACCCAAATGGGTGAAGACTGAGACAAGAGAGTGACCTAAAGTCTTCTGCTACGTTTTTACATTGATCATCACTGTAAATTAAAATCCACAACTTTAACAACCTTTTATAAATGAAAACCAATCTGACCAATCATGCCAGACAGTTGTTGCATAAACTTCACACCTATGTCCAGGGTTCTGTTGGCCACAACAAATGTAAGGGTGATCTCAGCAGAAGTGTTGTGCTGGCAGAGGAGTCGTTTGGGAGCAAAAGAGTCCAAGCTTGTGTTTTGAACACACTGTTAAGGTCATCTCTAAATATAACTGCCACTTTCTTCCCTTCCCTCCAAGCACCCGACCAGTCTTAGAGGACTCACAGTAGGTCAAACCCTCCAGGAAAGCAGCCAAAGCATTTAAGAAAGCACATGAAGAAGATAAACTGGAGCAGTTAAAAATGATTAGCCATTTGATCCATAGCAGATTTTTAGAATGTTCACCAGTTTGCTTACCAGGTGTTATACGGTTCCTACAAATCTAGTAGGACATGTCTATTTAGAACAACAACACTTCATAATATACAGACTAAGGGGCCGATTCCGATTCGGGCAGGAAATCTCTCCGACCGAGCCGGACCCGGAGAGATTTCCGACCGAATCGGACCCTAGCAGTCCGACCGAACGAGTACGATGCGTAAGCATGCTATCGGAGTCGATTCGGTCGGACTCCCATTGAAGTCAATGGGAGCCGTTCGTACAACGCGTACGCGGGCTCCCATTGACTCAATGGGTGCGAGGCGAACAAGGGCTCCCCCTATAGCGGGTACGCGTCGAAGCGGCTCGCGCCATACACGCACAGGTAGGGGGGACCCATGGGTCCCCCCTGTGTGCGACTCGCGCGACTAGGCGTACAGGGGGGTCCGACACGGACCCCCAAAGTGCGGCTCCGACTGCACTTTTGAGCCGGACGGCGCGAGTCGGTCGGACTGCTTGCGGCGCGCATCGTACTTACCCGGCCGGGGAACGTCTCCAATGCGCGGTGCGAGTCGTGTCCGTGCGAGTCAGTCGGAGCGGTTGGGTCACGCGAACGAGTCGGTCGGCGATTTCGCGTACGTTCGCATCGTACTCGTTCGCCCGGACGCACGTCCGACTCGGTCGGAAACAGGGCGTCCGAATCAGATCCGGTAAAGCCGAATCCGATTCGGAGCCCTACCGGCCGAGATCGGAATCGACCCCTGAGTCTTCTTATATATCTTTTCGTTAGCTCATAGTGTCAAAATAAATCTAGATCTTCTTCCTGCGTACAGTCGCAGAGGCAGTATGGTCCCGCAATCCCCTGAAAGCATCCGATGGCCAACGGATAGAGTCAACCGGGTGCCGACTGATAGTCCGAGGGAAGGGGGTTGGGAACAAACAATTAACTAACAAAACAAACCGAAATAGCAAACTGATGTATGAGTGTGCAATAGTACAGCAATAAAACAAATGTGGTACTCCATATCACTGATCAGGTATGCACTGGCACAGATGAGGAACACAATAGCACAGGTGAAATAGGACACAATACAGTTACCTGACCTTACCCAAGAGCCAGGAATGACTCACTGTTCATGTCTGCGCTCGCCTTGGTGATGCTATGTGGATCTGGTGACCTACAATGCAGATTCCTTGCCCAGATATGGTCAGCTCCCTGTCAAAGTGATAATCGGAAACAAAGAGTCACAAAGGGTTAAGCAACAGCTGCTTTAATCACCCTGAAAACATGCATCACCAAATGACCTAGACACAAGTACACACTCGAACATGCTGTTTTTAATATACTCCTTGTATGACACACCACTAGCTCCAAGTGTCCCTGCTGGGCGGCGATGTTCTGTAGCAGGATGATCCCTCCTAGGGCTCTCTGAGAGTTGCCTATCAATTCTGCTCACCAAATGATAAAAGTGACCTTTATGCAAAGTATCACACAAATAGGTACACAGGAGGTGTGAGTATAAAGCTATAATGAGCAATGTCAAGGAATGAGTATAAAGCTATAGTGAGCGCTCTCAAGGCATTGTGCACCTATCGGTCAAGCGACTGTCCTGAGAAGAGTGTCAGTAATGCTCAGGGGCTGTACTCACGATACCACTATGTTCTGACTTTGCCGGCTACTGGTAAGAGAGTGCTGCACCTTGGCTCGAACCACCAAGAGGAACGCCCATCAGAAGGGAGGAAGCCAGCCATCAGCTCCGTTGTCAGGAAGCTCAATGCGAAGCATCGAGCACTTTCCTGGGTGCCGTTTATATTCCTTTGCATCCAAGATGTCTGCAGGAGCTTTCCAGTATGCCTCAGCAGTAAAGGGCTGTCCAGACTGCCAGAAGTGCAGCCCCAGCCACTGAAGGCCGCCTGAGCTCCGCTGCCCCAGCCACACAAAGGACCTGCCAAAACCAAATACTGTTCCAGCAGCAGCACTGCGCTGTCTGTCCTGCCATGATGTGGCCCTCTTGGGGGATCTCTAAGGAAGGGAATCCTTCACCGGGCGATCCACAGGAGATATCTGGAGAGAGGCATGAGTAAGGAACAACAGAATGCTGCGCAGCCTCCCTGTGTATCCCCAGTGTACCACTCTTAGTGCAAACTGCCCAATATCCCCATGTATCCCTCAGTGCACATGCACCATCCCTAGTGCAGTGTGACTGGAGTACATAGTGACGTAGTCTGGGAGGAAAGAGCTTGTAGTGCCATGCTGTGGACCAGGATACTAAGCCTTTCGCAGGGTAATAGGATATGCAGCCTACTGTTCGGAAGCGTCAGACTAGTTTCCTGACATACAGTATCACATCTAAACCCCTAACCTTTCAGAGTTCTATATGTTACTGATAACCTCAAACATGACCACTCTTAATCCCAAGGAAATCATGGAAACAGATCTAACCCTTTCATTTGTCACTATTGCATGCCCAAAGTTTCACAAAGAAAAGATACAAACATGTATATTCTAATGTTTATTGAATAGCTCTAATCTTTGAAAATAAAACATGAACTGTGATTATTAGAAAGATGAAACACATCATTGTTATAAGCATTATTGGAATGGTGAAAAACACAAAAAATTCAACCATGTTAATTGTTCATAATGCTACTAAGGTTACTTCTATCTACCACTTATTTCCCTATGTTAAAGAGAGCATGTCGTCGGGAGTACCCCTCTGCCAGGACTATTGGAATGATCTAACCCCATACCATGGTACTGTATGTCAGGAAGCTGGTCTCAGTGCATTAAGAAATGCACCCGTCTAAGTGTGCAGGCCTGCACACTTCTTCTGGCTAACTATAATCATCTCCAATGAACAAAAAATAAAAGGAGCATCTTGTCCTCAGTTGTACGGCCCTGAAACTAAATGTGCAGACTACAGCTTGACAGTGTCTCTCAGAAATAACTGTGTGCATGGCCTATGGTGGTTTCCAACGTCACTTCCAGGGCCGGACTGGCCGCAGCGGGCACCGTGCATTTTTCCAGTGGGCCGGATGGGTGGGGGATGGTTTTCGAGGGGTATGGAGCAGTTTTGTTACAGGTTCCGGTTTTGCATCAGTGCTGCAATATCAGTCCCCTGTAACAAAAGCAGCCGGCAGCAGTGCTTCTCATAGCACCCCCTGATCCCCCTACCCCCACCCCCGGATCCGGTCCAGATATATTGCCAGGGCTGGTTTGTGTTCCCAGTCTGGCCCTCGTCACTTCGTACCTATGCACCCGGCTTCCCTGGTGTAGGTATCCTGTTTCCTGGAGTATCCACGGGTGGGGTGACTCTCCAACCTTCCATCTTACACAGGGTTTCCTCAGGGTCTGCTGGGAGGGGTCCTTCTTCTTTAAAACTGCGACTGCGACTTACCCATTGGCTTGCATTGAGTACGGGGTTGTGTTCCCACACTACACACAGCCTCCATGGGGTTCCTAGATATTTGTATAATCCTATGTGTTCCGATTGTCTTTTGGCGATATATGGCTTAATCTTCTGAAGTGTGGACGAGATTGAATTGGAGGTAAAAAATCAGGTTGAATGAAATGTACAGAATGGTTGATGATTGGATAATATAATTTGGTCCAAAGGATACTGTTTCCTTATCACTGTTCCTAGATACTCACCTTGGATGGTTCCTTGGGTCCCCGACTCTTCTACGTCTTCTGGGTCCAGTCTCGACTTGGTTTGCATTCCACTATTTTAGTATATGGCTTGGTCTCCCCATGGAGACCACTGTGTATTTGTTCTACGTATGTGTTCTATTTCCAAAGTATTGTGTGTAATGTGGTTATATCTCCGGCTAGGAGATATTTCAATGTGTTAGTGAGTGCAAATAATAAATATATATTTTTTATAACTACACTGTGTGGTTCTTTTTCACTTAACCTACACCATAAGATTACGTACTGGTAAAACAAGCTGCTTTACGCTCCTTCTGGACTAAGCCTGAAGGCTGCTCTCCACAGCTACCACTTGGAGAGCTTTCTAAGGTTGTCTAAGACCACTAAAATCACCATAAGGGTGGTCTTTATTAGTGCAGGGTGCTACACTTACATAAGTGAGAACCATATACTTAGCCAGCCTCCTACATTGGTGTGCAGCGATTGGGATTCAAACCTGCATTGTTTTACCAGCTAATCTAGGTGTGGACTAATTGAAAAACCATCACTAGCATTAGGCACATATAATACTTTATAGACTAAGTAAGTTCTACTGAACTTTTAGATTGGTTGTTAAGGGTCTAGCACAACCCTTTCTCTTATCTTAGGAAGTTTAGTTTCCACTAGGGTAGGTAGGTGCAACACCACACTACACCTAGTAACCATGTCGTTAGTTGAGGATACCAGTGTACCCTAGTCTACTAAGTACAGTGGCCTGAAGTTCCAGGAACTAAGGACCCTGTGTAGCCTTAGAAGAATAAAGGCAGGTAACAACCCTACTACTAAGCTGCTCTTAGAGCTAATTAATCAGGATGACAAAAACCCTGGAGGAGCAGAAGAACAGGACAATGTGGGGGGGGGGGGGGTGCTCCGGAAGAGGGGGCACCAGGGGTTCCCCCTAGTGACTTCAATTCAGAGTATAGCCAAGAGGAGTCTGGTGACTCCACACTGGCAAACTTTGATCCCCAGGGGAATAGGGCAGATGGCACAGTGGGTGCCCCTTTTATTCCTCCTGGGAAGCAAGAGAGAGGACTCCTTGGAAAGGGAGTACCATCTGATCAAACTTGAGAGAGTTAGACCCATGCTCAGGCGAGATCAGTTGGCCCTTGACAAGGAGACCCTGGAAGTACAGAAAGCTAGGAAGAAATTGGGACTAGAGTCCCATGGTGGCAACAATGGTGTATCTAGAATCAGGGAACCATCCTTTGACACTAGGAACCTGAGCAGGATAGTCCCTCCTTATCAGGAGGGGGATGACATCCATAAGTGGATCATTGTTTAGAGAGAGCCTTTAAAGTTCAGAATGTCCCTCAAGGGATCCTGTGTCTCTCCTTTGCTAACAAAGGTAGTGATAAGTTCCTCACTGTTAGAGAAGAGGGTGCTGACAATTATTCAGTCCTGAAGAGTGCAATCATAGATGGGTTTGGCTTAACCACTGAGCAATACAGGATTAAGTTCAGAGACACCCAGAAGGACTGGGTAGATTTCATTGATAGTGCTATTAAGGCTCTGGAAGGCTAGCTTCATGGAAGCAAGGTACAGGCCTATGTGGAATTGTACAATTTGTTGATGAGGGTGCACATCCTTATTAACTGTCAGAACCAACTACTGCACCAGTACCTGGTGGAGTCCGATCTGACCTCTCCCCAAGAACTGGGAAAAAAGGCAGACAAATAGTTCCGCACCAGGGTTAAGCAGAAAAACCATGGTAATGGAGGTGACCAGAAGAAGCAAAATTCTTCTAAACCCCAGGAGAAGGGTGGGAAGAAGGGCAAAGACAAAAAGGAGTCTTCTCAAGGTCCCCAAAAACCTGCATCTGGGGATAGTCCCAAAACTCCGAGAAGGGTAAAAAGAAACCTTGGTGTTATTTATGTAAAGTAAAGGCCGATTGGACAAGAGATGCTGATTGTCCAAAGGCCAAGGAATCTACTACAACTACCCCTAAGGCAACTGTGCCCCCTAGCACCAGTACAATTGTTAGTACAGCAATGAAGGGATTAGTTGGGTTAACCTTGGGTTCTGAGGTGGGATCTGGCCTAGTCAGAACTCCAACTCAGGCTGTTCTAGTCTGTGATGGTGGCATTGATCTTGCCACCTTACTAGTAAGTCCCCCCTAACTTGGGCAAGTAGTCAACAACCTTTAATCAATGGAAAGGAAGCAATAGCTTTCAGGGACACAGGGGCCAGTTTCACAATGGTGACAGAGAAACTTGTGTCCCCTGAACAAATCATACTTGGACAGATGTACCAAGTAAACAATATTAGAAATGTCAGGACTGATCATTCCTTGGCAGTTGTGAATCTCAGCTAGGGAGCGGTAACTGGACCTAAGAGAGCTGTGGTATCTCCAGACCTACATGTAGTTTGTCTGTTGGGCAATGATTTAGAAACCTCAGCCTGGTCTGAAGTAGAGTTCAGGACTCATGCAGAGATGATGGGCATCTCTGCTGGTGTCTTTGCTGTAACCAGGGCTCAGGCCAAACAGCTCAGCACTGAGGGAGTACTGGATCCTAGAAAAATGGACCGGCTTGCTCCTAAGAGAAGGAGCAAGAATGGTAAGGAATTATCCTCCTCCCAAACTCCCAGTGAAGATCAGTCTCCTGAGGGAGATGATCTCAGTCCCAGTGAAGAAACTGTCCCAGAGGAACTTGGGCCTGACCAGGCAGAGTTCTTGGGGGCAGGGAGCCTTTCCAGGGCAGACTTAAGTTTAGAGCAGCAATCCTACCTCTCTCTTAAACAGCTCAGACAGCAAGCTGCTGCTGAGGAAGCAGGGAATGTCAGTGGGTTCCATAGGATCTATTGGGAAGATGGGCTTTTGTATTCTGAAGGTAGAGACCCCAAGCCTGGTGCTACCAGCAGGTTGTTAATACCCCAGGAAATTCAGAGGTTTTCTGCTCTCTCTGGAACATGACATTCCCTTTGCAGGACACCTTGGGCAAAGTAAGACTTGGGACAGGATTGTCCCTCATTTTCACTGGCCCCATATGTCTCAGGACACCAAGAAGTTTGGTCGCTCCTGTGTTACTCGCCAAGTCAGTGGTAAGTCAGGTGCCACTACAAAGGTCCCCTTAATTCCACTCCCAGTGGCTGGGGTTCCCTTTGAGAGGGTAGAGATTGACATTGTAGGTCCCTTGAGCCCTTCAACTGCATCTGGACACGGTTACATCCTACTGGTGGTGGACCATGCAACTAGGTATCCAGAGGCAATTCCCCTGAGAACCACTACAGCTCCTGTAGTGGCCAGGGCATTCCTGGGAATCTTTTCCAGGGTGGGCTTCCCTAAGGAGGTCTTAACAGACAGAGGTACCAACGTCATGTCTAGTTATATCACTGCAATGTGGAAAGAGTGTGGAGTAAACTATAAGTTTACCACACCCTACCATCCACAGTGTAATGGGCTTTTTGAAAGGTTCAACAAGATCCTAAAGGGTATGATCATGGGGCTCCCAGAATACCTCAAGTGAAAATGGGATGTCTTACTACCCTGCCTGCTCTTTGCCTACAGAGAGGTTCCTCAGCTACAGCCCATTTGAACTTCTGTTTAGACATCCAGTTAGGGGTCCATTGTGTCTAGTTAAGGAGGGCTGGGAGCAACCTCTCAAACAAAAGGCTGTCCTGACTGTTTACCAGCCAGGCCAGAAAGTGTGGGTGTTGGAGCCTGTGGCCCCAGCAGCTCTCCAAGACAAATGGAGTGGCCCCCACACAATCCTTGAAAAGAAAGGTGAGGTCACCTATCTGGTGGACCTAGGTACTCCAAGAAGTCCCCACAGGGTCGTTCATGTGAACAACCTAAAGCCTTTTGTAGACAGGGCTGACATGAGCTTACTCATGTCCACTGATGAGGGACAGGAGGGAGAGAGTGACCCTCTCCCTGATCTCCTCTCTCAGAACCCTGTTGATGGGTCAGTTGATGGAGTAGCCTTGGCAGGCAGCCTCACTGACCAGCAGCAAGCTGATTGCAGGAAGGTCCTCAATCAGTACAAACACATGTTCTCTCTGAAACCCGGTCAAACCACCTGGTGTACCCATTATTTGGACTCAGGTGACAGTCTGCCAGTAAAGAACACAATTTACAGACAGCCTGACCATGTCAGAGACTGCATCAGGACAGAGGTTCAAAAGATGCTGGAGTTGGGGATCATAGAGCCTTCAGATAATCCAGTAGTCCTTGTGCCAAAAACTCACACCAAGGGTGGAAAAAGAGAGATGAGGTTTTGTGTGGAATACAGAGGCATCAATGCTGTCACTAGGACTGATGCCCATCCTATTCCTAGGCCAGATGAGCTCATAGATACTTTGGATTCAGCCAACTATCTGAGTACATTTGACCTGACTGCTGGCTACTGGCAAATCAGACTAGCTGAGGATGCCAAGCCAAAAACAGCATTTTCAACCCCCAGTGGACATTATCAATTTATTGTGAAGCCCTTAGGTCTGAAAAATGCACCTGCCACAGCATAACAGGAGGTCTTTCGTTCTCATACACCACACCAAAAACATGGAACGGCCTCCCAAAACACATCAGAGCCTCCTTCTCACTACTTGAGTACATAAAGAAGGAGAAGACCAGTGGTGGCTGGTACAGAACGGTGACGGAGGTGGGGGTGGGGGAAGGTAGGGGTTTGGAAAGGAAAAAATAAAGCTTACCTGGGGTCGCCGTCGCCAACCGCTATCTCTCCTTCAAGCAGGAAGGACAGAGCCTCCCAGAATCCCCTGACCAATCACAACGCTGCCTACAGCAGCATTGTGATTGGTCTGAACGCCGAACCTCGGCGCTCAGACAGGGGCTTGGAAGCTGGGCATGTTATCCACCTAGGCTGTATAATACAGCCTGTGGAGTACATGCACAGTACGCATGATGGTTTGGCCGGCTCCAGACGGCCGGCCAAACCCTCATGCGCACTTACGGTGCAGCCACCACTCCTTCTCCCTCAACGGACATCAGGGCACCCCACCCCTCCCCACCCTAGCAACCTGGCTGGCTGCAGTGCAACTGCAATAGAAAAAATAAAATGATAATGACGTTTCTTTATAATCATTTTATTTTTCGTTTGCGCTGCTTTAAAGCAGAGGGGGACGCTCCTCCACCTTAGTGGAGGAGCAGCCCCTGGAGAAGACCTGGCTCTTCAAATTACTCTGAGGGGACACTCAACTACACACCTGCTGAAGTGCCTAGATATCGTTACGGGTGATTAGTGCGCTTTACAAATAGACATAACATAACATTTCATACCCATTTACAAACCAGTCGGTGTGCATTGCACATCCCTGGTTTGTGAATAGCAATTAGCAATAATACATTGGAGACACAATCACTCTTGGGGATGAGTTCCTGCACTTCATAATTCACCATCTATCCAAAGGTGCCAATATTTATCCATTGAAACCCCAACTGATCCAATGATTACAGTGTTGTGATGATGTTAATAAATATAATGTCAATAACATGAAAGCAACTGCAAAAGTTATTTTGACACTAAGACAAAAGTCTTAAAACAGTTCAGATAAGGTTATGGCACATCAGACTTGGTGCACAGCAAGTTCTTCAGCTGTTAATGGGGAAGAAAAGAGTTCTGCTGGCAGCATAGAAGAAGAGGTAGACTTTTCCATGCCTTTGGGGGCGAAATAGGAGAAAGATCTCTCAACTAACCTGAACTCTGCAGATGAAAGGAGGAGTGAGGGTAAAAGCACATGTAGATTGAAGATGATGTGAAGGTGACCAGCACTGTAAGTTGGCTTGAAGAAAAGTTGGGTCCAGGTTGGCAAGGCTTAGTGACAGATTTAGAGAAATTCCAAATATACTCTTTTGGTGACCTTTCACATGACCAGCAGTGCATTCTCTGCATGCAAGGCCAAGAATGAGCCTTGGTCCCTTGTATTGAGCTAGCTCCATGTTAGCCATCATGTATTTAGAAAACTCTAATACAGGTTTTTACCATAGTCTGGATTAGAGAAACCCACTGTCCGGCTTACAGTCTTATAATTTATGAGGTGGATGGATAAGATTTTTGAAAGTATTTTAACACAATGATCAGTCCAAATATGCTTGTTGATCTGAGCTTTCAGGTTGAAGTCAAAGTAAACAAATAAGCCCCAAATAACAAACCATCTCAGCTGGTCAAGCAGGCCCCCAAGTGTCAAACCAGAGGGCCATAGAGCCTCGTAGCATAAGTAATTTGGTGCTGGTGTAAATAAATTTAAATGATTTACGAATCATCCATTTTACCAGTGTTGACAGGGACCCGTTGAAATATGTTTGAGTGTTCAGTCTTTCGTTGACCAGACATATATTCAGCCATATAATGAGCTGGAAGGAGTGCAAAAAGACTATCAAACTAGTAAGGGCAAGCTGTGGGGTAATCACAGCAAGCATAGAGTGTCAAAGACATTTGAAAACTTTTAATACTATCATAAGCGTTAGCAATTCTAGAGATGAAGTGCTGGCCAAAATTTCAGTAAAACCCCTATGACACAGGAATCGAGTTGTTACAACAAGGAGTTGCATCACAGATTTGCCAGCCATGAACAGTTGGTTTGTTAGGAGCTGATCTTTTTTAGAACTTCTCAGTGTACTAGGGTTTGCCAGGATGCTTAGCTTTTCTGTGGGTGACTTTAAGTGCGAACACTGGAAATGTGTGGTCTGGAATTCCGTATTGAAGGTGCTTAAAGCTTCCTCTATGCCAGTGTCCTTGGGATTTGTTGTGATGATATCCCTAAGCTGTTGAACCTGACATTGTTATTGTGGTTTCCCCCAACTTTTTGCCTCTGAACCTACTGTTTTGCTGACCTTGTTTTAGCTAAAAGAACAAATGATGGACAGAATGCTGAACAAATCAAAAATTCAACCCCAATTCTCCATCCATCATCTGTTCTTTTTTGCTTTTGGCGACCTTCTTTCAGTTGGCTTAAGGTTTCTGTGCACTTTATTACTGCTAACCAGTGCTAAAGTACTTGTACTCTCTCCTTTAAACATGGTGGCATTGCCTTGTACTCAATTGGCACAATTAATTTGCTTGTATGCCCCAAGTAAAATGGTACTATATGTACCCAGGACATGTAAATTAAATAGCAGTAGTAGGTCTTTTAACACTGATCATGCCACCAACTTAAGTAGCCCTTTAAACATGTATCAGGCCTGCCATTGCAGCCTGTGTGTGCAGTTCTAAACTGCCATTTCGACCTGGTGAAATAAACCTTTTGCTAGGCCCGAAGCTTCCTTTTTAATACATATGTCACCCCTAGGGTAGGTCCAGAACAGCCCAGAGGGCAGGATGCTCTCTATTTAAAAAGTTGGACATGTACTTTTAAGTTTTATGTCCTGGTAGTGAAAAACTCTTAAATTCGATTATCACTATTGCAAGGCCTACTTTTCCCTTAGGATAGCATTGGGTTACCTTATTACATTTAATATGTGCTAATGTTCAATTGGGAGCTGGTAGACAGTCCGAGTTTGGGCTCTAAAGAATTGTAATTAAAAGCCCTCATTAATGGTAAAGTCAGAATGTTTGTCACAGTTTTGAAAATGGCACTTTCAGAAAGTTGGCTTTTTCTTGTCCTAACCGTTTGGTGCCTGTAGCCTGTTCCTGGGTCACATGACTAGGTGCAGCTGGCAGTTGATCTTTTTGTATTGCTCCCACAGAGTGAGACAAGGGGAAGCTAGGAGTTGGCAGGATGGGCCACTCTGAGTTTATGAGCGGGAAGAACTGTCACATTCCACACTTGCACATCACAAAAGCTTTGCCTGAGCACTCTCACACGGGGTTTAACACTGCACTTTTGTGATGCAGACAAGCTGGGTCCAGGGCAGGAGAAAGGAGATTCCTGAGACCTCAAGGAGGTGGAAGCGTCTATAAACTTCTCCTACTTCAGAGTGGCCACCAGGAATAAATATTGGACCCTTAGACCCAACTTTTTAGTACACCTCTGTACCTGTGGGGAGACTCAGAAGAAGGACTGTTGTGCCACTCTGCTGCCCTGCTACCTGAGTGAAGGACTGGACCTGCATCTTGAACCCAGGACCACCAGAGTTAGCCTTCCAAAGGCTAGTTGGCTGGCCTCTTGACCAAAGCGTCAGGCACAGAAGTTTCCAACCACCTTGAACCCAGCACCTAGATTCTGCCTGCTGGGAGTTCTACCCTTTCGAGTGGTGCTACCCCAATCCTGGACATTTGGAAGTAGGCCTGAAGGTGCTCTTCCAGCACAGCTGTGATCTCAGCAGAACCGACGCATCAAAGCTGCAGTGCGAAGCATTTCCAACCAGAAACTGCATCGGAGCCATTGCGTGATGCAACGCCTCACCAGATTCCGCATTGGGACCACTGCATGGTTCGTCTCTGGCACAGGACTTTGCATTGCAGTCCGCAGTCTCTTCGGAACTGCCGCCATGCTACGCATCCTTTATGCATCCTCAGCGTAGGCCCTCGCATCGCAAGCCCCTTGTTGACGGTATCCTTGACGATGACCAGGGCTCTTCAGCGCAAACCCGCCAGCTTCTTCGGAACAGCCAGTGTGCAATGGATCCTTGACGGAGGACTTCGCATTGTAAGCCCCCTCGTCGACAGCCTCCTTCACGATGTCACAGGACCTCACCTCGCAGTCCTTCGGAACTGACCTGCGTGACGCATCTCCAACCAGGAACTTAGATCACCTCGGCTGCACGACGCATCCTGACGCGGGACCTCACAACACTCCGCAACCAGGATTGAAAGTACTCTTGTTCAGCAGGCCTGACTGGGTCCCTGTAGCAGGCCCGCGCTCTATCGCCGTTGGCCTGAACTTGTGACTGTGTCCGACACGACCAGATAACCACAGTCGGCACTTGGTGCTTTTTGGTGCTATTTTAAATATACTATTTAAAATTGTATATCTCCTGTTCTACTGTTTGGATTTTGATTGTTTTGGCCTTAAAATATTCATTAAATTTGACTTTTTGTTGTTAAATTTGTGTGGGAGTTTTCTTGTGTTTTGTTTCACTTTATTACTGTTTGATGTGCTGCATAAATACTTTATACACATTGCCTCTAAGTTAAGCCTGACTGCTTTTGTGCCAAGCTACCAGAGGGTTAAGCACAGGTTAATTTGGGGTTGCTTGTGAATTCACCCTGACAAGGATTATGGTTGCTGCTTGATTACAGTTTTACCCCCTCAACCAGTAACACAATTTCTCAAATAAGCCAATCTATGTTTTCAATTGTATTAATTTATGCACTATATTTGGCTGTCTTAGCTACACTCCTGTCTTCAGACTACACTCTGACAGGCATTTTGATACTGAAATGGATGAGATCATTACCAGTCCAGGGTAAAGGCTGGATTTATTTGAAAAATCAAACCCAGATGGGTGAAGACTGAGTCAAGAGAGTGACCTAAAGTCTTCTGCTAAGCTTTTACATGGATTATCACTGTAAATTAAAATCCATGACCCAAAGTCTTCTGCTAAGGTATTACATTGATGATCGCTGTCGTTGCATGAACTTTAGACCTATAGCCAGGGTTCTGTAGGCCACAATAAATGTAAGGGTGACCTCAGCAGAAATGCCGCACTGGCAAACAAGTAGTTTGGGGAAAAAAAGCCCAAGCTTGTGTTTTGAGCACACTGTTATCGTCATCTCCAAATGTAACTGCCACTTTCTTCCCTTCCCTCCAAGCACCCAACCAGTCTGGGAGGACTCACGGTAGGTTAAACCCTCCTGGAAAGCAGCTAAAGCATTGCCAAAGCACATGACAGCAGATTAATTGGAAAAGATAAACATGATTAGCCAATGCAAATGGGCATTTGAACCATAGCAGATTTTTTGAAGGTTTATCAGTTTGCTTACCAGGTAGTTAACCCCTATGTCAGGAATGTCAGTTGGTACAGTGTGATGAATTACTTTGCAGACCATTACATCACGCTGGTTACATTGTAATTACCATTATATCGCAGTGTTTTACTTTGGGGTACCTTTACATTGCTGCTAGCCGCTAGTTTACAGCAATACAAGGCAGAACCACTATTTTGACAACAGTTAGGCTCCCCTGAGAATTGTTATGCTGTAATTAACTATGTTAGAGCAGCACTGAACATTAGGAAACTTATGGCATACTGACATCCTTGTTTAAATTGATGACTATTTATATTGTTTGAATAGTATTATTATTATTATTATTATTATTTGTGTTGCTTGAATATGAATTTACCTTGGGAAAAAAAATACGAGGCGTTTGGCAAAACAGGAACAGTTGTTTTAATTAAATACTGTGGCCGTGAGTACAGAATACAGAAACGGGTCTGATGTCTGACTCAAAGTACAATTGTTTTGAGCATTTTTATATATATTTCTTGGAGCATCATTAAACAATTCATAGATCCAGTTTAGGGAGATGAATTCTGACCTAGTCATGGAGCCATAAATTTCTCCCACCTGATGACAAATGAGGTGGGTCTCGACCTTGTGTGGACACAATGAGGGCTAGTGGGTAACCTGTCCAGATGTCCGGCATGGGGAGCGCATGATCACTGCATGTGCTGTATGCTGATAGGCTGAGTGTTCCTAACTTCATGTGGCATCTAACTTTATGATGTTTTGGGACCGTGCACCCCTCCGGCCATGTGCATTTTATTGGGGTCAATCTCCTCGGACCATTATGGTATCACTACGTTTCTGTGGGACTAAACTGGGTTTTTCCTGTTTGCGTGTGTGTTCTGCTGGTTACGTGCCACCCCACCTGTGATTTGTCAATCAGTTTCCTCAGGCCTAGGTCGCAGGGCATTCCTGAGCACGTATTTCAGACTTGGGGTTGATGGAGAGGTCACCTCGGGTGATTGCGACAACAGTGATTCAATTTCGTTTTTATGCACACATGTATCATTGTGAACATCAATGTCAATATTAACATTCCCCCCTCTAGTTGAATTTTCAACTACATCATTTACCCCATACTTCATGACAGTCACAATATTAAGGGATTGTCGAGTGTCTGTTTTAACTAATACTACTTCCCTAGTTACTTGCATTCTACCCAATTTGAGCACTGCGTTTTTACAGCAGGAAACCCCCACTTCTAGGAAACCACACAAAAACAGTACAACAATGAGAATAGACAACAATGACGTGCACAGGCCTGTCACCCACCAGGGACGTGAGGAAAACCAACTGATGTACCTGTCCTGCTCATGGGCATCTCCCTCCTTACACATGTCGGTTTGTAAACGATGCAGTGCTTGAATGGAAAGAGTCAGAGTCCTATAGTCCATGTCATTCCCTGGGATAAACGTGCAACAGGATGCACCGATCTTGGAACACACCCCTCCCTCCATTGGTGTCATCAAGTCCAACACATATTGATGTTGCATCACAAAGAGACGGATGGCTCTTAGTTCTTCTTTGATTGCATTAAGGTCGAGCTCAGTACTGTTCATAATTTTCATCATTTCCCATCTAGTTATTTGTAGCCAGCGGGCGTTTGCTTTCGTCTGGACAGTGAAGAAGGGTATGGACCCTCCTGCATGTCAGAAAACAGTCTGCACTAAGCCCAGCCAAAATAATCAGCAGTTCTTTTCTCTCGAGCCAGATGCAACCGAGTTGTTTTCATCTGTAGCAGATATTGGTACAAATCTGGCAGATCTTTTCCAGGAATGACTAGGGTAGGGGTGTATATGGTGACCAGAGAGCACACGCCACACCATCCGGGGACAAGCTGGGTGTAAACAAATTTGCCGCACTGCCAGTAAGTATCCATCAGCATGGAAGTCCCCTATTGCATGTCCGGTATGTGCAGTTTTGCGCCACAGTTCTCATTTGTGCCGAGTGAAATTGTTCCTTTGCCTCTGAAACACAAGGAATACAGTGTAAGTTGCCATACAATTAGGGGTTGCCCCTTCCCTTCCAACAATGGGTACCTATATATCTTGGAATCCCATATTTCCTGACATGAGTTATCTAAGCTGGTGTTTAACCCTCCCCTACGAGACTCATTTCCCTGTGTATCATCGAGGTGGATGGCCCTACACTGGAACTCCATGTCTGGTGTCCATTTGTTATTAAAGAAGAGTGCCCCACACACACAAAGAGCCATCCTTGGACCACAGATGGAAGCGGGAGCAGACGTGTTTGTGCACTGGTGCAGTGGCTTTGCTACCTCCAAGAATATCTTTTCTGGAATGTCTTGGGGGCCAAACCGTATCCTTCCCTATGGTGCCCTACCTGTGCTTCCTATCTAGCTCTGTTTGAATCTTGCTATGATCGGTGAAGAGGTACAGTGCTGTGGGATTGGTCTCGTAACGGGTCATGTTCACAACTACTCTATGGGGTTCTACTCTGTTGGGTTGTATCTTGACACTAATCCTACATAGGTACAGGTGGAAAAGGCATTTTGCTTTTTTGGGGGCTATCTCTTGGAACAAGTAAAGCCTGTCTGCACATACTGCAAGTGGTATCAGTGAACAGACGTAACATAACCTGGCTGATGTCCGGGCGCCCATGGTGGTCATGTGCTGATACCATGTGTTGTGTAAGAGTGTGCTGTGTAGTGCGTGTGGAACACTAGTGTTGGGTTCAGTGAAATTATAAGTGACATGGTAGAGGTTCCTACGCAAGCGCTGTGCAAATGTAGAGCTGGACTCCATTTGACTAGGCAGGTCTTAGGCACCGTATGGATGCAGCCACGCCCACAGTAACCAGAGTGTATACAATTGAGGATGGATCCAGGAAAAATGTCTGTAGTTCTCCGGTGATTGGGGAATTTCTTTACTTTGGAATAGTTTGAAAGAGTCTGTGATGAAAGTTTGCAAAACGTTCATGGGGTTTTTCTGTGAAAGGTTTTCAGCCATACATCGAAAAGGTGGACCAGCTATACGTCTGAGAGGTGGACCCCTGCCTCTCTTCCCTTCACCTTGAGGGTGGTAGGTGTTGCGAAAGTCACTCGGTAGGGTCCTTCAAACCTGGCCTGCTTCCATTTCCTTATAAAAATGCGGCTATACATTTCCTACCCTGGTTGAGGTGTTTGATACAGTAGCTTGACGGTGGTGCACTTAAGAGCTCTGATGGTTGACCTGTTTAGATAGGAACTTAATGGTCTTGGTTAATTCAAAGAGATGCACATGTAATTCGTCCCCTAATGCCTTTGAGCTCACCTCAACGCTTAATTTTGTCTGTGTTTTTGGGATGGGGGTTCCCATCAGTCTACTGGTTACAATTTGATGTGGTGTAAGATCGTGTTCGCTGCTGAGTGTATTCTGTAGTGCGAACAAGGCTAGGGGCAGACACTGGAGCCATTTCTTATTAAGGCTGGCGCAGATTTTGCTGAATTTATTTTTTAACAGGCCACTGAATCTCTCAACAACGCTGTTGCTTTGAGAGTGATATACTGAGGCTAGTTTGTGCGTTATGACTAAAAAGATGCAGATGTGACTGAACATGGAGTTGACAAAAAGCTTTCCGTTGTCTCATTGGATGACGTCTGGTCCCCCCACCTAGGTATTTCTTCCCTGATGGAGGACGTTGCCCCAGCCTTGGCCTCGCAGTGTATGCAAGGGCAGGCTCCGATCCACCTGGAGTACGGGCAGACCACTACAATTAGGTATCGATAATTGGCACATCGATCGATCATATTGATAACGTCAATGTGTAGCGCCTTAAAGGGCCCCGCGGGTCTGGGAATAGCCGATGACACAACCTTGAGGGTAGGTTTGGGTGAGTACAATTGGCAGAGGGTGCATCCATTTAAATACATGGTTACTGCTTCGGTAATGTTACAGATAAACCAGTCGCTCTTAAGTTCCGCTTTCATGTTGTCTTTTGCTGTGTGTGTGTTGATAGGTGCAATTTGGCTAAAGCTATGTCAACCAAGCTCTGTGGCATGACAGGTTTTTCTGTGGGTGTGTGTCGGTATATAAGGTCATGTGCAGTCTGTGTGCAGCCCCGGTATAACAATCGCTTTCTTTCATTGGACAAGGCTGATCGCTATAACTCCCTCAAGTATAACCCTGCTGTTTCTGTGTACAGCTTGTCTTGTGGTAGTTATGTTTCTCGTGCCTACTGTAAAGGGAGTAAGTGTTTCTCTTTGATCATCCTGCAAGCCAACCTTTTCGCAATTTGGTCTGCTAGTGCATTTCCCCGAGATACGAAGTCTTTGTCCCCAGTATGAGCGCCACACTTTACCATGGCCACGCATTCAGGCAGGGTCATTGTGTCGATCAGTGACTCTAGGAGGTCCCTGTGGGCGACGGGGTGCCATCTGATTTCTGAAACCCTCACCTTCTCCACCTTCCTATGCCAAAGTGCACCGTAGTGGTTTCATAAGCTAAATCGGACTAGATGGTTACCCTCTTTCCTGCGCTTTGGGTGAGAGCTTCAATTAATGCGGTCAACTACGCTGCTTGCACTGAGAGGTGGGGGAGGAAAGTTAGCTGCACTGTTATTTGCAGTCTCTCTAAGGTGCATGGCTATGAGCCATTACTACTTCTGCCCCCGTATGTCTTACACCCGTCTCTTGGTCTATTGTGGAGGACCCATCAATGAACTATACCTCACAATCTATGATGGGGTCCTCCTCTGCCTTGTTAATTCCCTTAGGGGTGTATGTTGCACAGTTATGGATCTCCTCCCCCTCCTGAACCTCATGGGCTAGGAAAGTGGCTGGGTTCACTAGGTGGCACCGGACTATTTTTAGAGAAGGACGGAAGAGCATTAATTCATAACCTGAAACCTGTTGTGTAGTCTGTGTGTTCTTGCTATTTTGGATGACTGCAAATGCTGACTGCTCTGCATACAGCGGAGCCCCCACCACAATGGAGGTGCTGTTACCTATGGCTAAGGCCACTTCCGCTGGGCCATGCTTGCATGAGAAATTACCTTGCATGACTGAGTCCAGAAGCTCACTGTAGTATGCAAGGGGTTTGTTCCTCAGGGGGTACTTTTGTGTTAGGATGGCTGACATGACACATCCGTTGCTGTGTCTGAGTAAAAAGAATTCCTTCTTATAATTGGGCGTTCCTAATGCAGGAAAGTCCGTTATTTCTGTTTTGAGCTTGGTGAAGGCTTTGTGCATTTCAGGCGTCCATGCTAGTTCCTCGTGGCCGGTCTTTGTCTTTTTCATGGCTTTGAGTATGGGGGCAATAAGCGCACTGTAGTCCAAGACCCACTGCCCAACATAGTTGCATAGTCCTAAAAACTTTTGAATATCCTTTTTCGTTTTTGATGATGGCATAGCCCTGATAGAATCTGTGCATTCCGGCATGATCTGCTGACTCGCCTCTGAGAGTAGTTGGCCCAAATAACTAAAATTCTGTTGTACATACTGCAACTTCCCTTTCTCCACTTTGTATCCTCTCTCGGCAAGTGCAGTCAAGAGGACTATTGTGCCCTGGCGACATAGGTCCTCAGCGGGACTGCATATCAAGATATCATCAGCGTGCTGTTCAATAGAAAGTTCACAAGATCCTTCCTCAGTATTCTATTGAAGATACTGGGGGACTCACAGTACCCTTGCGGCACTCTCCTCTATAGCAGCTGAACCCCTCGGAAGGTGAACACAATCAGGTACTGACTGTTGGGGTGCAGCAAAAGCTAAAGAACGCGTTTTTGATATCTATCATGGTAAAATAGCAGGCGTCTACGGGTATGTTTGCCAATATGATGGAGGGGTCAGGCACTGCAGGGAATTCTGGGACCACAATGTCATTGAGTGGGCGCAAGTCCTGCACCAGGCGCCAGGTCCCTCCCTTCTGACAAGGACAAATTGGTGTATTACAAAGGGAGACCCCCACATTGAGGACCTCCTCATCGAGTAGTGCTTGAATTGTAGGTGCTATGCCCTCTTCAGCTTCTTTGGAGAGCGGGTACTGGCGTACCTGGGGCAGAATGGCCCCTTCTCGCAGGGTTATCTTTACTTGTTCTACGGTATTGATGAGCCACTCATCATAGGGTCCCTTGGCCCATAGGTGTGGTGATACTGCTGCCAAGTCTTGCTCCTGCTAATACCGCCATGGACAATGGGGCCCTATTCTGCAGTTCCACCCTAACCATAATTGGGTTGGCGAAGATGATTTCTGAGGCCCCGGGACACTCACTGAGCAGCTGGTCATCAGTTACCTCCCATACGCTGAGGCCGGGTGTAACGAAGATAACACAAGCCCATGTTGCAATCACTTGGCCGGTGGCCAGCAGCACCCCGTATTTGGGTTTTACCTCCATGGCTTCCTAGCAAAATAGCGCCTCCTACTGGTGTTCCATATCATGGTGACCCATCTGCGGAATACTTTTGACCCAGCAGTTCTGGCGCATTGGCAATCATTGTGAGTATGGTGTTAGTGAAGGCTGTCAAATTGGTGGGTGTTGCACTTATCGGCCTGTCTGTGTGCTGTGGGCGGGCTAAAGACATGAGTATAACCCGGGGGTTGAGCAGGTTACTGTCCCATCTTCTGAGAAATGAATGGTCATATTTAGTTTGGCCAGTAAGTCCCTATCTAGGAGATTAGTCGGGGATGAGGGGTGATATAATAACTGCCCTTTTACGCGGCTGCTTCTCATGTCTATCTCCAGGGATTTTGTGAAGGGGGCCCTCAGAACCTTGCCCGAGAACCCCTGCATGTCCATAGTCTTTGGATAGGGGAATGATCCCTTCCCTTAAACACGACTTTGTCGCCCCTGTGTCAATTAGGAAGCTGTACGGTCTGTTATTCACCAACAATGCTAGAGTGGGTTCTTCCTCAGACCGTTAGGTCACTGACAACACGAGGCATGTGAGTGTTGCGGTGTGCTTGTCGCCCACCGGATGCGGGATTAGCCCGTATCGACCCCGCGGCTTGCCTGTTTCTGGGAGAGGAGGGGGGGGGATTGCAACCTGGTCCCGGCCTTGGAAGTTCTCTGTACTAGTTCCTCGAACCCTGCTAGTACATGCTAAATCCTTCCTAAATTTTGCAGTGGTACCCCTATTGGTGCTGCCGCCTTCTGCGCCATTGCTGCCACAGCTATTCTGACCAGGATCGCCTGCTCCCATCTATGGGACTCTGCCGCGATGTCCTGGTTCTGTCCTATTTTTTCCTGTTCTCCCTCTCTTTCCTTCCTTCCTGGACTTGCCTACTTTCCCATCTTACGAGGCTTTGCTGCATGTAGGGGAAACTCCAGTCGGGATTTTCCCTCCCTTATTTGATGCAATGCTTGGCCATAGCTATGTCCTCTGGCTCAAATGACCCTCCCCTAGGCCAGTACCAGCCGAATCGGTTCCCCCTCCTTAGTAGGTTGCAGAACGGATGGGCAAAGTTTTCTCCTTCGTCTCTCGCTATTGTTTCCCTCGGGGTCATCCTGTGATTATGTGCTCAGGCCTGGCAGCATCCCCCTTTGTCACTAGTACCCTGAGGACTGGGGCCTTTTTCCTCACCCCCACTAGTTGTCACTGTCCAGAACCGCTATGAATCTCCCGGTCACCGAAGAGTATTCACCCGGATGAGTTGGAGTGCACGTTCTCCGTGCCGCTGAGGTTCGATTTGTTTAACGCGATGGACGTGGGGATGAGCTTAGGGGAGCTCTAGCACTAGACTGGGGTTATGCTGGGATTGCCTTCGCCTGGTGGCCTATTGACTTCTCTTGTCTCGATCTAGTAGTTCTTTGTTCGGTGGGGGGCCCTCCAGCTCCCTCGACTGGTGGATTGGTATAACCTAATGCGGGGATGGCAGGCATCAGAGAGAGCACCTCCATTCCTACATACAGTAGGTAGTGGAAGGCACAGACTCCTTACTTGCGGGTTCTAGGATAGGATTGCCAGTCTGGGCCTCCTCAAAGATGGCCCATAATTCTAACAGTGCCTCTCTTTTGGCCTTCTTTTGCCCTACATATTTGGTCCGAATGTGTCATCTTGTGTGTTCGATCATGTTTGTGTTGAAGATTCCCCCCTCTGGCCAGGGGGACGTGTGTGCCTCAGTGTGTGTGTGCCATTCGTGGCAATACTTGCTAATTTTTTTTACCTGGGTCGAGAACCTAGTTTGCATGTACTTTAGTGGTGACTCCATGATAGCTGGGAACTTTTTAAGGGAATGATACGCTCTAGCTTCTTGGGATCAAGTAATATTAGATCGTTGGGGAAATAAATACATGGGTATTAGTGGTTAAACTACTTCTACGAGTTCAATACTTCATATATAGAAGCATTAGAATAGACAATTCACTAACAAAACAAGCATATGAAGGGTCACAACCTGAAAGAAAGTGCAATTTTTTGTTCAAAATGTGTAAATTCAGCAGAAAAAAATGGCAGATATGGAAAAACGATTGTAAGAATTAGCTGCGCCTTGATAAGCACATTGAGTCATTAACAAAACACAACATTCAAGACAAAAATGCAGTTGCAACAATTTACCAACACCACAACATCAAGAATGCATCAATTAATAACCACAATGAAGAAAAAGAGAGAAAAAACTGACAAAGAAAAAATGATCACTTTGTCAAAAAATACCTTAGACCACTCCCTAGCGCATGCTATCCTATGACAAGGGGAGACTTTGCGCTGTACCCGTGACTAAGTGAGTTCGATAGTGTGTCAGTATCGGCTCTGGGACAAAAATAACAACAATTTATGTGGAAACAAGGACCAGCTTGACAATCACAGGCCCTCCTTGGCCGAGCACAAGCTACACCTAATCTCTAAGGTCCAATGTTCCCTAATGTCCGAATTACACCCTATATCACACCAAGGGGTCACACGTACCATATGTATCACGCCCAGCGCTCCAAGCAAATAACACCTCTCACTTCTTTTAGATACCAACACTGTTACAAAACTGGTAGTAATGAGAAAACCCTTCTCGACTAAAAAATAAGATCAAGGTGCTGGCCCTATGTCACACCCATCGGTCCAAGCGGTAACCCTGTATCAAACCCAGGGACAAGCGTACCATCTGTATCACGCCCAGCGGCCCAAGTGGTGAGGCCTCGCCCCTATATCACTCCCAGGCGACAAGCGTAACATCTGTGTCACGCCTAACGGTCCGAGCAACTATCAACCTTCGCCTTTCCTAGCGTGCTGACTATCGAAAAAAGGTGACCTCCGCGGGATCACTTCTGAGGGCACCCTGCGAATACTCAGGTTGGACACATAAAATTGGCAATATGTCTGACTTCTGTCAGTGGCAGGGCACTCAGGTCAAATGTTTCACTTCTTCTTAGGACTAAGGATAAGATGTAGTCTCTTACCCACTGACGGAGGCTTCAGTACGAAACTCCACCACGCAAATTTAGCCAGACTTTCAATGAATTGTGGCGTCTCCTCACCTTCCTTACTGCACAGATGTTAGTCTGTCAGAGAGGGGCCCTTTCCTTTGGCTTCAGTCAGGTTTGAGGCACCAATCTCTCCTGGCTGGCTCTCCAAACTGTTGCTTAAATATGAATTTACACCATACAGAAATGGGTCTGAGGAGTGACTCAAAGTACAATCATTTTGAGTGCCTTTATATATATTTCTTGGAGCATCATAAAACAATTCATATATTCTGTTTAGAGAGAGGAATGTGGGCCTAGTCATGGAGTCATAAATTACTTCCACCTGATGACAATTGCAGGTGAGTCTCAACCTTGCGTGGGCACAATGAGGGTTAGTGGGTGACATGTCCAGATGTCCGGCATGAGGAGCACATGATCACAGCATGTACTGTGTGTGCTATGTGCTGATTGAATGTTCCTAACTTCATGTGGCATCTAACTTTATGATGTTTTGGGAATACGCGCCCCTCTCGCCATGTGCGTTTTATTGGGGCCAGTCCCCCGTACCATTGTGGTGTTGCTGCCTATCAATGGGACTAATCTGGGTTTTTCCTGTTTGTGCGTTTGTTCTGCTGGTTACGTGCCACCCCACCTGTGTTCTGTGAGTCAGTTGCCTCAGGCCTAGGTCGCAGGGCCTGCCTGACCACTTATGTTTGACTCAGGTTGATGGAGAGTTCATCTCGGGTGATTTTGACAATAGTGATTCAATTTTGTTTTTATGCATCCGTGTATCATTGCAATGTTATACCTTCTATTGATGTCTAATGTCTTTGTACTTATTTGAAAATAAATGTGCTGCCTTATTTATGTCATATGATCTTGCATATTGTCTTAGTGTGTGATGTATATTTTTAACAAAGTTTAGATTTGCACTTTTTTTAAAAAGATTGGATGTTGATTCTATGTTTTTGATTTTATCCTTTTGTTTTTGTATGCTTTTATGGCACTTGCTGAATAAACTAATATGTGTGAGACATTGCTGCTTAGATGGTAAGTAGTATTTCTAACCCCTATATAGATATTTATATATCTGTAGTGGTTAGAAATACAACAAACCATATGTGCATATTATGGCAAGCACGTAAATGCTTAATGATGTGTACTCCAGTGAATAGTATTTTGGGGAGCTTTCCCAGTCTGTAGGGAAAATCACATGTGCTCTTCTATATATTGCAGATACAAATAAGCCCAAATATAATGTATGTTAAATAATGCCATATCTCAAACTTTGTTTAAAAGTTGAACTGTAACAAGTAATGACTGTGATATATGAATAGTAATGCAGCTATTATTTTCTCTTTCATATATGTGTAAAATGTACAGAATGGACCCAAATAAGGTGTTATCTGGTGTGGGGAACTTGATTGGTGGTGCCGTTGGAGGAACTGTATTGAAAGAAAAGTAAGTCAAAAGAATTTGTTTATACAAAAAGAAGTAAATATGCATAAATTACTGCGAAAGACTGAAGTGGTTTATAATAAAAACAAAGACTGTTTTTTCCATCATATTATATTGCTTCTTTTTAATATGTTTTCTTTAGGAATGGTTAATTATACTATTAGATCCTTATATGTAACAAATGTTTTGTTTTTTACTTTCCTCCAAGTTTTAAACACCGCTCCCACTTATCCCCTCACCTCCCATCTCCATTCCTCTACCTTGCAGGCCTCCTTCCCTGCATTGGCAGCCATTCAAAGGGAGTTGCAAATTGCATCCTGCTTAATAATATTCATTAAGCAAGTCAATTTGCGACTCTAATACAAATTGGCAATTTGCGATATGACCTATTAATATAGGTTGTATTCACCCTCCTAACAGACACCTATGCTGTGTCTCACTCCCACTCTCACACATCACATGTATTCACAAGAGCAGAACAGGAGATTGTTCGTTCTCATACACCACACCAAAAACATGGAACGACCTCCCACAACACATCAGAGGCTCCTCCTCACTTTCTGAGTACATCAAGAAGGTGAAGACCTGGCTCTTCAAATTACTTTGAGGGGACACTCAACTACACACCTACTCAAGTGCCTGGATTTCCTCACAGGTGATTAGTGTGCTATACAAATAGACATAACATAACATTACATATCCTTTAAAAAACAGGTTTGTGAATGTAAGTAATTCTTTATTGCTCAGTTAATTAAAACCAATGCAATCAGCTACATGAGCTTATACATATAAACAAACTTAAAATACAATTTTATCTAGTACACCCCTTTTTATAAATGAATTTAATTAAAATTTCTTTAAAACGTTAAAAACTTTTCATAAGGCTAAAATGTGCGTTCTGAGAATTAGACTTCATTAACGCGTTCCATAAATTAAGATAAAAATGAGTCGTTATGTGGCCCAAAGTGTCTAAATTCAAGTCCATGCGACTACAGGTTCTTGGAACAATTTTGGGCAACACCGTCAGGTGGACGTGACAGTCAAAAGATAGACCGTTGGTTTCGAGCAGTTTCTGCGATTTTGTATTGTTGTGACCAATCCTTTATAACAGAAGTGTATATGCTTGTTTAAAAGAAGGAGGCATTTGTTTTTTTTTTGTTTTTTTTGTTTTTGTAATTGAGATGGGCGCAGCCAGACTATCTAGGCGCGCTGCTTATATTGTTTAATGGCGAATACCGTTTTCTTGAGCCCCCTACGTGCCAGCGTAACAGTTAGGAGAGTCCAGAGGTTTTTTTGGTTTTTTTAATGCAAGGTTTTAACGTTGAAGTGGTTGTTCCTAGTCATTGCCGAGTGGGGCAGTTGGGCTTAAATGCCGTATGAATTTGTTTTGTCCAATCTCTCCCTTTTGGCGTTCTGCTTTTTTTCTTCTTTTTCCAGAAATTTAACAAGATGACTTGCTAATTGGATGTTTTTGCCGTCAAAGTATGCTTTAACCGCCTGCCGGCATGTTCTTATTCCCAGTTTCTTTAGGGTTGGTTTCAAATGATATCTGCGCTCCTTTTCCAGGCCTTTGCAAATGCATATTAGGTAAAGGATATCCTCTTTTGGATCCCCACATAAACGGCAATTTGTTATCGTTTGCGGCCGTTTCCACGGGGGGAGATGATATTGTGATGGGAGAATACCCAGCTGTAATCGTATAAACTTCTCCTTTATGGTTCGTGTGTAACCGACTCCTAGGTAACTTTGACAGGCGCTGCTGGTATAGTTTTGAATGACGGTCCAACCGTGAGCCCTGTTAGCTAGTGTTGCTTTGTCCTCTACTAGCGAAATAATCCTTACAGATTTGTTTACTAGTTGTTTAAACGTATTATGAGATCCTATGCTCTTCCAGGCATCTTGTAGTTCCAAGGAGTCTATTGAGAGCTTTAAATAGTTTGCAGCTGCACTCTTATTTTTTCTTTCTAACTCCTTCCAGAGATGGTAATCCAAGCTTGAGACTTCGGCTCCCTGTATTTTATGCCAACTTTTGGCATAGGCGCCCATTCTTTCTATTCTTTGATTCCTCAGGCCAAATTCAAGCCTTATTTGTGCCTGCGAGGTATACTTAGGCAAGTTGAATATCATTCGCACTGCCCTGGCTGTTGTGTTGTCCAATATCTGCGCATCCCTCCCTCGGAGGCATTCGCTTCCGTAGGTGATGGCCGGTATTAGTTTTGCTTGGATCACTTGTAGTAGTGGGGTAAAGCTACGACCAGCTGCTTTCGTTTTAAGATTCCTCAGTGCGACCGATATAGAGATTCCTCTCCTTATTATAGCTTCTTTCTGGGGTTGAAATGACCCTTTTCTATCGACAATTACGCCCAGATATTTATATTCGTCCACAGTTTCCAGTGATATTCCTCCCATTTGCCAATAAGACTTGGGTGTAGACGTCTTCGCGTTTATTCTCATTGCTTTTGTTTTTGAGAGGTTTATGCTGAGGCCGTTCATTGCCGAGTAATTATATGTTGTGTCGATTAAGCGTTGTAGCCCTATCGGCGTACGGGTAATAAGCACAATATCGTCTGCATACATCAAGTTCGAAAGATTTAGTCCACCTAGGTTTGGGGCATGAGGGTTACTTTCGTCTAATTTCAATGAGAGATCCGACATAAAGATGTTGAAAAGGTTCGGAGCTAGCACACACCCTTGTTTGAGACCCTTGGTCGTCTGTATTTTCCTTGACAGGCAGTCGCCCGACCCCAACTTAATTTGTACCCACGTGTCCGTATGTAGTAACATCAATTGTGATAATAGGGTTGATGGTATTTTTCTGTTGGCCAGCTTCTCCCATAATAGATTTCTGTTGATGTTATCGAAAGCTGAAGTAAAATCGATGAAACATACATAAAGAGGCAGGTTGGCGAGTTTCACAGCATCTATTAGGAGTGTTAAAGCCAGAATGTTTGTTGTTGTTCCCATTTTTTTCCGAAAGCCTGTCTGGGAAATGGGAATCACTGCATTTTCATTCGCCCATTCCGTAAGCTCCTCTAATAAGAGGCCGGCATAATATTTGGCCTCATTGTCGATTAAGGCAACAAGTCTGTAATTTTTTGGATCGTTTATGTTGCCTTTCTTATGAATTGGAGCTATTATTGAGCCTTTCCATAAGTCAGGGATTGTTTCGGTTTCAGAAATCTGTTTGTACAGTGGTAATAACACCACGGCCCAGTATTCCGGGTTTCGTTTGTACAAAATGGGGGGGATTCCGTTGGGGCCCGGCGCCCCCTCTGTCTTTCCTTTCCCTATCCTACTTATGATTTGTTTTTCCGTGAAAGTCAATGTAGTTGTATCCGTTAGTAGTGCACAGTCTTGAATTTTACTGTCGGGTTCTGCTGACCTCGTTATGGTGTTCTTTGGTGCTATGTTAAAGTGAAGCGAAAGGTAATCGGACCAAGCTTCTTCAGTAAGGTGTGAATTAATGCTGGGTCTTCTTGGGTTCTGGAGGTTGTTCACCATTTTCCAGAATCTTCCGCTGGTGTTATTTCCTTTTGCGTCGTGGAGCAACTTAGCCCATAGCTCTTCCTCTGCTTCCCTTTTTAAGTGCCAAATTAGTTTCTTTTTGATGGTTTTTAATTTTTGCAGTTCCATTTGTGCGGCTGTGTCCGGACCATCTCGGTGTAGTTGCCACAGTAATTTGTTAATATTTCTCTTAAGGGACTTTAAGTTGGTGTTTTGTTTTATTAGCTTGTCGTGACCTTCCATAATATGAGAACTCTTTATGGGGCTTTTTTGATTTTGGTCTACCATTGATGTGTGGACCTTATTATTCCTTGTTTGTGCTGTCCCAAGGCTGCTGGTGAATAGCTCCCATCGACTTAAGTTGTCTATCTGAGTCGCGGAGCTTTTTTCCCACTGTTTTTTTGCTTCCTTCTCGAAGCCTTCCAAGTTATACGTATTACATTTTATTCTTTTTTGAATAACTGAAAGTGAGGATCCCACGTTTGCTACTGGCAAGGTTGCCGCTACCCCGTAGATGTTAAGGGTGATCTCTTGCGGTAAGTGGTCGCTGGCTGACATTTTTCCTATTCGGAAATCCAACACTTTGCCGAAAAATTGTAGAGATGAAAATGTGAAATCTATAGTTGAGCTTACGGTCGAATTATGAAAGGTGGCTGCCGAGGGGCTGTCGTTTGTAAAACGGCCGTTTAGAGCTACAAGATTAAGATGTTCTAAATCCTTTAAACTGTCTCTTGCCAGCCTGTTTTGTTTGCCACATTTACTTGCCTCCTGTTGTGGTATGCCCCATGCAGAAAACTGCTCTTCCAGAAGTGGATCCCTTGTCTGGGGCCCTCCAAGATACATGTTGAAGTCCCCTGTTACTATGAGGTTAGATGATAGCTCCTCTGACAGTATTTTTGTCACTTCGACAATCAATAGTTTCATCCCAGCTTTTTTCTCACGAGGGTGTAGGTATACATTGAGCAGTATTAGCTTTTGGTTTTGTTCTTTTCCCCCTAGATCCAGCTCTATTGTTTTTATGCTATTGTTCCCCGACTGTCTAGCGTCTTTGTTCTTTATTTCATTAATACTCTTTATTGAAGTGTATATTATTTGGCCTCCTTTCAAGTGGCCGTATTTGGCGTTTCTTTTAGCTGGTAGGTGATATGCTTTATAGCCCTGTATTTGATGCGGTTGATCTAACCAGGTCTCTTGAAGGGCAATTATGTCAAATTTTTGGAAGTAAAGTAAAAGCTGAGTATCGTCTGCTTTGTTCCCTAGACCGTTTATGTTCCAAGAACATATTCTTAATTGATGTTTTGTTACAGTTTTTCGTTCCGTATTTTGTCATGTCTTCAAGGCCCTTATGTTAATGGTCCTTGCTATCCAATTCCAGTCATTTTGTCCAAGTGATCCTTGAGCTTGCCTTGGGCTCAATGAGTTGGTGTCCATCTGTGAGATTGATAAACTTCGGGCCCCCTTCAGGACACTTTCCGTTTTCACTGTTTTTTGTTTGTTTGGGAAACTGCACTCATCTCTCTCTCTTCGTGCCTGACATAGAGGATCAGGATACCCTATTTTTTCCTGTCTTTTTAGGCGTATCCCCCATGCTTGGAAGCACGGTTCCATCTCCATGATTCTTTCGGCTGTTTCCTGCGTGGCCCATGTTGTTTTAGTGACCTCTTGATCTGACAGGTAGTTATTGTGTGCAAACTCCACGGATTCTAGGTCATTTGTACTTATATCCATCAGGTTGCTGATGGTGGATAATAAGCGTAAAATGTTGCCTCGGTTGAGAATATCCCCTCTGCCTCTTGACTTATACTCCGGAATGAGTAAGATTGTGCCGCTTTCGGCTCCCTCCTGCCTGTGGTCCCGTAATTTGGGCTCTTCCGTGGCTGGTTTGACCTGTGTCCAGTCGGCTCCCTTTCCGAGTAGTGGCTCTTCTATTCGCATATCTGATTCCGCCGTGTCTTCTGCCGACTTAGGGCCCTGTGTCGGGGGGGCTCCCTTGATGCCAACTAGCGACTTTCCCAGCCTTTGCGTTTTTGGGGGATCAGTACTGTCTACCCTCTCTCTCCCGTTGTTAGGCTTAATTTTTCGATGAATGGTTTCTGTTTGGCGCTTGCTGTTTATGCCTTTGCCTATTTGGTTGGAATTCTGGCTTTGTGCGGTTTGTACAGTCTCCTTAGCCGGTGATGTTATTATGGTCGCTGTTGGCCTATCTATTTCTGCTTCATCTTCTTCTTCTGGAGTCGGGTTTACCACTTTAAAGAATGCTTTTATATTACTGGTTTTCTTTCTCCCTTTCCTTTTTTGTTTTCGCCCTCTTTTATTTTGTTCCCCCTGTTGCCCCTGCATATAGCTGGGCTGTGTATTTGATTGCTCAAAGCAATCCTTTCGTGGAGATTCTGCAGGCGTCTTTGTAACTTTCCCTGCAACTGTGGCGTAGGTTTCGTCTTTAATTTTCTCCGAGGTATTTGGGCTGTTTGGCTCACCCCCGCTTAGGTTTCGGATCATGTGCCCATTCTTGGTTTTGGAATTTGGTGTATTGGGTAGGTTGATTGACTCTTTTGTTAGCTGCCCACTGCCACCTAGTTGTTGGAGTGAACTTATGTCCTTGCCATCTATGTGTCTTTTATTGCTGCTGTGGCTAGTGGGGCAATCATGCGCAGTGTTCAGCAAATTTGGGCTCCCAGGCTGTTCTCTTAGCTGGCTGAAATGTGGCTTTATTGATGCATTCGCCGTACCTGTGTTTGCTTCATCTTTTGCGTTGTCAATTGTCTTTTTTAGGTCAGACAGGATGCCCCCCAGTAATAGTGGGATCGTTGTAAGTTTGTCCACAATTGTGTAGCAGGCACAACTTGGCTGCGTTATTTTTGTTTCTGCTTGGACCCTCTTAATCTTGCTGTTCATGTCTGCCAGCTTGTTATCGATATTGGCTACATGTATGGCTAGGAAGTTTAGGAGGGATAATTGCATATCCATTTTGTCCGAATGGTACTGCATCGCCTTTATTGATAACTGTAACGTGTTTAGCAAGGATGACCATAGTATTTCCGGTCCTTTTGGAAGCTCTTCTGCGTTTGGGATTATGTTCGGGATTGTGTTTGGGATTGTATTGGGTTCTCGTTTGCTGTCTTCCTCCTGAGGGATAGCTGGGGAGTATGATGCTACTAGCCTCTCCCACTCCTCTGTTGTAAGCTGGGGGGTATTTTCTAGTTTGGAGGTATCCGTTAGATCATGCTCTATCTCTGTTTTTTCCATCTCTTCTGTCTCTTCTATTTCTTCTATATACTCTCTTTTCAACGTTTTTCCTAGCTCTCTCCCGTCTCCCGCTGGATTATGGTCTAATTGGTCTAATTGAGTCTGCTGGACTGGGGCCTGGTCTGTGGCAATTTCTGTCACTAGGTTGCTGATGTTGGGTCGTGGATTTGCTCTTAATTGGTCCAGAGCGTTAGGGTCCTTAGTTGATGGCTGTCTTGAGGTCTGTGGCTCTGAATCTCTGGATGGATCTAATTTTCTGTTGTTAGCGAGCTCTTGATTGTTTCGCTCAGCTCCTATTTCTGTGAATAATGACTGCAAAGTTGGCAGAATTGCTATCTTCGGCTCAAGCGGGTAGCCCCTTTCATTAGCGGTGCAGTTATTGACTTTATCATTTTCCCAGCAGCTGCCTTTGCCGGTGCCGGTCATTTCGGCTTGAATTTCGGCTTGAATGGGGGTTTCCTTGGGTGTGTGTGATCTCAATTCACCCTCAGCCTCAGCCTTGCCCTCCATCCCGCTTCCTTGATCTTGCCCCGTCCAGCCCCTATGCCTCTCTCATATCTCATTGTGTCTTGTGTTATATTTTCAATGTTTTCGCTTTTTCGCCTCCAGGGGCAGTGTTTTGAGTGCTCCCCTCGGGTTCCATGGGGGAAGGGAGTCCCTTGAGGTTGCTAATTGAGGTGCTTAGGAGCGAGCCAGGATCTTTCAAGAATGAAAAGATTGTGTAGATTTTTGGTTGATGACCCTTAGTTGCTGGTCTACTCTGGGTTTCCAAGATTACCTCTTCACAGCTCAGGTTTTCTGATGGAGATAGCGCCTGCACCAGCAAGTTATTTGTTTCGTTCGGTGCCTTGGACTTGCTGTTACCGCGCCTTCTTGCCGGAACGTTGTTTGTCGTTTTCCTGACTTTCCCTGACCTCATGGCGCTCTCAAGAGCTTACTGTTGTAGTTAACCCACCCCCCCAGGTGATTAGTTCAAGATTATCTGCTTGCTTGCTTGCTCAAGCGGTTGATTACTTGGTGTTGATTGATTGCTTGCTTGGATTTGATTTGTTGATTTGTTGCTTGAGATACTGTTTGGCTGGATTTCCTGGTCTTCCTGGTCTCTCCTGTGTAGATTTTTCTTTTAGGTAAACTCTCTGCGGTTCACCGCTGTTTCTCTCTGTGATAATCGCCCCCCTCTAGGCGCCTTGCTCAGCGCCTTCTTGGAACCCGAGTGGTACTGGTAGGCGTGATGGTAGGCGTGAGAGGAAAACCTAATTCACCCCCAATTCGGCCCCAATTCGGCCTGTTCCCTCCTAACGGAGCTCTGGCTCTAGTTCTGGCTCTGTCTCCCGTTCCTGCTCCTGATCCAACCACTCTATCGTTGTGTCTGGGCGTAAGCTCGAGGAGGCCGGTGGCTGGAGGACAAGCGGGGCATTCAGGGTAGAGTCGCGGGCTTTCCCGAATGTGTTCAGGCCCCCCCGGGCTCTACCGAGGACGCGCACTCGCTGCGCTTGCCTCAGAGACTCGGGGGCTCAGAGGCCAACTGAAGCACCAACTCCAATGCCAACTCCAATACCGGCAGTAACTCCCGCGGTCTCATGCTCACCATCCGCGACCGCCGCTTTACTTTACTCGCTGTCGAGATGTCGGTCCGCAGGAGGCAGCGGTAGCGGCGGATCGGTAATACCGCTATGGTGTTGAAGCGAGGGAAGCCGATTGACTCCGCTTGACTCCGCCGCCGCTACTGCTGCTGCTGCCGCTCCACTCCGCTCCACTCTGCCGCTCCGCTGTTGTGCTGTACTGCTCTGTGGTCATGCCTCCGCAACTGCCTCAAAGATTTGAGGATTTGAGCAGAGAGCAGGGCACACTGGCCGACTGCAAGCTGCACCCAACCTAGTTGGGCCGCTTTCGCAGTCTTGCCGGGCACTACACTTTAGCAGCCTCCAATAATGAAGGCTGCGCTCTCTGCGCTCTCTGCAACTGATCGCCTCACCTCTTGCTCCCACTGTCCGTGGCTGACCGTGGCTGTCGCAGTTATGGCGGCCCCCGGATCCGCGGGAGTCGCGGGCCCGTCACCCGTTACACTTTCGCAGCCTCAGTAGGGGATGGGAACGGGGGGAGCCAGCCTGCCTGACTCGTCCTGCCGGTGCCGCTCTCTCGTGGCGGTGGCGGTGGCGGTGGCGTCTCTCACGGCTGCTTGCTCTGCTCTGCTCTGCTGCTCTGCTCGGCTGCTCAGCTGCGGCGGCAGAATCGCGGAAAACACGTACCGGATCACCGGTTTGTGAATGGGGATGATACATGGGGCCCCTAATCACTCTTGGGGATGAGTGCCTGCACTTCTTAATTTACCACCTATCCAAAAGTGCCAATATATATTTATTGAAACACCAACTGATCCGATGATTACAGTGTTGTGATGATGTTGATAAATAGAACGTGTATAGTGTGACAGCAGCCACAGGAGATATTTTGACACTAGGGCAAAATTCTTATAACAGCTCAGATAAGGTTGTGGGACATCAGGCTTTGTGCACAGCAAGTTCTTCATCTGTCTATGGGGAGGAAAAGAGTTCTGCTGGCAGCAGAGAAGAGATAGACGTTTCCAAGCCCTTGGTGTGAGATAAGAGAAAGCTCTCCCAACTAACCTGAACTCTGCAGATGAAAGGAGGTGTGAGGAGAATAGCAAATGTAGTTTGAAGATGTTGAGAAGGTGACCAGCACTGGAAGTGGGTGTGATGAAAAGCTGGGTCCAGTTTGTCAAGGCTTAGTGGCAGATTTAGAGAAATTCCAACAGAACTCATTTGGTGACATGTCAGATAACCAGTAGTGCATTCTCTGCATGCAAGGCCAAGCATGAGCCGTGGGCACGTGTATTGAGATAGCTCCATCTTAGCCACCATATATTTAGAAAGTTCTAATATAGGTTTTTGCCATAATCTTGATTAGAGGAAGCCACTGCCTGGATTACAGTCTTAAAATTATGTGGAGGATAGATACGATTTTTGAAAGTATTTTACCACAATAATTAGACCAAATATGCTTGTTGATCTAAGGTTTCAGGTTGAAGTCAAAGTAAAAAAATAAACCCCAAATTACAAACCATCTCAGCTGGTCAAGCAGGCCCCCAAGTGTCAAACCAGAGGGCCGTAGAGCCTCGTAGCATAGGTAATTTGGTGCTGGTGGACATAAATTTTAATGCTGTACAAATCATCCATTTTACCACTGTTGAGAGGAACCCTTTGAATTATGTTTGAGTGTTCAGTCTTTCATTGACCAGCCATATAATGAGCCATATAATCAGCTTGATATAATCACAATGGCTGTGAAATATGAATCAGTGGCTTATAAAATTGTTTCCCCCGGGGGTGACATTTCATTTATTATTTATAAAGCACTTGCACTCTCAAAGGATATATCTGCACTGAGGGTGATTGACCAGTGAATGATAAGGACAAAAGAAGACAAACTAATATCAGCTGAACAGCTGGGTTTGTAAGGCCTTTTTACCTCAAATATGTAAAGGAAGTTCATTCTGCCTCTTTGGGCCCAGATGGCTACATGTCCGCCTGCCTAACCGGGCGAACTTGAACCTAGAGATGACAACAGAAAGCTAATTAGAAGTCCAAGTGATCAATCAGTTGTTTAGCTGTAGTTTGAATAAAACAGCTTCCCGGAGCTCAAAGTATTATTATTGCAATGTTCTGTGATTGACAGCACACGCGCAGGAACAACTCTAGTGTGATGTTCCTTTGGCAAAAATTAAAGTTTTTCTGGTCCTGGGAAATTCGGGAAAGAAGGTGTATTAATGGAATTAATTTGAACTTTGATGGTTATTTTTTTTTCGGTAGTAGGTTACCCAAGGATTTTACCGCAGGAGCAGTAAAAGCCCCAAGCTGATGGGACCAGATTGATTCTTGCCAGCTGGGTTCTTGCATGTTCTTGCCCACCAGCAGCACCTCGGTTTTGTTTCCTTTAAGCCTAAAGAAGTTGTCATCCAACACTGAGTCACTGAGGTAACTCAGCAAGCCTGGGATAACTTGCTTTACCTGTTCAGTGAGCTGTGAATTATCTGCATATAATAATGCAAAGCAGCGATAGGATCCTATGAGTTGTGCTTGAGGCCAGACAAATGTTCACCAACACTGGTGATAGCAAAGAGACCTGAGAGACTCTGCATTTCACATTACAGCTGAGACACCAACAAAGAAGTAGAGAGACACCCTGTGTGTGGCCAGCCAGGAAAGAGGAGAACTAGACATCCATTATGTCTGCAAGCCTAACTTTGAAGATGGAATGGTCTACAGCGTCGAACGTGGCAGGTGGAGCTAATAAAACTATACATGTTGCATCCCCCTCATCCCTGACCGTACTTATTCCAAAAAACCGGAGACAAGGGCAGTTTCACTGCCTCTGCTGGATAAGATCCCAATTGGCGAGGGTCTAAACTATACGAGTGTTTAAGATAACTAGATATCTGTTAAGCAACAATCAGTCCAGCAGTTTGTATAGTGTTGGTAGTAAGGTAATGGACATGTAGTAATCAGTGACCTGACTATCAAGTAAGGCTTTCATGTGTAAGAGAGTGAACACTCCTACCTTCCATAAGGATGGTAGTGTGCCAGGGGTTAAAGAAAGTTTTAAAACTCTGTAAACTGTGTTTAAACATCAGGAGCAAGTGACTAAAAAATTGACAGAGGGTACAAACCATTTGGAGATCCAGACTAAATTCAAATTAAAACTTGCTGACCTCCACTGGAAGGAGGTCAAAAAGACTATCAAAATGGTAAGGGCAAGCAGTGGGGTAACCACAGCAAGCATAGGTGTCAAAGACATTTAAGAACTTTTAATACTATAATAAGTTTTAGTAATTTCAGAGATGAAGAGCTGGCCTAAATGTCTGTAAAACCCCTGTGACACAGGAATCGAGTTGTTACAACAAGAGGTTGCATCACAGATTTGCCAGCCATGATCAGTTGGTGTGAGAAATTCTTGGCTCATAGAATCTGAGAGCTCTGATACTTGGCCATTGTATTAAAAAGGTCTTTCTTGTATGCATGCAGCTGTATTTTATCACTCTGAGCACCCTCCTTCAAGAAGTCATTACTCCTAAATTACTCGATTTGGTGAGTTCAGAGCTGACATTTATTAGAAGTTCTCAGTGAACTAGGTTTTGCCAGGATGCTTCAGTTTTCTATGGGTGACTTTAAGTGCGAACACTGGAAATGTGTGGCCTGTAAGTCCCTAATGATGGTGCTTAAGGCTTCCTCTATGCCAGTGTACTTGGGATTTTGCCTGATGATAGCACTAAGCTGTTGGGCCTGACATTGTTGTGGTTTTCCTCCAACGTTTTGCCTCCAAGCCTCCTCTTTTGCTGTCCTTGTTGTAGCTGGCTTAAGTTTTCTGTGCACTTTACTACTGCTTACCAGTGCTAATGTGCTTGTGCTCTCTACTTTAAGCATGGTGGCATTGCCTTGTACCCAATTGGCACAATTAATTTACTGGTATGTCCCTAGTAAAGTAGTACTACATATGCTCAGGGTGTGTAAATTAAATGACAGTAGTGGGCCTGCAGCACTAATTGTGCACCAACATGTCTCAGGCCTGCCATTGCGACCCTAAAACCGGCCCCCACCCTGGCGGCCCACCAGGGAAACGCCCGGTTCCCGCTATGGCCAGTCCGGCCCTGATTGCAGCCTGTGTGATTGCAGTTCTAAACTGCCATTTCAACTTAGTGAAATAAACCTTTTGCCAGGCCCAAACCTTCCTTTTTAATACATATGTCACCCATATATCAGCCCTTGGACAGCCCAGAGGGCAGAGTGCTTTGTATTTCAAAATGTTGGACAAGTACGTTTAGTGGTTGAAGATCCCACGCGCCAGCCTATAACAGGAAGACCAATGCAAGCACGCAACTAAACCTAGCAGCTGACTTCCTCACTCGCTACGGAGGGAAAGCAGACCGGTACTCTTAGCTCTAATCACTTGTTCTAAAAGACCGGAATTCGGTGGGAAATCCTCTTTTAATTAAATTGTTTTAGGAATTCATTATTGCCTTGTATTCTGTGTTCAAATAGATTGTTTTTAGCTCTTACCCGCACTGTAAAAACTTTACTCTCACCCCGCTGTTTTTCGCGGGATTCAGGGACTCCTACTTCCGGTAGCGCCATCTTGGTTAGTGCTCTAGTGGTTGAAGATCCCACACGCCAGCCTATAACAGGAAGACCAATGCAAGCGCGCAGCGCGCGCGCGCCAGAGGCAAGCCCGTCTGCGCCCGTCTGCGCACTGGCCGCGCACAGTGCCTGCCACGCTGCCTGTTCGGGTCCAGGTAGGATTACATACTCCAGAACACAATTGATCAATATTGGTGGGGAAATATATGATAAGCCACACCGTACAGTCCAACCTCAAGCAAAAATAGAGCTGAAGAGCGGCCTGATCAACTGCAGATCCTTAGTTAAACATCATCAAGATATATCCAATCTTTTAGAAGATATGGACCTTGATGCACTATTTCTCACAGAGACCTGGACCAGTAACAACTCGATGGTTGAACTGGGCCTTGCGTGCCCAGAGGGATACAGAGTCTTCCACAAACCCAGGACCTCTGGAAGAGGAGGGGGGGTCGGGGTCATTTATAAGGAAATATGGAACTTCGCTCCTCTCATGGTCGATGAGGTTGCAGGGATTGAAACGCTAGGCTTCTCAATACAGGAGACTGGAAGAAGACTGTTATCAGGAATGGTATGCTACAGACCCCCTGGGTCGGCCACACAGTACCAAAAACTATTAGACACCATAGCTGACCTAAGCTTGACTCACTCTAGAATAATATTCTTGGGGGACTTTAACCTATGGAATAATGGCACACTTGGGAACCATTTAAGAGACCTTAATCAAATCTGTGAAAGTTTCAACCTGTTTCAGCTTGTACAAGGCCCAACCCACCAAGAAGGTCACTTATTGGATCTGCTATATGCTGACCAAGCAGAGACAGAGGTTCTTAACATTCTACCCCAGAGCTGGTCCGATCACTCGCTAGTCCATTTTAAAATATCCTTACCTAGAACAGGGTAAAAGAATGTCAGCTCAACTGCCTTTCAAATAGGCAGGGACTGGGCCAAATTAGCGAAAAACAGCTCAGCTCCACTTTTGCCAATGGAAACCCCTTTTTTCCCTGACTATTCAGTAGATAGAAACTACCAAACCCTATGTAAGGATATTACAGATGCTCTGGATGTAAGAGCCCCTCTAAAAAGAATGAAGGCTAGGCGTAAACCCTCAGCTCACTGGTACACTGAGGAATTGAAACTTCTGCGAAATACGTGCAGAAAGGCTGAGAGGAGATGGCGGAAGTCATACTCCGAAGTGGACAAAATAGCGCTGAGGGCCGCGCAAGCGCACTACAAGGAGGATATTGCCAAGGCCAAGGCACTCTATATAGCCGACTCCATCATACATGCCTCAAACAGTACAAAAACCCTTTTAAGATCGCAAGGGATCTCACTAATCCCACCTGCACTAGTAACAAAGTGGTGGCTTCACAACAACTGTGTGAAAAGATTGCCACTCACTTTGAAGATAAGGTTGCTAAAATTGTTGGAGATCTGATTCAGGATAACATCAGTGACAAAGACACCTCACCCCACTCACTTGCAGGGGAATCATGGGCAGAAACATCCCTGGATTGTTTTCCACTACTCACCAAGGAGCTTTTTGACAGGACTGCACAAAATGTTTCCTCAGGATCCCCCTCTAGACCCCCTCCCACATAAGATCTGGAAGTCTTGGGGGCAAGAGCTTTTCCCTCGGCTGCGACTGATCTGTAACCAGTCCCTAGAGGAAGGAGTGGTCCCGGGAATCTGGAAGCAGGCAGTGGTAACTCCCCTGCTAAAGAAACCATCATCTGATCCCACGGACCCGGCTAATTTTAGGCCTATATCACTTCTGCCATACCCTATAAAAGTCTTGGAGAAATTAGTTAGTAAGTCTCTGTCATGCTATCTGGAGGAGAACAACCTTCTAGATAGGGATCAATTTGGATTCCGACCAGGTCACGGGACAGAAACAGCCCTGGCAACTGTAATGGACAACCTTCGAATGCGAGCCGACAATGGGAACGTCTCGGTACTAGTACTGTTAGATATGTCGGCCGCCTTCGATACCGTAAGCCATGCAGTGCTGCTGGGAAGATTGGAGAGGATAGGGGTGAAAGGCCGAGCACTGAAGTGGCTGCAATCATATCTTACAGTGAGACAGCAGATGGTTTCCATTATGCCATATAAATCCCCAAATCCCAGGTTCGCCATGGAGTGCCACAGGGTTCGGCAATTAGTCCCATCCTCTTCAATATATATCTGCGCCCACTGATCGCCCTAATAAAATCATTTGGGATCAACCTGGTTAACTACGCTGACGACACTCAACTAGTTTTCTCCATAGAAGGGAAAGATGCAGTGACCATGGATATCTTCCAAGAATGCATGCGCCAAACATCTAGCTGGCTCAAGGAAAACTCTTTGCAATTCAATAAGGAAAAAACAGAAGTGGTGTACTGTAATACCGCCAAACTGACACATCAGATACCAATGGAGATTAAATTCTCCCCTGGAGACAAATCCCTGTCCTCAGTTAAAACGGTCCGAAACTTAGGTGTCCTAATCGATGACAACCTTCAGATGGCATCACAGGCCAATAAAACAACCAGTGTCTGCTTTGCCCTACTAAAGGCACTGTGGAAGATCCTCCCTTACTGCCAGGGGAAACTAGACCCTTGGTAGTAGGAGTGCCATCCTGAGCAGACTGGACTACTGCAACTCCCTATATTTAGGAGCCCCGCAATATATCTTGCAGGGATTGCAGAGAGTCCAGTCCATGGCAGCTAAGCTGGCATTAGGAAGGCAACGCAGGGCTTCTACTACGCTGGCTCTAAGAGAACTACACTGGCTACCAGTTAAGGACAGAGTGAGTTTTAAATCTCTATGCATAGTGTATAGAGCGGCACATGGCTCGGGTCCCCTTCCTATGCAGGATAGATTCACATGGTACAAACCGACTAGATCCCTTCGATCCTCTGGTGCCAATCTGGTCACCACCACTAGATTTAAAAAATCCAGGATGGGAGGAAGGGCTTTTAGCAATACGGCCTCCCGCCTATGGAACGAACTCCCACAGAAGATCAGACAAGCTGACACCCTGCTTTGTTTCAGAAAGAATCTGAAAACATGGCTCTTCCCCAGGAATGATAATATCACTCCTTAAGTTTGAGAAGCACTGTAGACTGATGAATTCCTCTGCTATGTGACAGCGCCTGGATACCCGTAGGGTGACAGTTTGCGCTATATAAATGCGCAATACAATACAATACAATACAATACAATACAATACAATACAATACAATACAAGTTTTACATGTCTGGTAGTGGAAAGCTCTTAAATTCCTTCTTCACTACTGCAAGGCCTACCTCTCCAATAGTATAACATTAGGTTACATTATTACATTTAATAATTGATAACTTTCAGTTGGGAGCTGGTAGACAGCCCGAGTTTGGGGTATAAAGAGTTGTAATTAAAAGCCCTCTGCAATGGTAAAGTCAGATTTTTGTCAGAATTTTGAAAATGGCACTTTTAGAAGTTGGCATTTTTTTGTCCTAACCATTTGGTGCTTGCAGCCTGCTCCTGGGTCACATGACTTGGTGTAGCTGGCAGTTGGTCTTTGTGTATTACTCCCACACAGTGAGACAAGTGGAAGCTTGGTGTTGGCAGGATGTGACACTCTGAGTTGATGAGGGGGAGGAAATGCCTGAGCACTCTGTCACAGGGTTTGACACTGGTCTTTTCTGATGCCAGACAAACTGCAGCCAGGGCAGGGTGGAAGGTGTTGCCTGACACCTCAAGGAGTGGAAGCCTCTAGAAATGTCTTCTACTTCAGAGTGGGCACCAAGTATGAATATTGGACCCTTAGACCCAAGTCTTTAGTACACCCCTGGACAAACTAACAAGAATTACTGCTGTGTTTCTCTGCAAGAAGGACTGCCACTCTGCTGCTCTTCTACCTGCTGCCCTGCTACCTGAGTGAAGGACTGGACTTGCCTCTTGAACCCAGGATCACCAGAGTTACTCCAAGGGCTAGTTGGCTGTCCTCCTGACCAAAGCCTAAGGGACAGAAGGCACCAACCACATTGAACCCAGCACCTGAACTCTGCCTGCTGTGAGTCCTACCCTCCCAAGTGGTGCATCCCAATCCTGGATCCTTGAAAGTGGGCCTGAAGGTGCTCTGCCAGTCCAGCTGTGGTTTTAGCAAAACCGACGCATCAGAGCTGCAGTGCGATGAGTCTGCGGTCAGAATCTATGCATCAGAGCCTCTGCGCGATGCAACGTCACACCAGACTCTGCATCGGGACCGCTATCTGGTTCACCTCCGGCGCAGGACTTTGCATCGCATTCTGCAGTCTCATCAGAACCGCCGCTGCGTGACGCATCCTTGATGCATCCTCGACACAGGCCCTCGGATTGCAAGCCCCATGATGATGGCATCCTCGACGCTGACCAGGACGATGCATCGCAAGCCCTGCAGGTTCTTCGGAACCAGCCAGTGTGCAATACATCCTTGACACAGGACTTCCCATCGTAAGCCCCCTCCTCGATGGCCTCTTTGATGACGACACAGGACCTCGCCTCGCATCCCCTCGGAACCGACCTGTGCAACACATCTCTGACCAGGACCTTGCATCACCTTGGCTGTGCAACGCATCCTAGACGCAGGACCCCACAACGCTCCGCAACCAGTATTGAAAGTGCTCCTGTTCAGTGGGCCTAACTGGGAACCTGCAGCCGGTGGGTGCTCCATTGTGGTTGTCCTGATCTTGTGACTTTGTCTTGGTCTGACACAACCAGATAACCACGGTTTGTGCTTTTTCGTGCTATTTTCACTCAAATATTTAAAATTGCATATCTCCGGTTCTACTGATTGGATTTTTGTTGTTTTGGTCTTAAAAAAAACGTACCCTATTTTTCTAATTTGGTGTGGGATTCTTTTGTGGGTTGTGTTTCACTTTACTACTGTTTGAAGTGCTGCATAAATACTATACATATTTCCTCTAAGTGAAGCCTGACTGCTTTTGTGCCAGGCTGCCAGAGGGTTAAGCACAGGTTAATTTGTGGTTGCTTGTAAATTCAGCCTCACAAGGATTGTGGTTGCTGCTTGATTACGGTTTTACCCCCTCAACCAGTAACCCAGTTTCTCACATAAGCCAAACTATGTTTGCTATTGTATTAATTTATGTACTGTGTCTGGCTGGCTTAGCTGCACTCATGTCTTCAGACTGCACTCCGATAGGCACTTTGATACTGAAATGGATGAGATCATTAAAAGTCCAGGGCAGAGGCCGAATTAATTTTAAAAAACCCAATTCAAATGGGTGGATACTTAGTCAAGGGAGTGACCCAAAGTCTTCTGCTAAGGTATTACATTGATCATCACTGTAAATTAAATTCCACTACCTTAACAACCATTTTTTCTAATAGAAAACAAGTCTGACCAATCATTTCAGACAGTTGTTGCATAAACATGGCACCTATATCCAGGGGTCTGTTGGCCACAATAAATGTAAGGGTGATCTCAGCAGAAGTGCTGCACTGGCAGATGGGTAGTTTGGTAAAAAAGAGCCCAAGCTTGTGTTTTGAACACGCTGTTATGGTCATCTCTAAATATAACTGCCAGTTTATTCCCTTCCCTCCAAGCACCCGACCAGTCTTGGAGGACTCACGGTAGGTCAAACCCTCTGGGAAGGCAGCCAAAGCATTGAAGAAAGCACATGACAGCAGATTAACTGGAGCAGGTAAACATGATTAGCCAATGCTAATGGGCATTTGAACCATAGCAGAATTTTAGAAGGTTTACCAGTTTGCTTACCAGGTAGTATATGAGCGTTAACCCTTCTATCAGGAATGTCAGTTGGTACAGTGCAATGCATTACATTGCAGACAATTCCATCACGGTAATCACATTGTGATTACCGTTATATGGCAAAGTTTAGGTTTGTGGGACCTTTACATTGCTGCTAGTCGCTAGAATAAGGCAATATAAGGCTGGTCCGCTATTTTAACAACAATTAGGCTCACCTGAGACTTGTTATGCTATAATTAACTATATTGGAGCAGAACTGAACATTGGGAAACACATGGCATATCTACATCCTTGTATAAATGAATGGCTATTTTATTAAATAGTTTAGATTGTACTATTATTATTGGTTGGACGTTATAACTTTTATTGATATCTAATGTATTTGTACTTATTTGAAGATACATGTGCTGCCTTATTCATGTCATATAATCCTGCATATTGTCTTAGTATGTGATGTATGTTTTAATAAAGTTTAGATTTCTATTTATTTTCAAAAGATTGGGTGTTGATTCTATTTTTTCGAATTTATCCTTTTGTTTTTGTATGCCTTTATGGCACCTGCCGAATAAACTAAGATGTATGGGACGTTGCTGCTTAGGTGGTAAGTAGTATTTATAACCCCTCTATAGACATTTATATATCTGTAGTGGTTAGAAATACAAGAAACCACCTAACCAGCAAAGTATGTTCTCCATATTTATTATGGCAAACAGGTTAAATGCTTAATGATGTGTACTCCAGTGAATAACAGTACTTTGGGGAGATTTCCCAGTCAGTGGGGAAAATCTCATATGCTCTACTATATATTGCAGATACACAGAAACCCAAATATAATGTATGTTAATTATCGCCACATCTCAAATTTTGTTTAAAAGTTGAACTGTAGCAAATAATAACTTTGTGTGATATGAATAGTAATGCTGATATTATTTTCTCTATGACGTGTGTAAAATTTACAGAATAGACCCAAATAAGATGTTTACTGATGTGGCGAACTTGGTTGGTGATGTTGTTGGAGGAAGTGCATTGAAAGAAAAGTAAGTCTAAATAATTTATTCATACAAAAAACTAGTAAATATGCATAAATTACAGTGAAAGACTCGTGAAGTGGTTTATAATAACAATAAAGACTTTTTTTCCCCATCATATTATATTACTTCTTTTTGATATGTTTTCTTCAGGAATTGTTAATTATACTATTACATCATTATATGAAGCAAATAGAGTTTGTTTTTAACTTTCCTCCAAATTTCAAACACCACTCCCACTTATTCCCTCACCTGCCATCTCCATTCCTCTCCCTTGCAGGCCTCCATCCCTGCATTGGCAGCCATTCAAAGGGAGCTGCAAATTGCAACTTGCTTAATAATATTCAATATCAATTTGCGACTCTCCTACAAATAGGCAATTTGCGATATAACCTATTAATATATAGGTTGTATTCACCAACCTAACAGACACCTATGATATGCCTCACTCCTACTCACACACAGCCCCTGTATTCACAGTAGCAGAACCAGAGAGGTTTCGTTCTCAACACCACACTAAAGACATGGAACAACCTCCCACAACACATCAGAGCCTCCTCCTCACTTTTTGAGTACATCAAGAAGGTGAAGACCTGGCTCCTCAAATTTCTCTGAGGGGACACAACTACACAACTATTCAAGTGCCTGGATATCCTCACAGGTGATTATTGCGCTATAGAAATAGAATATCATAACATTGCTTGACCATTTACAAACCAGTTAGTGTGCAAAGGGCACATCCCTGATTTGTGAATGGGAACGATACTTTGGGCTACAATCACTCTTAGGGATGAGTGCCTACACTTCTTAATTCACCACCTACCCAAAGGTGCCAATATATATCCATTAAAACCCCAACTGATCAGATGATTACAGTGTTGTGATTATGTTGATAAATAGAATGTGTATAGCGTGACAGCAACCGCAAGAGGTATTTTGACACTACGGCAAAAGTCTTAAAACACCTCATACACGTTTGTGGCAAATCAGACTTGGGGCACACAGCAAGTTCTTCAGATGTTTATGGAGAAGATAATAGTTCTTCTGGCAGCTTAGAACAAGAGGTTAACTTTTCCAAGCCCTTGGTGTGAAATAGGAGAAAACTCTCCCAACTAACCTGAACCAGATGAAAGGAGGAGTGAGGAGAAAAGCACATGTAGTTTGAAGATGTTGAGAAGGTGACCAGCACTGGTAGTGGGCTTGATGAAAAGCTGGGTCCAGTCTGTGAAGGCTAAGTGGCAGATTTAGAGAAATTCCAACAGTACTCTTTTGGTGATGGGTCTAATGACCAGTATTGCATTCTCTGCATGCAAGGCCAAGCATGAGCCGTGGTCCTGTGTATTGAGCTAGCCCCATCTTAACCATCATGTATTTAGAACGCTCTAATTTAAGTTTTTACCATAATCCTGATTAGAGGAACCCACTGTCTGGACTACAGTCTTAAAAGTATGTGTAAGATGGATAAGATTTTTGAACGTATTTTAACACAATAATTAGACCAAATACACTTGCTGATCTTAGGTTTCAGGTTCAAGTCAAAGTAAAAAAATAAACCCCAAATTACAAACCATCTCAGCTGGTCAAACAGGCCCTGAAGTGTCAAACCATAGCTCAGTAGAGCCTCGTGGCATAGGTAATTTGGTGCTGGTGAAAATAAATTTCAATGATGTACAAATCATCCATTTTACCACTGTTGAGAGGAAGCCTTTGAGTTATGTTTGAGTGTTCAGTCTTTCATTGACCAGCCATATAATGAGCTGGATATCATCACAATAGCTGCAAAATATCATTTGTAAACCATTATTTCGAGCTTAGAGATCTCATAGAAACTAACCAGCTGGACATCATGTGGGTCACGGAGACTTGGGCTGACAAGGCATCAGGTCCAGACTTTGTGGCTGCAACCCCTCCAAACTACGTCCTCCACCATGTTGATAGGTCCTTAAAACTAGGTGGGGGACTCGCCATGATCCTTAGAAATAACTTACCTGCAATAATTGAATAAGCATCCATTTCAGAATGCGAAGCCTTTAAGTTTACTATTGAACTTGCAAAATCCCAATCCTTTAGGGGAATCTTAATATATCGTCTCCCAGGACCCAGGAACACTTTTGTCCAAAGCATCGGCACCATAATAAGGAAGGTCTCTCCGCCAATGATATCACCATACTTGGTGACTTCAACTTTCATTTAGAAAGTTCGGAAAATAATGATCACTGGCACTTATCGAGACGCTTGGAGGTTTCGGCCTGACTCAATTAGTAACTCAACCTACACACAATGCAGGACATACCCTAGATGGGATTTTCTCTAACAATTCTCTCCTAGTCATGAAAGATGTACTAGCTCTTAAATGGACTGAACATTTTGCTGTCATGTTTGTTATCAAGCTGGATTACAAATCCACCACGAGAAAAAACTCAAATCCAGTTGCGTTAGGGAGAATCTGGAATAATATAAAGGCAGACCCTCTCAATAAAACCTTAATAGATACAATGCCCCCTTTCTCGGAAACATCAGAGAAGTCATCCATTAAATATACAAAATGGATCCAATCAGCCATAGCACTCTCTTCACCTCTTAAAACTCTAACTCAGCGCAGACGAAAGCCCACAGCCCCCTGATACATTGTAAAGCTAAAGCTTTAGAAGCAAGCCCGTAGAAGGCAAGAGAGATGATGGAGAAAAATGGGGACAAATCTGAAAAAGAAAAATACAAGGTCTGTCTGAATCACTATAAACCTTTAATAATCAAGGAAAAGAGCGCCTATTACACACATAAAATAGTAGCTGCAAATAACTCACCAAAGGAACTATTCCAAGTGGTGTCAAGCCTGGTCAAGACGCCCAGGGATGAGCAACTAAATAACAGCCAAGCTTTCTGTGACTCGTTGGCTGACTTTTTCCTGGATAAAGTTGCTAAGATCTTTAATAAGTTTGGACAAAGGGAGGCCATCTCAGGAGGAGAAACCCCACAATCAATGCTGTTTGAGGCTTATCCTCAATTGATTAGCTTCTCATTGCAGGAAGTTTCTTCCATCATTGCAGTAACTAAATCAAGATTACCTACGGACCCCTGTCCTCCAAAAATTATAAAGTTGGTTACGGATACCATGGCAGTTGACCTGACCATTATCTTTAATTCTATGTGGAATAAGGTAATATTCAGGAACTCTGGAAAGAAGCATCCATCCACCCCTTGCTGAAAAAGGCTACTTTAAATCCTGAAGACCCAAATAATCCCGACCCATTTCCCACCTATCCCTTCCAGCCGAAGTTATAGAAAAAGCAATAAACCATCAAAATGCACAATTCCTAGCTGTCAACCAGCTGCTAGATTCCACTTAATTTGGCTTACGAAGCGGTCACAGTACCGAAACAGCCTTGATCAAATCTACGAAAGAAATTAGAGCAATAATTGATGAAGGTGGCAGTGCAGCCCTAATACTCTTAGACTTATCAGCGGCCTTTGACACGGTTGACCATAAGATATTGGCTGACCGTCTCCAGGAGGTCGGTATTAACGGGATAGCCCTGAAACTGTTAGAATCCTTTCTTACTGATAGGAAACAAGTAGTGGTCATGGACCCGTTTGTATCAAAACCTTTTAGTCTACCATGCGGGTCCTGCAGGGATCTTCCCTCAGCCCAACGCTGTTTAACATCTTTGTAAAACCCTTAGCCACGCTGATAAGATTGTTTGGGCTGGATCCTACCTCTTATGCCAACGACACCCAAATTGTGGTGGCATTGTCCTCCTCCAACAATTTAGCAGATGTTAATTTCCACAATTGTATGGCAGCAGTTAGCAAATGGATGAACCTAAACTGCCTGAAACTTAACTCAAGGAAGACAGAGGTCATCCTTTTTGTCAATAATCCTTCCCTCTTTGCCCCATCCTGGTGGCCAACTGATATGGAGCTCTGCCCACGCCAGTGACTAAAGTTAGGAACCTTGGAATGGTAATGGATAGTAAACTAACTTTTGGGCCACAGGTAAAAGTAGTCACCTCCTCCACGTTCCATACACTCAGGATGCTCAGAAAGATCTTTCCATTTATTCCAGCTAACGCCCAAAAAACAGTGATTCTGACATTTGTCATGGCCAAGATAGACTACTGTAATGCCATGTACCTTAATATGCAGCATCAAGGGCGTGGCTAGGCAAGATGGTGGACTAGACGTGCCTCACCGAGGCTCCCGTCAGTAAAATCATCCAGAAACATCCTGTGCTTGATCCTTAAACGGAAAATACGATATTTGGACTCCCCGAGCCCCGCGCATTGCCTGGTGCTCCTTTTGTGGCCCGCTGTCCTTGCCCTGCGGGTTCCTGGAGACGAGACGGTGAGGGGAGAGGCACCCGTTTGGGGCGAGCGGTCATATTGCGCTGAGCCACAGGGACCCGCCCGCAGCTGAGGGGATGTCAACTTTACTCGGAGCGAGGCCCAGAGGGGGCGAACTAGGTCGGCAGCTCCCTGACCCCACCTGGACGAAATATCAGATCCTCCTGAGCCGCGACCGTGCACTTAGATCTGCATGCCCAGGAGCTGACTGGATTGGGCCCGTGCGGATTCTGCGGCCTGAAGGCTGGGGGGCCCGGAGATCTCCGACAGCACACCTGGTGGGGTATGCAGCCCACGAAGTGAATGGGGTTTGCTGGTTTCCCTGGTGACACACCGCGATGGCTGGCAGTTGAGACTGCATCGCCTGGGGGCAGCACGTGAAGAACGGCGGTGAGATCGCCCACCTGCATGAAGGGGGAAACAGAGGCAGCTGGAAGTGCATATTTGCTCATGCTAAAATGCAGTTCACAAATATTTTCTAGGAGTACTATTCGGTGTCCTACTTCTGTAAATTCTAGGGAATTCACGAAAGCCGTATAGCTGCACTTAATGCAGGGACATATACCATGGGTGCACTTTTGAGACTTTCTTTAATAATTGGGCCGCAAATTTGGTCTGGCATTGACCATGACCTTTTGCGTTTATTAAAATTCTGTCTCTCTCTCTGTATCGGCTGGCTTCACTGTGAGTGACAGCATTCTGCTCTTTCACAAGGAGCATATCGGCACACAAAGTAGTTTTGTTCAGTGCCAGTAAAGTTCTGTGGTATTGTGTGCTTTTTGAGGCCAAAAACTATTTTTGCTTTTGCCAATGTTTGTTAAACTGGTGAGGGCCCGGCAGCTCCCACACCAATAAGGTTTAACAAAAACCATACCAATACAATTCACACATTGACAAAACTAAAAAGCTGACCTCCAATTTTGGACCTACTGGTTTTGCCAATGCTTGTTTATTTTTGTTTCCCATAATCTATTGAAACTGGTTACACTGATTTTCCATTATGAATATTTTTGGGAAATACTAGCATGCATCAACACATGTTACTAAATGATGCTGCAAAGAAATGGTACCTGACATTTTACAGTAGTTTAGCTACATTTCTTTTTCCTGCTTTCATTTTTATGAACATTTTATTTTGAAAGCAAAGAATCATCAATCTTGCTTTCAAGCTTCTGTAAATATTTGCATCAAATCAGAGAGCATTCTGGGAGCATTATGCTTAGCCTCATATTGCTAATGTTTGAAAACGTGTGTACGCATTTTTATACTGGAGCCACTGTCAGTAGTGCAGTCAGAGCTTACAACATTTACTTAGAGTGCTCACCCTAATAATAAAGGCTTTCAGTTAATGAGCCATAGATACAAATTTGAACAGCATTAACATATGGACAAAAATATTACCTTAACTGCAGACAGTGCCCTTCCCTAATCCATAATGTGGTACTGCAAACTGGTAGCCAAAGGGTTTTTGCTGCAGGTGGTTGGGCCTACTTGTCCCAAGGACAAAATATATATATGAAAACTTGTTGCCCTTGACATCAAACAATATGTCCTGGGAGTCGGGCTATAGGAATTCCACATCCCTGCACTACAATTGCTGACTGCGACTCATCGCGGGGTGAGGGCAGACGGAGCGAGCTCTCCCAGAGGGACATCGATACCCCGGTTGAAACCCGGCCCAGCCCAGCTGGTGACCCAGATCCCATGGACGGCAACTAGGACATCCGGGCGAATTAAAAGGAATCGGGAACCTCGCTGGCGACCCTGTGGACTGAGGGGGATATCTGAGGACAATAGAAGTGTGATTATTTTGCGCACAAGACAACGACACGTTGGTGCTTATCGACCCAGCGGGGTCACCAGAACGCAAAATGGTGAAAGACAAAGGAAATAAGACTGCTCAAGCCAATAAAATTTCCAAGTACACACACCCACTTGACCATGGGGCACAGGCTGCAGCCACGGCCACACGAGATGGAGCACCAGTACAAGTGGACGATCTGGCCCCCTCCATAGCGGATGTCCTGTCGGCTATCCACACCACAAGGGATGATATGGTCAATACAATCTATGCTGTTGCCATTTATGTTAATTTGCTTCGCTGCGACCTGCGGAAAGTCTCTGAGCAGGTGACCACAGCGGAGCATACAGTAGATTCTCTACAAACTGATCTGCACGCCCTCCGCGAGACAGTGATTGATCTCCAGAAACGAATGGTGTGCCTTCACGACAGAGCGGAAGACGTGGAGGGACGATCGCGCAGAAACAACCTCCGCTTTGTCGGCTTCCCCGAGCGGGCGGAGGGACCGGCCACAGATCTGTTCCTGGAGGACTGGCTGGTAGCGGCGCTGGCCCCCAAGAAACTTTCGAAAAGTTTCACTGTGGAGCGGGCGCATAGGGCTCTGGTCCCACCACCAAAACCAGGAGCGCCCCCACAGACACTCATAGCGCGTTTCCTTAATTTCTGCGATAAAGACCTAATATTGCAGCTCACCCATAACCAAGGCCCGCTGCTGTACGAGGGACATCGAATATCCATATACCCAGACTACACACAACGGGTACAGGAACAGCATGCTCCTTTCTGGCAGTAAAGCGGCAGCTGCGTGGCCTCAACCTCAAATACAGTCTTCTCTCCGGCGAAGTTGAGGGTTGAGCGAAATGGAAAGACTATGTTTTTCTTTTCAGCAGCGAAGGCGAGCGAATGGTTGGACTCTGGAGGGTCCCCGGGGGCCTGCCTGGTCCCTACCACAGCAACTCCCTGGAAAACGGGATCGGGTGGGCAACCGGGTTCCCGACTAAGGCGCTCCCCTGCATGGGATGGGGGCGGGGGCCGGAGCCCCGCCCGAATTAGAGTATGCCCGGATGGAACATTGCAAGCCACAGACCTTATACCAGTCTCGGGGGAGACGCACTGTTTGAAATACTGCTGTCAACAAATGTGAAGTATATGGTAAGACTGTTCTAATTAAGTGATGAATAATGGGACATAAAGACTACATGGACACAGTAGTTCTCTACGCACTTAAGCAATGCTGACGGGGGTCTGTCCCCCTAGAGACTGGTACCTGGGTGAAGAGCTTGAGGCTTGTCCTCGCACCTCTCCGGCTAGCCAGTCACTACTGTGGGATAGGGTGGGGGGAGGGGTGTTGAAGACTTCTCAGGAGTCGGGGTTCTTTTTTTGTGGGAGTGGGGCGATGTCTACAAGCCTTCATCTTGTTATGTTGTTATTGGGAGGGAGATGTGGTATTGCCCAGGGGGTGGGGGGGAGTTGG